>JAHMML010000016.1:1562070-1734924 GCA_020341155.1 Eciton burchellii | reverse complement strand
CCAGTTTCAGCCCCAGCGGGAAGGAGCAACTTGAAGACGGGTCATTGTTCCGCATTCGATAATCGTCTTCAAAGTGCTGTCGAAGCTACGTGTTTACCCACGCCTCGGAAGCAATCTTTTCTTTAAACTAAGACCAAGTCCGTCAGAGCGGCACTAATCTGACGGCGATAGAGAAGCGAGAAGTTTCCGATTCTCATTCTAAACTCGACTCGCCGCTCCGCTCTCCTCCATTCCTGCCCGCCGAAACTCCCATTTGTCGGTTTTATCAGCGCGATTATTATCCCGCTTCGTCGATATGCTGTTGCAAAAACGAGGCAAAACATGGCCGACGCGATATCGCGAGCGAATGCGCCCCGACGATTCGTTCATTCGTTCATTCGTTTTAACGCGACATCGCGTTCATCGCGTACGCGATTTTCGCCGACCTGCGAGATCTCCGCGGGATGAACCGCCCCTCCCCTCCCCCTCCCCCCTCCTCGCGATATTGCCCGATGAGCCTGATGAAGCTTCAGTATCCTTGTTACGAATGCACATCTCGAGGAAGAATTAGAGCAGTAGTGACGAAAACTACTTCGTAATTGCTTGGGATGCGAGCAGGCAATTCCGTTGAATTCGCCATATGAAGCACACAGAAGACAAGATAATTAAGCGCATTCAGGCTGCCTAGCTTGGATCAGCTAGATCAAGGGTCACCGAGGGCAACACGCACCGTGTAAGCAATTGTAACCGGTTTTCCCGCGAATATCACACAAGCGAGCTCTGTTTGTGCGGGACAGCGGATTTTCGCGGGATCACCGGCACGAAAAGAATCGCTCACGGAATCGATCCCGCCGCACGGATGAGCCATTCAGCTATTTCCATTCAATTTGAGAAGCTTCAGTTGGACACTCTCCAGATACGCGCGGTTGATACACGTGACTTTGACAAATGGCTCTCGTCTCGCTGGCAACTTGCCGAGCGATCTGCGTCTTATAATTAAAATCTCAGCGTAACGGCCGCGAATCCTCGCGGCATGAACCACCAAATTTCCCAACAACATTGTTACGACGAAGTTTGCGTGAATGTGCGACCCTCGCAGGTGCAACGTCCTTGCCGGCACAGGCGTGATCAAAGTTGCTACATACGTATCGGCATATGCGTGCTCGCGAAGATGTGTTCGCCGGAAATGATCGCTGCGTTGCTTGGACAATCTAATTTCAAGCCTGTCAGATACAATATCCGCGAACTGAGTTTAGCATCAGCCGATCTACTATTCGCAGCGCACACACATACGCGCACCTACGATCGAGCTTAAATAATTGAACGATGATTAAACATTAAACAGCCGCCCGCCGATCAATTTTTAATTGCACCGAGTTTGCGCGGCGATGAATTATTGATACCGTTTAACGATCGTAAGAACCCAGGGAAATAGAGGAAAAGAAAATATACATATAGATCATTAAGTATCGACAGTACTTTTCGTATTTAATTTATTAAGAGACGATTCTGTCGTTTCGTTGCGACGTATCAAAATTCGATCGCATAGATACCTTGCATTATTACATAAAACGTACGCACACACACACACACACACATGCATAGAGGCTTTATCGTGTGATACAAACTGCAAGTTTCTGGAAGACGATAGGCGTCAGTTTATGCATCAGCAGATGCGAGTGAAAAGTATCCCGCACTATCAATCTGTGCGTTAATGCCACTTTAAATAAAAATATTTGCATAGCCCGCAGTTCCACTCACGCATGCACTCACGTACTCATTTTATCGCGAAATAGAACCTGCGCGGAGAAAAGAGTCCGTGATGTGCGAGAACGCAGTGGAATAATAGACGCCGGTAACCGCACCAAACGATCGATTCGTAGCTGTATCTTCGGCATATGCCGAAAGATAATTTCCCAATATCGAATAATCGGCACCAAGATTTCTTCGTTAAAGATTCGCGCGATTTGCGCGTGGATTTATTCGCGGATTATTCGCTGCAACATCGTGCGAGAAGCTCATCCGCAATCGCTGCCGCGGAGTCGGACGGATAATTATTCGCGTACAAATAATTCGCTGGGAGCGAATCGTACGCGAGCGGATCTCGACGAAATACCGTACGATTAATATCGATCGACCATTCGGGACAGATTCGTCCGCGATCGCGCGGGCATACTTAAATTATATAATGCTGCAACTTACCTGTACTGATCGGTAAATATCCTGAAAATAAGAATTCATATTTATTCGACAACGTTCAACTATATTCAGCATGCGGTTAGTAATATTTACGCTTAACAGAACACGAAAGGGCATTGTAATCAGGCTGCCGCGATTGTTACCGTATTGTTAACGCCGCGTGGCGTTTTGGCGACTGGGAAGAAAAGAGATTCGCCAAACGTGTAACGTTTACACAAACCGGACCGGCGTTCGATTATTAATTAATTATTAATACTATCAAAACTGCCAAATCTCCAAACGAAAAGACTAGCGACAACAAGCAGCAGAAGAGATATCATTGCACGGAAAATAACGTTGCTCGATTAATATTGTTGCTTAAGAATAACACGTAAGGCTCAATGGCGGATTCTGCTCGTTTCAAAATTTTCCGGATTTACGCTCTACTCAGTGGCTATTATTGCAGAGCATGTTATAAGCAATAATATCGCTATTATGTAAGCGTAATTAAGAAAGAGAGAGAGAGAGAGAGAGAGAGAAAGAGAGAGAGAGAAATTTGCGTAATCTTATGCTAAAGCTGTATGTATTCACTGCATGTGTACGTCGTGACTATCTGATGTAGTTCGCTCGGTCTCGTTAATCAGACAATAAAAAAACAATGAAAAAAATATAACAAACAAAATGTAACATTCTGATACGATATCAGAATACAATTTTCAAAGGCAAAAATGAGAGGAATTAAATCGCGATAAATAGCTATAGCGCTTATAAGCGTTACGCAGGCCCCAATTATCTCGTTTCTATCCAGTGTTTATAGTTAGTGTTTATTGTTGCTTAAGTATCATGCCTTGATGTCGTGAATTCGGGTAAAGTTTCATGTAACACGTTTAATATTTGATATCCAATACCGGATACGACAGCTCCGTGCGAAGCTCCGATCATCTTTACTTGCACAGATTTAATACGTAATATTATAACAAATAACGAGAATGTAATAAATAACATAACGCGCGTTTTAATAACATAACGGCTCTGCATGGTGTAATCATGCCCTCAACCACATGCCTATTACGAGAGATTGGTATTAATCGAATTTAGCGGCGGGTAAACGACATCCGCGAAAATGTTGATACATCATACCCGCGAATCACGATATCAGCGATAGAGATCCCAGCGAAACATGCATGTGGAAATTATTCACGAGCCAGGGACTGATCACTCATGTGGATTATTAGTAAGTATATCAGGATGTGGTCTCACATCGATTAATCGCTATGTCGTACGGCTTGTTAGTGTGGAGTCTAAGTGTAAAACAAAACGAAACGAGTTAGATAAATAGGATCGAGTACATACGCTCGCTCGACAGGAAGCTCTGTCTCTTTGAACCTGCAACCCAAGGATCACATACGTCACTCGTCACACCCCAAGGTACCCACTAGCGACGATAAAACACTTAAATCGATGATAACCAGCCAGATGATGCTTCCGAACTGCAGTTTGCGACACTATCAGCGATGAATTTTTACGAATTATATAGAATTAACGGGACTTTAGCGAACGAGTCGACGAGTGTAATAAATCTTCAGTGTTGCAAAGTAATGCACGGATGCATTCCCTCGGATTGCGTTGTTGTTATACGAGTAATATAAAACCGCGTTATTAGCGCAGTTAAACTCGCAATGTTAAACTCGCGGTGCAGAAGCGTCATCCCGCCTTGAGCAAACGTGTATGTGCAAGTGAAACGATAATAGTCGTGAGAGGAGAAGAAATCAATGATAAAACACCGCAAGATGCTGCTATTCGTTAAGCTACAGAAAACTATAAAGACAGATCATGGACCGTTCCGGTTACGGTTGTCGGATGAAATGCTGAAGACACAGTGCCCGGAACCGAAATCTCAAAACGCTTCGATTATTATTCAATCATCGCGTAAGAAGTTCCATCAATCGCAACGAGGAGAGTGCACGAGCTTTTTAATATCGTTTCTCTGTTCGCTCTCGCAAGACTGCAAGGCCGAATCCGTTCGCGATCGTTTCGCAATTATTTTACATATCCGCAACAACGTTGCATTAACCGTCCGAGTGTCGCTGCTCGGAGAACAACTTGTATCTTGGCGCGATAACCACCGCCGGCACTACGAACAGGGTGGTTTCCGTTATCCGTTTTACCGACCTCAGCCAATTCCTCCGCAGTTACCGCGGCGAGGCCGAGCGAGAGCTGTATTACCGATACGCGCTCTCACTTGGTCCTCCATAAATCCTCGGATATTGCAGACGGATGTTGCGACACGTGCGTTGTTCCAATCACCAGCGCTGCGTCTTCGGGCACGACTCCGGATGCGAACGATGGACGTAACGATTCGCGATGGACGCGTGATAACGAAAACCTTCAGCGCGATTGTAAGATCGTGGAAGGAGCGTTGTGTGTTATATACACGTTATATGTTATATGTATGTACACATGCGTGAAAATGATGTAAGATGCGTGTATGTTGCAAGAAACTGTTAAGAAATTTCAGGGAATCCGATTGGTATCCGATTTGTCAACTAATAACGTACACTCTACGAGTTAATGAATACGGAATAATGATTTCAAAGTTAGGTTGATTTATCTTTCGTATTCTCGACCCGCGTGACGGCTGCTTCGATTGCCGTTCATCACCTTGCACCCTCGTCGATGAGAAAAAAGAAGAAAGTTCGCTCACCATTGGGAATTCTACTTACAGATTCTCTCGTTGCTCGCGTAATGATCGAGTCTGTACGAGGAAACTCGATGATAAAAATCTTCTCCTGCAGGTATCGATCCGCCGAGACACCCGAAGCGAGATAGCTTGAGCAGCGAGCATCTCATGAATAAAATCCTCTCGCTGCGAGAACTTGAAGGACCGAGATTGAAGGAAAATAAATAAATCGCTGTTCGATCAATTAACGTGCGCGTCCATGAGGTCCGCGCCGTGAACATCATCGGAAGATCGCGGCGGGCCTTCGACGAATAAATAATTACAAAAACGGACAAGTAAATAATTACAAAAACAGATAAAGGCGCGACTGATATCGATAGGAAAAGAAACGCGACGAACTTTCCCGAACTTTCTCAGCAACGTGAACTGCATTCAAACCGTCCTTCAGGCGCCCGCGCCTATTCAAAAAGGGCATCGCGCGTTTCTCGCGGAAAGGGTGAAAGAGCAATATCGAGGCAGCCGTCGTCGATATGCGCTATCCGCGCGATACTCACGTGAAGCCTGATTTACGTATAATCGATTTACAACTTCGCCGGTACACGCGACGCCCGCGCGTCGCGGCACGCCCGGGCGTGGGCTGGCGGGGGAGGGAAGGAGGTTAGAGATGGATCTCTCAGAGAAAAAACGGGGCTGCTCACCTTTCGCTGGCGATGGAGCTATTTCGAGACATCGACTTCGGCGACATTTCGAAGTCGCTGTCACTCCGGTACAGGAAGCTCTCCCTCCTCTGTGGTAGCGTTTGAAGAACGAGCCCTGCGCTCGGTGAGGCGCCGCCTCCACCGCCGGCGCCGCCGTCCAACGTCGAGGCGCCATTCTCTACGTCGAAACTGTAATGAGAAAGACAAACTTTCATTTAGAGGCCAGACCGCGAATCTCTTACGCGAGACGGAGATGTCCCCTTTGTCTCGCCGCGACGATGGGGATTATCTCCTTCCGATGCGATACAAGGGTGAGCGGGATGGCGGAATGAACTTCTGAAATCTTCGCACTGGCAAAAATCTTGGATTTCCATCACGCAAACACGGAAGGGAAAAATCTTCGCGCGCGGACGCGGTTCTCTCGCGAGGATCCGCGTATACTTGAGGATTTCTCGAGGTTGCTTTTTAGTGTAAATAACTATGCTATTACTGTGATATATAATGAGATCCGTGCTACACGAAAGAATCTTCCGAGTTTGATGAATGAGATAGATCGGAACGATGATCGAGTGTGATGATGGTCATTTGAAGATAATTTCGATGATCTATAGGTAGGTTGTGCTTTCACAATGGAACAATGAACCGAATGAAATGATCAGCTCCTTTCCTCGTTCTTGATCGAACGGATTCGTTCCCTCCCCCTGAGGCTTTGTTTCGGACAGTGTAATAATTTTTGCTAACAGTCGTTATCGAGATTTATCGCACTGTTGTGTACGATAGTTTCTTCTTTTACGACAGATGAAAGCGTAGATCGGAGTCATCGGCTTGATCGCGTCTGATTCTCGTCGGTATTCAGTCGGAAACAACTGTTGGAGGTCTTCGACCACGCAGACACGGATCGGCCGGACCAAAATAGACGCGCTGGAAGTTGGGAAACGTAAGTGGAATGACGCTTTTACGAAAATAAATAGCTCGCATACGCGCGCAGTAGCTTTCGCAATGAAATAAGGCAAAACGCGTGCGCTGTTCCTCAACATCCTGGAAACGATTCCGCGCGCGTTAAACATCAGACTAGCCCGAGCAATTGCCCTTGCGATGCCGCTTGATCGTTCGTCGGATGTTTGTAAGCCAACGTGAGAGGACTGATTTACCGATTCAGGGTGGACATTTGAGGATACGCGCATAGAATTGGATTTCAAACTGATCGACGAGTTTCATCGCGCAAAGTAGAGTCGCGATCTATCCTGCACGATTAACACGTGCGAGCGGGAAGTTGTCAGCACGAGCAATCATGATTAAATGAAGCGTCAAATGCGACGAAATCTTCCTCATTACGCTAACGACGCGTGAGAATCTCCTTACGATGCCAAGAGACGCCGCGCGGCGTCCTTTTTGGCTCACGTTGCGCCATAAATATGCCTAATTAAGACTCGAGGGAATCCTCGACTAACTGGCGCGGAAGTTTCACTCGAACACTCATTTTATTTACTTCACACGTACGCGCGTTGCTGCTGCCATCGCTCGCGCGAGGCTTTAATAATCGGTGTGATCGATTATCGTAACGATCCTCGAGTAATGATTCTCGATCCACGCATCAACGCTCTTCCGAGAACTAAACGAATCGATATGCTGCACAAAATGATTTGCCTTTCCACTCGGCGTGCATTTAATAACGAAGCTTGCTTTCGCAAGCAAGATCCCGGATCTCCGGAATGAATGCAGCTCAATGGGGAATGCAACGTGCAATTCGTGCGACGTTCCGCGCGGTGTTCCAGTTGCTGCAAGGAGATTGCGTTTTCAGAGAATCCACAAAGTCGGAAGCGAGCAGTTACCGTGGTCACGGTGGTGCGCCTGCGATAATGCGTCCGGCACTTAATTAAATTTTCTTTGTTTACGTCAACGGAATATCGCGCCGGTTTTATTCACGGTTAGTTTTCCCGTCGTGCGATTGCGATCATTACGTCGCATTATATAAAACGCGATTGATCCCGCAGCCTTGCCATTCAGTGTGACTAATAGCCCCGACATTGTCAATGGTAGCGCTCGCGATTGCGCCTGCCATACGATCGGATCGTGGAGAAGAATTAATAAGAGGAACGCGTCAGTCACAATTCGCGGGGAAGCGCAGCGCGATGCTGCGCTCCGGCATTTGCGCTGAAATATAAATGGCATTAATAAAAATCGCCGCGGTCTCCCGCGGTTTCCCGCGCCGCTCGCCTGCCATTCGAGAAAAAAATCACCGGCACATGACACTTTGTCATTACGCATTCGTGCATTCGTCACGCGTACGGAATACGCAGACGTTAAATTGCCGCTCGTGCGTGAATTTAGCCGTTAATTTAGCCGTTAACGTAATTTATTGGCTTACAATACTTGGGAGGAGTATTAACGTTGACATCGTCGTCACGACGAATCGCGCATCGATTGTTATCGCGCTATCGATATCCGCCGATTAATGCATTCGCCGTTTTAATGGATACTTAGGGGAGGAACGCGATTGAGATGAGATTCACGACAATCGCGTATAATAATTATCCGTACATCTGCGATGTGTCTGTAATAATCAGTAATTTGACCAGATAAATGCATCAAGCCGTTTAAATGCAGTCTGCATTCGTTGTGCTCTTTCATTACCATTCAACAGGCATAATTATCTCGTTTGTACGTGAGTTATCACATCATTCGCGCGTATTATTCTTTAAAATATGCTTATTGCACGGTCACGGCCGATGAATGCGCTGACCCGCAAAGTCTGCCGCTGGAAATGTTATTTATCCAACGCGAAAATCGTCTATCGGCGACACGTGGCGCGAGAAATCGCGGTTATAAGCGGCCATTGTGTACATCCGCGTCTATCGATTGACGAATTCACACGCGATTATGATGTCATACATATACATGAAGCAATCCGTCGGTTCAGCGAGCTGTCATTAATCTCTGCATGCATACCGATTACTTCGACTAAATCTTTTAAATTTCTAACAATAAAAAGAATATCGAAGCAATACTGTTGACCGTCCGAAGGAAAGTGTAACCAGGAAACATTGCGTGTAGATCCGCAACGTGAAAACTAATAGATTTCGGTATTATACGTTGTACCATGTAAATTCCATGGGAATAAAAGTCAATTATTTTAATCGCGGTTCTCCGTTAAACATTTACATTATTGTGAAATAATTAAATCCTCGCTCAGACGATGGAAGCTCGCAGAACGAGCGAATGCTTAGCGAAAATACGATAGCTTCGATTGACGCATAATAAATAATTAGGATTGACTAAATTATCCGCTTTAATCAAGCTTTAATTTAAATAACCAAAACGTACGCGAAGATTGCATATGCATATAAAGACGCAAATGTAAAAAGGGATTGAATCGAGTGATTGGAATAGTTCCGAAGCGGCCATCGCTCGCCCGTCCTATCGATCACGTCTCGTTACAACTCGGCGAACGTCGCGCGCGCTAATCGATCACGCCTTCCTTCCGATGATTGATCATACGTTCCATCGTGTAATTTAACCACCGCGAAAGAACTATCGATTATTTATCGAAACTCCTAATTGGAGTCGTTGCGCGCCGATTAATTTGTGCCACTTCATCCGCGCGAATCGCGCCGGAAGTTGCGCGTCACGCGCGCGACTGCACGCACGCACTTCTCGAATCACTCGCGTTGCTCGTGCCAACAGATCGATTATCGATTCCGCGACACGAGTTTACTCGCGGCAGGAAAATAAGTAATTTTTCGCCGGCAACAAGTAAGATTTGCCGTAAACAACGTCGGCAGCCAAATTGACCGCGCGTTTCCCGTAAAAAGGAGCTCTTCCATAAAATCGGTAAAAAACGAAACAACGAAATGGCCCGAAGTTACAACGAAGGTGATCGAAACTTTGCGGGGAAGCAAAGAGATTCGCTCGAGAGCGAAACTTCAGCCGCCCACGCGGCTATTGTTTGCGCGTGGAATAATCCTCGATAATAAACACGTACGCGTACGCGTACGAAAGCTCATCGCGTCATTTTACGACATCGATGGCATTCGCGCTATCGCGTGCACGCATTACGGCAATTGCATCGAGCCAATGCTCGCGCCATGGCGCCCGTTTTATCCGGATTGCCGGATTACGACAGTCGCCGTCGATTATTTCGCGCTCGTTCTCTGAAAGCATCGTTTTTCACCGTTTTACCTGACACGAGCGGTCTTGAGACGCGATGTCTCCTTTGCGCGAAGCACAAAGGATGGATTTAATCAATATTTCGACGCGGGAACTGACATAGATCACACGGAGGAAACCCGAGATCTAAGTCGAACCTAAGAGTCCAGTTGCATCCCCCGAGAGACATCGAGGACGCCTCGGCTCGGTTCGCGCCGATTTAATTAAAATGCGAGAGTAATGAGTAATGATGCGAGAGTAATGAGCGCTCAGATTAGCTGCCAGTAGCGCGAATCTTCCTTCCTCGCCTCTTTCCTCTCGTTCGGAAACCGCCGCCGGAAACTTACGGGACTGTGACGTACACCACTCTCGGATGCGGCTTCGCTCGCGAGAGCGTGGAGACGCATCCGCTGTGCCTCCTGAGGGAGGTCAGCGGAAGGGTCACCCTCATGGTACCCGAATCCCTTCGCGCCAGCCTGGGCGCGACCTCGTGCGATATAACGAGAGCGTACTCGTTCATCTTGAGAAACGTCCAACAGCGCGGCTTCCGGTCCGGTCTTCGTGCTTCTGCTGATATTTATAAGTTTTCGTTCGTAACATCCGACGTAACATCGGCGGGAGACCGCTTCCGACCGTTATTTATCTTCGACAGTTTTGCGCTAGCGAGTGCGTTTACGTCGAGGTTGCGTAACCAGCGAGTTTTCCGAGCCCTTTACGCGAATCGGCTGTTTATCGTTGTCAACCGCTGACCGCTGTGGTATTTGAACAGTTCGATGAGCAAACGATATTATTGATCGATGAGTCGACTCGCTTAATACAATATTTACGATCGTGATTGCGCATGGAAAATAATAGCACGCGCGTCATTAAAATTTTCGCGGATTGTCGTTACACAGTCCGGCATTCGCAATCGATGGATCTATAGTTCCCTAACGATAGTTCCTCAGGAACCCTCAGGAAGTCGAATCTATGATACGTTGGAGTATCATCGTAAAATCTAAGCATGAATTTGCAGGACCGCGCGAAATGCATTTTCCTCGGACACGGTCAGTCTTTACGACGTTGTTTTGTAGGAGTTTGTAAGAAAATAATAGCCCGTATCACGGTACACGTATACACGTATTACGGAGAGTTACAACGTAGCTTTATTAACGGCTCGTGTTACTTGCGCCATGAAGTAACCGAGCACCGAGATTGCAGTGTTTCATAAAGCTGCACGATTTAGCCGCAATTCCGATGCCGCGAAAGGACTGACCGCTATTCAGCGGAAGAATTAGCCGATTTAACTAGATGGAAATAACAGAATTCCTTTGTTATTTCCATCTGGCTCGCGTCTCGCGATCCATCAGCCGAGCGAGGTCAGCTCGCAAATTTTGCAGGCACGAAATGGGCAGAAAATTCTAAAAATCGACCAACGTCGCGACGAGCTTCCATTTAATGGAATTTGAGCTCGCTCCATGGGAGAGAGAACGAAAGGGGGGCTAATGTTTTTTTTAAATCCCCGGCGGAGATATCGACCTTCGAGTGTCGCGCGTTGCCGTGTGCGTCGCTTTCGGGGCTCCCAGGCGCATTTCATTTTCTAGCCAATTTGGAAAATCTACAGCGATCCCTCAGACGGGAACGAGTCGCCGGTACGGCCATCCGAAAAATTGATTCTCGCTCCGGTCGAGAGCACCGGCAAAGTCGAGAGCGAACGATCACCGATATTGCCTGCCATGATATCCCGTCGTGGCGTTTCGCGTTTCGGGTAAACAGAGCGGGAAACGGACGCGATGTCAAAATGGGAATACATCATTCATGAAGCGATGCAAGAAGATCGGGTAAGACGCGTCCAAGTCTTAATACAATCTGTAAAGTTTCCCGTAACGAGAACACGCGACCATGGAGAACCGACGACGTTATCTTTGGAATAGGTGACAGTTTGTGGGAGGTGGTGTGGGATCGCGTCTCGTCAGATGATTACTGGAACGGCTTAACTAAGCCGTCATAAGGTCAACTTCTCTCGATAGTTCAGGAGCGGCCACACTCGAGATACGAAATTATAAATGGGTCCATGTCTGGGAAACATTAACGTCATTAGTGCGCCCCTGAGAGAAACGAATCTATATCTATCGCGTGATTATATTTCTCCTTGTCCCTGTTTATTAATATCGTTTATTAATATCATAATAATTGAATAAGCTATCTTTTCATCTTCCTCGTAATCGAGTAACACAAGGCGATTCAATCATATCTCCAATCATCCTCTTATAACATTTTATCTTGATTTTTATCTCTGATGTGACTAACGGCAGTACATAAATTAGATATTCTGATTTGCTTTAATTGCCTCTCGAAAGGCAAGAAGCGCTCGCTTGCAAGAGCAGAGAGGAAAAGAGAGCTAATGGAGAAATGATCTAACTTAAGATGCGAACGAGATAGCGAGCACTTTTCCAGTTCGATCTCGATAATGGGTCTATTATCGCCATAATGTTATTATGTTCTCTTAAAAGTCGAGAACAAGAATTTACACAATTATCGTATATTGAAAATATCGTATTTCTTTTCTTGCTGACGGAGTCGCGCGCGAATAACCGATAATTTCGTGGCATTGCCAAATATTTCCTCGAAGTGGAAGGATCCGAAAATATTTCTTTCAGGTTATTCAGGTTATTTGAATATTCCGCACGCTGAAGAAGGAGAAAAAAGATAACTGAAATTTATCTGAAAGTAAAACAAGCAAAGAACACGATGTGTTTAACATGATAATGTATTTCAAATGTGTTTCAAAATTGTACTTTTATTTTTAATTTTTCACGATTAAAACGCAGGTAAGGAGAACGCTCAGAGAATTGGAGAGTTTAATCCGGCAATGGAAAGAGAAATTCAAGAAATCCACGCTAGGATGATAGTATTCAATTACGATGATAGTATCATCATAATAAGAACCATGATTAAGATAATGTACGTTTCTTTTGCCATGGCCGCACCTAGAATTGTCTAATGAAGACGGAGCTGTTAGGTATCGTTATCTGCGAACGAATATCTTCAGCATTAACATGGCACGCTAATTAGCGCAACAGAAACGTCCGCGTTTGGTATACATCGGCGTACTTCCGATGAAATCGTGCACGATGCGAGCGAAGTTTAGACAAGACGAGAAGAAGGAGCACGCAAATAGCTCGCCTAGAAGATCCCCGTCTAATCATTGTGCAAGAATAAAAGGGCACATTCTGGCCCAAGTAAATGACGTTACGACAACCGTGTGAAGTTAATCGCTCGCATCTTTGGCGGATAAACGGCGCGGCCGATATGAAACGCGCCGCATTAAAATTAGAAGCGTCTAAAAAGAGTTCACGCTCCGATGAGTCATTCGGCTTTTATAGTATTTGTAACTCGCGTGTGCAGATGAAGTGAAATCTCTCTTTACGACTGTAACTTTCATTTTCGTCGCGGCTTACGATGACATGACGCTGGCATGATACGATGCACGAAGTTTTCTTAGTTAATTATCAGAAGATTGGATACAAGCGGGATTACGGACTATCGCGATCTGTTTTTTATCATTCGAGATACCAAAATCGTGAAAAAGGTATATCTGCGATACAGGTTTTTAAATGGGAGATGCGATAAGATTAAAAAATCTTCCGTAAGCAAGTGAGTTATCGGCGCGCGAGATCTCGACATTCTTATCATTCACGAAGTCTCCTGATGATTCTCTGTAGCTTTCCGATCTGCAGCGAGGCGTGTGCTGTAACTTATTTATCAAAGTTCAATTATGCTGTGGCTAAGTTCATTACAGATTTCGTGTTCCGCGCGGTGACATCAGATTCACAGCGATATCCAACACGAATATCAACTGATAGACTGATATCAATCAATGACGATGAAATCCAATCAACACGGTCAATATTGCACTAATCCGTAGTCTCCATTTTTGTAAATAACGAGCTAATCCAATTTGCCTTGGAGCGGTCTTCCTCGTGACGCACGTGACGAAGAAAAGCCTTATTATAGCCACGTTTGAAACCGTTTATGCGTTTGGGAGATGCAATAATAAAACAGAACGTTCGGGCTTGTTCCAAATATTTTGGGAACCAAGATTTGCACAGTTGCGTGCAATCGGTAATCCGGCAGCTAATCTGTCCGCGATGCGGATATAGATAATAATTCGATCATGAATTCGAATGTTGAACAAGACACGAAAAAGGAGTCGATGGAAGGAGAATCGCGCGTGAATTACTTTCAATAATTAAAGAATTCCCTTCCTTCTCGTACAAGTCGTCAACGCTCAAACCCGCCGACAAATATTTTCCATTATTTGCTACGATACATTTTTCCAGCGTTCGCTGAGAAGCGTTGCTTCTGACGTTCGAGGATTAAAGTTTCTCAAGTTTCGGCCTGTTGCTTTAATATCGCGGTATTAAACGCAACGTTCTCGCGATTACGTTTCCCACGGGAAAGCGAATATCGCCTTAAAATCATTTTTCTCGAGCTTTTCATCAGGTGCACGTGCTCGTTTCCTCGTTCGGCACAATGCAACCTCAACGAATACGCACTCGCAGCTTGGAGCGATTAGCTCCAAGTTCTATCCTTGAAAGGCATTCTCGATGAATCGAGGCGAATCGTCGTCGCGAACAMCCCTGCCACTCCGCACTTACGATACTCGCGATCTCGCGATGATCGCACTCGGCACAATGATCCGTCATGAAATTATAACCGGCTTCCGAGCTCCGCTGCTCCAAGCACAGCTCGCGTCACGTGCGACTATCGAACGCGTCTGCACGCCCGAACTGATCGAGCCCTGCTTCGTTCTCCGACGTAAGGTGCAAATTAAACGGGCGTTCTTGGAGATTACGTCCTTTTGACGGCTATCCTGTCTCAAGGCCGTGAGAGGAAACGTCGATACACTTCGGACGAATCTTACTACACGAAGAGCGGCCGA
The DNA here is from genome assembly GCA_020341155.1 of Eciton burchellii. NCBI lineage: Eukaryota > Metazoa > Arthropoda > Insecta > Hymenoptera > Formicidae > Eciton > Eciton burchellii. The sequence goes on along the minus strand of JAHMML010000016.1, from coordinate 1,720,319 downwards.
CCTCGTCGCTCGCGTGCCGGACGCGAACTGACTCTCGCCATGCTGGGCGTCTGTTGCTTATACCCGGTAAAGCTGCGCATCATGCCTCCAAGTCTGTGGTCATTTTTGTAAAATCAGTCATCCTCATCGTCGTCATCGTTGTCGTCGTCGTCGCGCACATGTGCGCATCGTCGCGTGGCAGCTCTCCCCCTTTATATGTCCGCGCGATCCCTCGCGCTTTCTCCTAACCCTCCCTCCGCACTCCTCACTCTCGTACCGTGATCTTTCAATCATGCCGGAGCAAATATTTCCTCAGCAAAATCTTGGTCGGGCGCACACGCCCGAGCGATCTTTGCTGGCTTCGCGTCATTTGACTTTCAATATTTTTCTAATACCCCGATTAGACACCGGGATGTAAAAGCCGAGATTGTGCAACAACAGGGAACGAAGATCCTCGGGATCTGTCCGTTTAAAGTTCGAAAACTGATCAGATAATTCGAAGAATTCGCTTGTGAGAACATGATGCAGACGCACTTGGCTCAAGTTAACTTACATCATTGAATTATAAATTTAACATTACGATGCTGTGAAGATGACCGATGACTCCCGTGAGATAAATAATCACTGCTGTGTGTGATAACACACAGATCAATAACGGATCGAATTATATAAGCTGTTATCGTCATACGCTCTCTTTCTTTTGTAAACATACATTTTTTTCTATATGAATAAATACTTCATTTCAATACAGATGAAGAGAGTAGATTCGCTCTAGCATACAGATGCAACGGTTTACACAAAAAGACAAAAGAGTTTCCTCCGCAGACGTGAAATTGTTCCACGAAATAAAACGAAGGGTGTGTGATATTACATAAGCTATTACATAAATTGCGTAAATGTTTCCGCAGAATATAGAGATAGTCGCGCGTCACAGGCTTCATGCTTACTCGATTAATTCTTTCCTATCGATGCGAGGCGCGTTCAAGAGACTTGCTCACGCGTGGGACAAGTGGGACAAATAACGTGAAATAATTTCTAAAAGGTCGGTCTTTAATCTTCTCGTGAGGACAACGACTGGCGTCCCTTCGTCCCGATGCTTCGTGGCAATGGACGATAAAGAGAATGGATACGACACGCGGGACAATGTACAATTTCATTTGCGACCGCATTATATGGAATGAATAAAGCATCGATGCCGACCATTGTTGCGAGAATAAAGGGATTATTAGACGGACTGAAGAATAATATGATAAATTCCCGATTATCTGGCACGCTTGGGATTCAGTCACGTCGATATAAAAAAATGCTCGCGTAAAAAGACGCTAGGTACACCGACCTATTTTTTTAGAAAAATATATCGATGATATCGTAATCTCATCAGCTGGATCGTCATTTTGTAACGACGCTATCGCGACGCCGATAAAACACTTCCATAAAACATCGCGGGATCACGAGTGCCATGGAAATTTAATAAATCGAAACTCATGACGACGAACGATCTGTATTTTATTGGCGCAAATTGAAGAATCAACTCGATTGGAAGGATGGAGCATAGAAAACCGAGCGGCGCTCGTTGCGAGAGAAAAATCGACGCTGTCATCTAATTGCGCTTGGCGAGACAGGATTGTCTCTAATTACCTGTAAAATGTATTGCACAACATAGCAACAAGAAGCAAAACACGTTAGATCGTAACGAGCCGATAACGATATCATTATCCGGAGACTGAAGAGTTTATATATCCGAATGGAGCTGCTTTCTGCTTTAACTGCGTAACGGAAACGCGTGATCGCACAAATCATAAGGAAGAAGCGACAGCGAACACAGCAAATTCTGAATTCTCTCGGCTAGAAAACAAGAAACGCTAAACCATTTTCTGCGCTCGAGTCGTCTCGTACTCGTTTTACGAGAGAAATTTACGAATTGATACCTCGCGCTGCTTGATTATCGAGTCATCGTTTCGGCAATTCCGCAGAAACAAACGGATCATGTATCGATCCTGGTGTATCGATCAGCCAGTATCGTGATCTTTCAAGATACTTTCAGAGACCGTAAACGTCGTCAAACGCGTCAATGGGAAAAGCTATTAGGCCTCGCTTGTATCACGGTAATTGCATGGAATATATATCGTACATGTCAATAAGGGAAGCCATTAGTCTCGGGGCCCCGCTTATGTCACAGTAATTACATCGAATACGCCTAATATCGTCCGACTAGCCGGCGCCAGTGAATGACACTTCTCTCGGTCGTCGCGAAAAATGTAAAGAAAGAAAGAAAAGGAAAATCGACATGGCGTTTGTTAACAGAAACCCCTGAGGATTGAGGTAACGATCGCTGCGTACGCAAGTGGAACGTTACGGCACTATAAATCGCAACTTGGCCGCCGTAATTTTTGCACTTATCTTATAAACTCGGCGTTACACATTTCGCGCAATGCACGCAGAAGCCGCAGTCCCGCGGCAGCGGGACTTTGCACTTTTATTAACGCCGCGCTGTTTAATTTAATATGAACTTTTACAGTCCGAGTTCACCGACGTATTTATGCGGCGCATGCGACTTTTATCGGCCGTAACGAAATATTGCGGCAATAAAAAGAGAACGGGGCGGATGCAGCAAGAAGGAAAACAAAAAAGCGCCCTGCTATCGTCCGCGAGGGTGAATTTAACGGCGCCCGTCTCTTCTCCTCCCTCTCCCTCCTCTCCCCCTCGCCGGCGTAATCGCGCGATCTCGTTGCAAATTTTTACGCACCTCGTCGCGATTCCCCGCGTCTCGAAAGACGCGAGGAATCGCTCGGCGGATTGCGAGCGTTCTCGCTGAATTAACCAAATGCCAGTTGTGTGCGAAATGTTGTGTGCGGAAATTTAATTGCTGCAAACGCAAACTGCATTTGTTTCTTTTTCTTTTTTCCTTTTTTTTTTATTTACAGGCGTGCTTTCAACCCGCCCGCGTGTAGCTGTTTGTTTGTTGCGATGCGCGCACAAGGGAGAGAATGCCCGAGCGCGCAAATATCCGAAATTTCCACCGAAAACGCGGGCGTGCGGTGAAATTTTTTTTCTTGTTTCTTCTTTGTTTTTTTTTCTTTTTCCTCCCCCCTCTTCTTTTAACTAAATCGACCCTTTCGGACGCGCGTCGCGCTCCTCTCTCCTTTTGTTTCTCCCTTTGTTCCGCGAAGCGAAATGCATGAATTGTTCTTATTTACGGCCGTTTAAATATTCATGCGCGACGGGCGGCGAATATCTCTCCGCTTCGGTCGATTCTCCCGATGGCATCGCATTAATAAAAGCGCCCCGTTATTATGCGTAACGCGGAAACAAGACGCAATCACGATTACATACATTTATTCACGGGCGAGTGCGCTATCGATCGCTGGATTCTGTTTACGCGCGAATGCGAGCGCCGGCGACGACGGTCATCTCGTTTGCATGGAAATCTCGAATTGGCATACGCCGGTCTCGAGGTGATATATACGATACGGTTAAGGAAAACGAAAAAAAGTTCTTTCAGGGAGGCATACTGAGTGATGGATTGCCAAGAACGGACGCGCGGGCGAACGAAAGTGCAACGCTATCTCGATTTCCAGCGACAGAGTCTTCGAGAAGGATGACGATAGGGAAGTTCGCTCGAAAAATCGATGAAACCGAACTTGAAGTGAATTCTATGTCTACACAAGTGTTATTTGTAACGCATGTTATTTGTGCGCACTCGCGCACGCATAAAATGATCTTGTATTCCGACGTGAGTCCAATCGTTTTAATTTCAAGAAGACATTAAATGTATCCAAACTGGCCAAACTGTACATATATAAAAATAATGATTTTAACACAAAGGTGTAATTTTGATGCGAATGTAATGAGAAATTCTGCTAGCATTAATGTAGAATAAACGCTTGTAAATAAATAAGGCAATTCTCATTTATCGGCAAAAATCTACGATTTATTTAATCCACGATAAACCAAAATATTCGTAATGAACGTGAACGTCAATAATTATTAACTTGTTATCTTGAAATTTCGAAATAAAAGTACTTCGAATAATATTTCTGTTTTTATAATCAATCTTTTAAATCGTTTATATCGTTAAACTTTCCGCAATAACATCTAAATATTATCTCTTGTTTGTTTCAATACTCAATTTCAATTTATAACTGTTACCGCTCGATTTATTCTGTCCTGCGAAAGGACAGAAGAAATCCGCTTTCCTTTCCGAGTTCCATCGCGTTAAGATTCGAGAGCCGTTCTTTGCCATATGAAATCAAAACACAAAGAAATGGAAAGGAAAGCCCATTCTGCCGCCAATCCGCGTCGTGACGCCAATTTTAATGTGGACTTTTCCAGATAATATTCGGATCGTCCGGAAATATGCTGCCGGCAGTTTCTCGAAGACATTCAAAGATATCGTATTTTTATGTACACGTAAAACCTTTTCTTTCTGACGTATATTCGCGTATGTACGCGTATCTTTACGTAGTTGAAAAATTCCATCTTCAATCCTCCTAAAACTGCTCGCATAAATGAAAAAAAAAGAAAAAAAAAGAAAAGGAAAAAGAAAAAGAAAAAAGAAAAAAAGAGAAGGGAAATAAATGCAATAAAAGTAGAGACAAAGGCGCGCGATGCTTCCGTCAACGGAGCCCAATAATCCTCGACGAGGAAAACAGAGCCTTCCCCATGAAGAATTCGCAGCTGTTAGAGGAGCAAATAGCGGCCTCTTCAATTTATCAATTTGAGGAGCAATCAGGATTTAGCGTGGGCGCCGATGGAACGTCGAAAAGCTGCAAGGAGGGGAAGCCGAGGGAGAAGTTCGATTTGACGGTGGCACGCGTATCGATTTTCCCGAGGAACGCTCGCAAAAAATGGCCCGACGTATTTCTATTCGACACGCGAAGCTCGGCTACTCGATCTCGTCTAACGCACGCCTACGCGACGAGCGCGGAGTTTTCCGCCACAGTTTTCCGAAGACCGGGTTAAGCGTCGTTCGTCGTCGTCGCGAAATCGCGCGTGTAGGCGTTCGTTTATCAGCATCAAGCCGCATTAAGCCGTTTTTCGCGACAGATACCGCGTCCACGCACGCGTGTGCGTGTGTAAGCGATGGGATTGAAAGAGAGAGGAGGAATCAGTTTGCGAAATCCGCTCGGGCCATCGCAAGAGACGAGCTGTTCTCCTTGGTGATCGAACACTGCGGAATCCGAGTACTTGAGTGCGCAGATCATTCGAATCGGGACCTCAGCGCGGGCCAGAGTCTACCGAATCTATCGAATCCGTCGAAGTGGATTTCGAATCACGGCAGCGAGGCTTGATGGTATTATCAGCCCGCACCGGAGACTCGCAGTTCGGCAGTCTGGACCCCGTTTAAAAGCGCAGTATCGATCCCGAGAGAGTTAGCGTGCTGTAGGGTTGTTAAGGGTGTTTATCACATACGTATCCTTCAGGGTCGCCAGATTCGTGTCAAGAACGGCGCGCTCGCAGATGCGATGCCCCAAGTACGAAGGTGTCGTAAAGAAGACAATCGATGCACTCGGAGCATCGCGCCGTTTGCGAAGGCGATATTATGCAAACGATCACGTTCGCGCGTCGAAATCCGGTTTTTGCATTGAACCGATGCGCCCGAGATGATAATCCAGAAAATACCGCGACCGCGAGCGAAGCCATGCAAATGCGCCGGCCCCCCGGCGAGATTTCTCACGAATCTGCGGAAAGTGTTCCGTACGTCTTCCCCGATACGTAAATCTCCTTTTCAGGCATTCGTTTGCGTCGTTTGCATGGAGTTACATTATTTATTATCCTTGACCGCGTGCCGAATACGTAAATTGCGTGATACATTCCACCAAACGCTTGTTCACGTGTAAGATCAACGTACGATTGGATCACGCTTGGTGAGTATGAGCCACGTATGAGCCGATTCATGCGATTGGACTGCGACGATAAGGAATTCACGCGTGATAACGCGTGACTACGTTTAATCGCAACGAGCGCTAATACTGATGCATTATTTCGCAACTCTACCGCTTGCTTTATTGGACAGCGGATGATAATCGATTACTGTCGTATAGACGGTAAACTCCTCCGCACGAGAGTACATGGATTACATTAGCATTAGGGTAAAAAGGGATCGCATTTAATAAACTTCAATGGATATGATCTTAAAGCGCTACTAAACCTACACGGCTTAGGCGAGTAGGTTCGCTTCATGGCGTTCGATGGGAGAATAATAATAAAAAGAGGGAAATCGCGTATATTGCCGTTATTTAATTCCTTGATCAGTCTAATGCGAGATATTAGAAGATTTACAAAAGCACGCGATGCCTCTCGCGCTTCCTTCCAAACCAGATTCGATCATCGACTCGGTTGTTATCGACTCGGCGCTTGCTACATCCATTGTTATCGGAATCTCCCCGAATTTGGTCGTTTTACGAAATCACCTGCTCACTCACCTCTTATTGCGATCGACATAATAACGACGCGAATGCCGTCGAGGACGATGTCGTCTCCGGTCGACGATGGTCAATCCGATCGTCGCCGTTTCCCTGGAATTCCGCCTGGAATCCGCGCGGTCCCGACTGTACAGAGAGTCCCTTCGGGAATCCCGCCTGCTTCTGATTTCCGATCGGTCCCGCGATCTGGCTATCGTCCAGATGAAGAGCGACAGCGCGATCATCTTCAGCGCGCATTTCCGTCACTTTCGCGGGTCGACGAATCGCTCATGCGGACCGGGCTTATTATTAAGCCGCGATTATCGTTCACTTGTCACGACTACTCGAAGCAATCGTGCACTTTCCGAGATCATGTCCGTTTCATTTCTTCAGCCTCCTGCGCGCGAATATCATCGTGTGTCACGATGATGACCTTACGTGACCGTATCACGATGCATGAACGAAATCAAGTCTTTTCCCGTCTGTGCTTCACGAAACACATGAAACACAGGTGCAGTTTTCCAAACGGTTCATGCATTCTTAAACTCGGACTTGCGTACGAATTTTCCTCTATTGAGAGAAACCTTTATATTACTAGGACGAACAAGAAGAACAATCGAATATTCTCTAGTAATCAGCGATTGCAAACATTTGCTCTCTTTCTATTTCAGTAGAGCCCTCATCTCATTTATATTGTTATACGTAATTTCGATGGCTATATCAGCAAATAAAACCGCTCGAATCACGAGTTAAAGAAAATCTAATGACGTCATTTTAAGGAATTGGATTTTACTTTTGGAGTATAGGTGTACGAAATGACAAAAAAAAAGGTATGGAAAAGCGAAGATTGTTTCGGCATTGACCAGTATCTACATGCAATGTAATCAGAATGCATTTAAGTAAAATAAAGATTGCCAAGATATTTAAAATCAAACTCCAATGAGAGTTTTGAAAGGAATATCATAAAAGTATAGAGATACAGACAATAAAAGCTGAGTAGCTGAGAGCTACTTTCATATCGTGTAATCTTCTCATCGAGCAGCTGATATCTGTTTCTTTTATGTTATAAATTTCTGTATCTCGAATGATATTTATGTCAAATGTTATCATTTAATAAATAAAATAAATACAATTACGTAGCTAGATACTCGCACGCTACTCATAGACATAAAAATATTCTCGAAAAGATAACGATTTTTCGATCGATTGTACAGCAGAAACTAGGATATCTTTTTACTGCGAATCGTCCAAACAATTTGATAATGAGAATTTCTGGAATTGATTTATTTGAAAACAATGAGAAACGTAAGACGGTAATGTGCAGTTTTATCGGAATGATATTTCTGTCATTATTATATTATAAACGATAAGCGCGATGAGTTAGTGGCCGGTAAAGATGACAACCGCGCGCATATAATAAAACAAGAAATAGGTTGCGTGACAAGCTCTACACTCTGCGAGAAACTGTCACACAGGTGGTGAACAAAGTTGACGGCATGATAATCCAACGCCGTTTAAATTGATCCGCGTGCCACTTGTTGGGAGAAGAGCTAGCCAATATCGTTCTGCAACAATATTTATTGTGCGAAAGTTAGCGACAGCTGCCCGATGAGCCGGACGGAAATGCGTAGTAGAATAAAATGCATGGAGAACATGCATTCGCCTTGGAAAGCACGAGGGTGTAAATGTTACGCGGATAATCACCGTAGCTGCGTACCTGAACGATAAAATTGATCATTTTTATGTAAGGCGTCCGCCGGAGCAAAGTATCTATTATGCAAATAAGGATGCGCTGAAGGAAGGAGGCCTCACGATTAAAAATAACCGATCTTCTTCTGATACGAAGTGCTCCCACAAACAAGAGACACATAGCTATCTGTATGTGTAATCCGCGTTCCGCTGGCGAACACAATGGAAGTGTCGTCGTCGCCGTGACGTTTCTTTTGTGCGTTACATTATTGTGTTAACAGAACATCCAGGAAGAAAAGACATCGGCGAGATGATATTCCGCAGACAGAGAGAAGCAGAATAAAATTAACTCGCCGGCTTTGGAATTGTATCCATTTTTCACACGCCCCGCTATCAAACACGCCCACGCGAATTATCGTGTGCGAAATGTCGCGGACAGAACTGTCCATCGTTTATTAAAATCTATTCCCTCCCTGACGACGGTTCGTTAATATTATTAATCGGATTAATTTGAATTTTTGCTCAACCCGTCCTGAAATCCGCGTTACAGTCATGAGTTGCGAATGAGCTTTCGAGATTACATTGTTCAAAATTATCCCGCCACCTGTATCACGTTGTGTCACGAAACGTAACACAGAATTCGTCCGTGGACATTAAATAATTTCCATCATAAATTAGCAATCAAGAGTACGCGCCCGCGGCGTGAATTTACTGCACGGCCGGCGCATATTTCTTCCGTGCCATAAACGTAAACGAATCCCTCGTCTCTTTCCTCGATTCTTAGTATTCAAATTTATAATTCCCGACGCGCTCGGGTTAATGGCTCGGGTTAATAGATTGTTTTATCGCCCGTGCGATACGGGACGACGTTTACGCTCCATTTTTTTTCAATCCTAACAGCCATTTTTTTCATATACGCGAAAAATTTCCTCCGAGCGCCGAGACCAAAAATTGAAAAACGTGCGAACGTAATCTATTAGTTTCTCATCGCGCAACATCCTCCGCGTTTAAACGCGCGATAGTTTGGGCGACGATCATTCGTCCCGCGGTTTCTTACTTATTAATCATCGTTACATGCTGGCCCGCTCGAAATATCATCGGTGAACTTAAGCATGTCGTTATTTATATGCAAATTCGCGAGGGAAACGTTTCCGCCAATGGCAATTATGAAAATACGTGGCGGAATTATAAGTAAGGAAAGTTAAATGTAACTTGATGCCTTTGTAATCGTGGCGGCTTTGATGTTTAACAGAAAGTCGGCTGAAGCGATGTAATTAACCTCGGCTGGTAGCGATTCTTTGTTTAACTGCGACCGACCGTGACTCGTGCCGTAGACCGATGACGTCATTGCGCTCAAGTACACAGCGAGCAGAGCAGAGCAGAGCAGAGCAGAGCAAAGCGGAGCAGAGCGGAGCAGAGCGGAGCAGAACGGAGCTGAACAGAGCAGAGCGGAGCAGAGCGGAGCATATTCTAAAAGCCGCGATTGTCCCTCTAATTAAGTCGATGTCGCCGTATCCGAGAGTTGTTGTCGGAAATCTGCTAAAGATTGATTAAATTTATTGAACATCACTGAACAAGCGTACGGTGAATGCAGGCATCTTCGAGATAAGAGGAGAGGTGAGATCGGCAGCGGAATCTCGCGCGAGAAGAAAACCACGAGCCGCGATTTCTTTCTTTGGTATTCCGGAATGTTCTCGATATCGAATTTCGCACGAGAGTGGCGAACGAGAGCGATTAGGAAGTATTACCGATAGAGTCGATGCCAGTCCCATTATAGGAAAATTACGGGGATACCTTCTGACGCTCAACAAGTATTCGGTCGCGGAAAAAAGATTGCGGAATTTTCCATCCGTAAAAAATCGACTCGTAAAATTCCCACGCACACTACCTGTGTCGGCACACCGATTGCGCCGCGTATCCAAAATGACGCACGATAAGGCACAAGCTCGCTCGGAGGCAGGCTCGTCGATCTCTGCAGCTGATCCGGAGTCGATCAATATGCAGCGCAACGCGGGGGTTTAGGATTACCATCACGGCCAGGTGGAAGACGAGCCAAGCTAGGATTTGCGAGAACGAACGTTGCGAGGCACACGAGACGTTTTATCTTCCCAGATCGCTGCGCGTACCGCCTCTCGCGCTGATAATGCACCGTTCGGTCAATGGGATAAGCATCCCGATAACGACACTGAATCTTCAATGAGCCTCGTGACGACTCGTTGACGAAACGAGTGACGTGTGCATGCACATCCGAGAGCGTGCGTGCCGGATTTCCTGGCGCGCACGTTTCGACTCTGCAATGAGACGAAATCACGAGCGGACGGTATGACGGAACTATGCAAATTGTCGATGCAACAAAGGAATTTGTGACCATTATGATCATTATATATATATATATATATATATATATATATATATATATATATATATATCATTTAGAATATCCGTATAATTTACATAAATTTTAATCGAACTGATGCACACTCTCCGACGAATACTTGACCAATTACACACTGTTGTAATCAGTGAGAGCAGTAATTCGTTGTAATTTAATTGGAAGCAAATATCTTGGGTCCGTCTCATTATTAAAACGATATTTGGACATCGCAGAAGGCCGACGTGTGAATTAATGAGGCAAACAGTGTGATAGCTTGCTAGCGCAAGGAGAAAAGCGTCGCGCAGAAAACGTAGCCCCGAGAAAATGTGGAAACGACGAAACTGGAAAGCTTGTTATCGACGCTATAGCCGCCTAAATTATTTACACGGTCGCATGCACTATGGCGCGGTAGATCAAATCGCCTTCGAATAATAGGCGACGTTGCATCCGGCAGCGGAACGTGTGCGTTTTGTAATTGTAAAAAAGCTCACTATGCATAGCGCATTGTATAATTACTCATTTGAATATATTCGACGAGTCCCTCGCGCAGCCGCGCAAGCGCGAATATAACTTTCCGGCCGGGTAATAATCGGTGTGAACGCTTCTCGGATTTTTCATGTCTTACTCTCAGATTTTCCGCGGATAAACACGCTACTACCTGGCGATTACGTTTGGCTAATTATAACTCTATTTTTACTTTGGATTACGATCATTTCCCATTACACGCACTCGTCGAAAGCGTCTCGCGTGGTTGTGCGAAGAAAGAAGAATTCGATTTCGAATAACGTTCCGAATTGACTCGCCTTTCACGCGCACCAGAGACTCGCGTCCGAATCATGACAATCGACTGCAATTCCCTTCGAAACGCGTAAAATCACGTAGCACTGGAGGAGGAGGAGGAAGAGGGGAGATTATCGGACGCGATCACGGAATTGATTTTCCGTCCTTGCACGGAGACGTCCAGGTGAGATTGGCTCATCGTATGCGCGCAATTAATCGCGTGCGTGTCTAATTAAGCGCGCGCCGACGGTCGCGCCGCGCCGCGGGATTCCGGCGATTCGCGCGAAAGAGGGAACAATCGCTCGCACCACCACGCGTCCACGTGAGGCCGCCAACTGAAGTTGGCGGGCGCGCTTCGCGCGGTCACGCGACGCCTGCACCGGCGCGCACCGGCTGATCGCGTCGCGTCGCGGCGCGCCGCCGCGCATTCCCGCGAGCGTGTCGGCGCGCGAGGGAAAACGCGAGGGGAAAATTAACGCTCCGCTCTCGGGATCGTTTATCCCTACCCACAGCTCGGCGTTATTGCGCTCGTCTTGCTCGCCACGACGCGGCCACGTGTCACGTGATGTGTCGCGAGAATCGCGCGGCGAACGCAAGGAAGGAGCGAGTCAGTGATATTCCTCTCGATTCAATTCGTCGATCAGTTTATCAGCTCGATTGCGCGACACAGCTTCCTAGCTAATGCAGCTCGAGCTGTCCTGGACAGGTCGGCAAGGTCGAAGGTTGAACGGCTCCGATTGCTGCGGGAAGTAAACAGTCCGCGATTCCGCAGATGTTTAGCTCTCGATTAGAAAAGCGATTCTACGTGAGAACTCGGAAACATCCGCGACGGGGCAATTATGTTAGATAATCGAAGCGGTCTCAACTTCGATGTTTACTTTCGACGAACGACATCCGTTGTGATTCTCCCCGATCGTGATCTCTACTGTCAAAACAGATCGCTCCAAAAATTGTGATCTCTCGCTAGATGGCGGTCAAGTTGGTCATTGTGTCGACCATCCGCTGTAACACGTAATTCCACCACGTCGCCTGATAGTTCTCTTATCTGGACAGGTCAGTCGGCAAACGGAGGTGCCCTGCCTAACGTTAACTGATTGAAAACTACTTCGCACAAAAGTCAGATCTATGTACCATCGTTCGCACTGAATGGCGATGCTCGCGAGACGACGGAGCGTTGTCGCGCAGACTTCGTCTCTCTCGGATCATCAGATCGTATCTCCGAGCGGCATGAATCCACGAACTTGGAGTCTCTATTATCACGTCAACCTGACGTCCCGCCTAATCTCGCCGTAATCTCGCGAGAAGCGCACTAAAACTTGCCGGTCCTCTGCGAAATCACTTTTTCATGGCTTTCCCAAGGACAAACGATCTCCTCGCGTCGAGTGGATACTCGGAGCGGCGCGTAAGATCGGCGGCGAAGCGAAGAGGCGGCCCGCTCGAGCGGAACTATCGACTAACGACAGGTTGTTATCGGCGGCAACAACAAGAGAGGACGAGAGGGATCGATTGTCTTACGGGCAGTCTCTCACGAAGCGAAACGCCCGAGTTTTATCCCAGGAACGTAGCGATCACGCGCGAAGCCCGCTTCCGTCCGGCTCCACCGCGACTCGTCCGACTACTCGCGGCTGACTCGCGACTCTCTGCTTTCACTCAAGCTCCATCATGAAGAAGTCGAACGAGGAATCGTCGCGATAAGCGAAACAACAGCGTCGGCAAGTTTCGTGTTCTCTTGTTCCGTTGACTTTACGATCGTCGTATGATATGCCTGATAAGACACGGGATTGATAATGCATGGTCCTGAGGAGATATCCGGCAGTGGCTGATCCAGTTTTTTTTTCCTTTAGAGATAATTCCATTCGGCTTTTTAACGCGACTCTTGATTTAACGCGGCTTCTCAGCCTCCAATGTTAAACGGATCTCTCTAACGCACGAAATGAAATTAAAACCTCGTGTGTTTACAACACGAGTTGTAGTTTGTCGTGGACTAATGAGACTATCCCTATAAGTAATTCGGATTTTGCGATTATTAATTATACGCAAGCATTTTATATATACGTGTGCACATGCATGCACATGTGTGTATTGCATGCAAAGATGATTTCACATGTTGATGATATGCGGTAATTGCAGGCACATTATGTATGGCGGATCGCGCGATGTATTAAACGCACATTCGCGCCATTAAAGCAGAACTTTGAAATAGCGGCGCGGCGCGGCCGAGATTAACGATAGCCCAATAAAATGCAACGCCCGATAAGATTTATAACGTTCTGGACATTTGTGGCTGTACGCCGGATATATCCCGACAAATAAACCTATTTGCGTGACGCTCCCGCACCATTTCTCACACGTGGGCTACGTCGGTTACGGGACATTAGATCGCACGTGTGGTTTACGACAATCCGCGTTGATTCGGCGTTGATTCGCGTTTAATCTCCGCCGCCAATTCTTGAATCTCCCGTTCATGCTTAAAACGAGAGAGCGCGACAACGCGTGCAGGAAAAACACGCGCGGAGTAGCTTTCCCCCAGCTTGCGGTCTCCATCTGAAATAACGGGCGGAATATTTGCGTGTATTTGCACGATAAACAAGCACGTGACTCGCATAGGAGGCAACCGAGCGATCGCCCGCGTCTTGCTTGTTCAACAAATCGAACCGCACAACGCGCAAACAAACATTCGTATTAGCGAAACGGCCGAATGCCGTTCTACTCGGCGAACGTGCGGTTTTACGTAACAACCTGCCGTTATGTTCCTCGCCTCTGTCCGTGAGAAGAGGACGACCGCCTAGAAGTCTAACTCGATTAGAACACCCCCAAGGGTGACAGAGCAAACAGCGAAGGATCTTCGCGCCTGGCGCGCATAAACAGGCGCGTCCCGTATCATACGTTCTCTCTTCGCCAGTTGATGATCTCCCGTTCGTCCCGCTTCGTTTTTAACGTACCTCGCCGCATATTACCAGCGCGTACGCGCGATCAGCGAACAAAGCCGTGTGCACGCGTATGCGCGTGTCTGTGTACGTATCAAATCAGATTTGATCGCGCTCGACGATAGGTAGGCAAACACTCGCGCCAACTTTTATTGCCCATGGAGTGGAGGCGATGCGGGAACACCGCGGCGCGATATTGGAATGACCGAATTTCACGATAATCCCTCTGCAACACCGTATTCCCTCTGCGAGGCTCCCGTCGACATCGTTATGTTCAACGGCGTTGCGGAATAATATATCGCGTAATGATGCATCGTGATACGAATGAAATAAAGAATGCCTTTTATTCGAGCAACGTTGCTTCAAATTTCCTCCTTCGAGATGCATTCGACAGCGTTGCGGAATAATATATGGCCGCATCGCGATACGAATGAAATAAAAAAAGGGCTTGTCGTTCAAACAATCTTGCTTCAAGTTTCCTCCTTGCGTTCCATGTTGCGTTCGATAGGTTCGTGCAATAATACATCGTGTAATGACGCATCATGATACGAATGAAATAAAAGAAGGCCTTTCGTTCAAGCAGCCTCAGGTTTCCTTTTTTAATCATGATCCTGATTACATCGAATTCGTTTATAATTATTTCCGATCACTTTCACATATCAGACGTTTTTATTAAATAATCGACGCCGCGATTCAACGATGTGCGATTATCATTCTCGTACATGTGAAAATTCGGTAAGCAATCGGTAAAAAAATCCCAGATTTTGTATGGAAATCCGTGCAACTAGCACGTATCGAACACGCACGCGTAGATATCGCATGTTGTTTGAAAAGTTGCAAAAGCAGGCGGAATTGGAATGAATTCAGAAGAATAAAACTGCAATTCCTAACTTCGTGTAGCAGCTGTTTCTATTGGTACAGACTTAAGTGCTGAAATCCCCTATCTAGGCATGTAGCAGTGTTTATACTTATATACAAGATGGAAATAATCATTACACGGCTACAGAGGTATGAATGTTTATTCTCGCGCACGGTACGCGTAACTTACGTAAACTTGTGAGCAACATGAGCAACCTTGCACAACTGCGCGACTGATCAGATTAGTAACGGCGCCACTTGAACTTACCTATAACAGAAAGAATCAGAATTTTTTATTATAACGTTGTTAATGTAATATTTTAACATTTTAATGCAATATCTTAATGCAATAACATTTTATAACATTTTACAATAACAGTTGATGATATTTAATTAAACATGTATAGCTGTTTGAGTATGTAATAGTTCAAGGACATTCGATGTGCCTTAAAATCGTACGAGAATTGTACGGAGAGATCAAAAAATTTTTCGTTTTAGAAACATGGATATGATTTCGGATAATTATTTCCTAGGAAACAATTAATTTTAGAGAATGACTAGATTATTCGGCACAAGAATCCCATGATCGTTAATCTTCCTATGAGCAAGTACAAATATATTATTGGATCGCATAGATCGGTTACAGGAAATGACTGCGTCATCAAATATCGAAGCTGCGAACGTTACGGTGCTACGGTCAGATAAGCTTTACGTCATGGATCATTATGGGATTATCATTTCGAAGTAGATCGTCAGCGTTATCTAGCGTGGAGTATCTAAAATCATTCGAATAGATAATCGATCGCTTTACGCGATGAGAATGTACCGCGCGTTTCGTAGATAAAAGAAAAGAAAGGAAAGTAACGAGGAGAAAGGAGATCCCTCGGAAAGAAGTTAATCATCATCGCTCTACATTCGTTCCTTGGATCGCGATGCACTGATAACAAAAAAAAAAGAAAAAAGAAAAATTGATCAAGAGCTCTTTGAGTCGCAACGTTGATCATTTTGACAGAACAGTTCGCGAGTTCCTCAAGATCGACTCAAGATTAACGCTCGGACGATTCAAAGGATCCGATTCAATGCGAGGTTCGAGTTGGAAGGATTTGAGTTTGTAAGATCGGAATTGCCGCGGAAATTCCGGGCACTGCCGCGTAATCGCGGCTAACTCGATAATCGCACAACTAAAATCCCGCCAATCTCGTACTCTCTGGATACACGCTGACGAGTATTCGGACTTTCCAACGGAACACAGCAGGAACAGAGACCACCGATAAAGAAGGACGCTACAGGCCGTCATCGATCAGTTCTCCGCGCCTTGCCGTCAGCCTCCGCTTGTTGTTCCATCGGTGCCCGTTTGGCGGCAGCTGAATGATCGCATTTGAAAAATCTCGTTTTTCCAATACGATAACAATCCGATAACGCATCCGTTACCATATAATTCTATCATACAATCCATTATTCACTATTTACAGAATTTAATAAAGGAAGAAAGAAAGAGAGAGAGAGAGAGAGAGAGAGAGAGAGAGAGAGAGAGAGAGAGAGATATGCGTATTCTGTGCGTATTCACGATCATCGATAGAATTAAACGGAGGCAGCCCACGGGATGAGATAAATGTCGAGGGAGATTTTCCTGAAAACCGCAGAAGCGCAGACGAGAAATGCAGCTGATATCGATAATCCGCGAAAGCTTTGCTTATGAATCGCCAATTATGTCGAAAAGTTTCCCGCCCCCTTGTGGGCTGCTTACGATGCACGATTGCGGTCGCGGAAAGGAAATTCTTAATCTTGGCGGATGGCGCGGGCGAACGAGGAAGAAAAAGGAAATCGATGAAAGTCCTCGCGCGGAGAGACCGCCCTTCAACTAAACAATGGACCAGCGCCAACTTCGATCAGATAGGACGAGCCCGGGATGGGGCTGTCTTGAGAATGCTCCACGTGAGAGTAGAGTACGCGACCGGGTAGGAAGAAAACTAGTTCGCGACGTAAAGCGATGGTATTCTGTATTTAATCAGCAATCGCCGAATCATCGAGCGTAATCGCGTCCGCTGCAAATTGCTTCCTCGCATTCGGCGAGCGTGCACGAGCGTTCGGTAATTGGACGAGCTTTTCGTGCGAGTTACCACGCGAATCGCCAGGCTTATCGAATACGGTGGCTTTCAACGATGGGATAAAAAATAAGTCCGAATTACAGAGGGATTACGGTCTCCTCTTCTGTGAGACGCGACTTCATTTCCGAGAAGGCTGATCAGCATTTGGATCTCGCAAATCTTTGCGTTAACGACGAGAGGTGCGCTCGCTTCGAATCCGATCGCGGGGAAAAGTTCGCAAACACATGCAAAATGTGCGTGCGTAAGACACGCGCGGCATGGTATCCCTTGCATAATTAAGGCAGCTTAGGAAAATTACGAGTGCGCCTAATCGATATAGCAAACTGCAAAGCAACTGCACCGCCTTTCGCTGTAAATAAAGTAAGAGAGCGGCAAGCCACGTTAAGTGAAGCCTTCACGAACGCATACTGAAATACTAATATTTCCTTGCGTATTCTTTCATATCAATAATTCGGAATCAAGCTCTTCTGAGAACGGCAAATACGCTCCCAGTACTCCGTGATTTCTACTTCTTCTTCTTCTTCTTCCTTTTAATTCGATCCCATATAAAAATAATCTGAGATGTCTCTGCAAACTCGATAATCAGTTACAGAAGCGCGAAAGCGCAACTTTAAATATTCACTCTCAAGTCTCCTCCTTCCATCCATCCCAAGCCTGTAAACTACTTTTCTTTTTTTAAGGCTGAAATTTAATCCGCTCTCGGTGAGAATTTACTCGGCGCCGTTCCATTTTTCTAAACGGGTGCATGTTGATGTCAACGTTGCGGCGGAACCATCGACTGAAGTAATCCTAAAGTACGAAGAAAGAGAGATAGAGAGAGATAGAGAGAGAGAGAGAGAGAGGGGGGGGAGCACGGCAGAAACGGAGGGAGATGGAGAGCCTCGCTGATACGCACCTGACCACGCGCATTTGAGGGCATCAGTGACGTCAAAGCTTGGGGGCGGAGGTTGCCGATTACGTCACTGGCCTAGCCAGCCAGCTTCCACCGCCACGACATCGATCAGCAGCTCGTGGGAAAGGCTGGATAGAACGGCGGCGGAGAGAGGGAGAGGGAGGGAAAGAGAGAGAGAGAGAGAGAGAGAGAGAGAGAGAGAGAGAGAGGGAGAGAGAGAGAGAGAGAGAGAGAGAGAGAGAGAGAGAGAGGGGAGAGAGAGAGAGAGGGAGAGAGAGAGAGAGAGGGAGAGAGAGAGAGAGAGAAGCTGAAGGACGGGCCACTCTCCGAAGAAGGAAATATCACTAATAGCCGCCGCACCATCGCGGTCTATTAATTAAATTCCTGATTACCCACCGATATTTCGGCCGATCGTTTTAGCAGTTCGTAGCATCGCGACAGCGCCGATCGCGAAATTCAATTCGAACTGTTATCGACAAAGTCGGAACGGTCTCATCTTGCGATCTTATTCTGTAAATGACGGTCTCTCTTTCTCTTTAAACTTTTACCGATCCCTTACAGCTATGGAGATAATAAAAATTAGCTGCAGTGTTTGTACCTGCAATGTCTCTTTATCCATCCAGCGTTGTCAGGGCTGTTGTTTTAGTATAGAAAGTATACTTTAATAGATTCTAATTCATTGGAATTTTCTAGGAATATCACATTCCGGAGGAACAATTTCCTGGAATTCTTATCAAAAGAAAAGAAAGAAAAAAAAGAAAAGAAAGAGAAAGAAATCAGAAAATTCGCGCGTGTACGTAAACCTGGAATCAAACTGGAATTAAAGTCTTGTGTAGGATTTCGTGGAAGGGATGCATTCTCTCTCACAAAAAACAATCAATCTTCCCTTTATCTTCTCTCAATTTACACAACTAACGAGGATCAATACGAGTGAAAAATTGGAATAGCGAGACCAGCGTATGCATCTCAGATAATGTTATGTCCTCTAGTCTCAATAGAATTTTGCTCCGGAGTAATCTCCTGGAAGCACTGATGTATAGACTCTTAGCATCAAGCATGGCTTCAGTATTAATGGATACTGTCAGATTATCAGACATTGCTGAGCATTATGCCTCTCGAATAATAAAAGCAGTCGGCGAATAATAAAAGCAATCGCTGGAGAATTATATAAATATTACTTTTTTCACTTTGACAATAATATATATATATATATATTATTATTATTATTATTATTATTATCAATCATAGGCTTGATCGACCATTATCATAATTATAAGTTCTAATTACATATAACGTGCACATTATTTAATTGCACATTCTTGCGAGAGATTTAAGGTGCTAAATCATGCCGGCACACGTTCGATTTGATTATAATAAATTTTCTAATTATCGGAACCGCCGCCCCAGCCGCTCCGCGTTCACGTTGCGTTACGGTAACTTGGCATAACGCGCTTATGCTTTCGCGTAGCATAATAATTAAATTGCACTCGAGGCGCGCGCGTGAGCACCGACTTTGAAAACGACGTTTAAACGACGTGCGATTGTACATCGCGCCCGTCCACGTAACCTGGCTTTCGATTACTCTGCTGAATCAGAATGATCCGATTCGCCTTCGCGTTTCGGGCCTGCCGCATCGATGCGCGGGCTTGCGTCTTCGGACAAACAATGAGAAACAATTGTAATCGCCCGCTCATCCGACTCCTTAAATGGAAACTCTTGAAGGAGCCGACTTTCGCGCGAGCTGCGCTCTATGTGACGTCATTGCGCTAAACTGTGCATCCACAGTGCTAGCGTGTCAGCGAAATCAGTTTCCGGTGAAGCGTCATTTTCGATACACGATTACGCGCAACGATCGATCGATATCGCGGACGAGCGCAAAAGTATCTCGCCTTCGTACACGACGACTCGCTTCGATTCGACCGCTCGCTGCAGCCTCTACGCTGAAAGCATCGCTACTGATCCTACCGCGACAGTAAGTATTCGCAAGTATGCTGCTCTTTCCTTTCCACAAAAAAGAAAAAAAGAAAATAAACACTGAGAGACTAAGTAAGTCGCCAAGTAAGTCCCTTCTGCGACTTCATCTCCAGCTTGGAAAGTAATTTCATCTTCGCGAGACTCTCGCGAGAGACGGACACGCGCGTCTCATGATATGTCTATTATTCCTCGATTTTCCCACGCGGTATATCACAAGCCGAAGATGATTCGCCTCCGAAGACTCCGCGGTGTTACGTCAACGGGAACTATCGAAACTGGCGATCTTTCGCGGAAGAAGCTCTCGATGACGGAAACACAACGCTATTCTCATCGACGTTATTCCCGCCGTACACTATTTGCACTGAAATGCGATTGTGCTGGCTGCTACCATTGTACGAGCATTAAATTAACCGCCCTTTCGCGACCAGGGAAGCTCACCAGCGCATCGTCTACCCGGCCGATTGTTCGTTTACCTCGCCACTTAATCGGACTCTCAATTATCGCACAATCAAGTCGACCTAATTTCTCATTTGCGCTCTCTCTCTCTTTCTCTTTCTCTCTCAAGTCCGAGCGAAACGCCGGATGGAGGACAAAATGTAACGTGCTCGACTCTGACGTGCGCCAACACCGTTCCTCGCGTGTCTACGAAATTCAAGCTCCCGCGCGCGCGCGTTCATGTCGTTACGGCGTTACGTGCAACAGCATGTTTAATGCCGGCGTTAACATTTCGTTGCGGACCGGGTCGCGCCACCGAGACCTTTAAGGATCGAATTGACTTTCCTTCAATGCCATCCGCTGCTATTCCTACTCCGCACTAGTGATGCGGAAGTGGAAATGTTGCGTCGCCACGCACCGGAAACCGATAGCGAGCGAACCGAAGCCTATGCCGCGATATTTTGACTCGGAGGAGTTCACTGAAAAGTGAACGCTTTCTCGTGCACCTCGTGCGCCTGCAGCAGCGAATTTTAAACGAATAAACGGCGAACACATCGATGCGCCACGGTGATTGTAAAAACTCGTGTCGCTCTGACTTCCTTTCGATATATCCGACGCTGCCTCGAGAATAAACACTCTGCTGGAGTTGATAAACACTTTTTTTTACATACGATCCTCCGGCGTTTTAAAAATATAGAGGATGCTCGCTGCGATAGCCGCGAAAAAACTACCGCAGACAATCGAGGAGCATTAAGCGGGGGGAGAGTGTGGAAATAGCCGAACAAATCATTCCCGTCGTCTACGAGAACGCAATTGACATTAATGGGATAAAATCTCTCGATTAAAATCGCGCTGACAATTCTTTTCCCGCTCGCGCGCGCGCGTATTTGCACGGTGCGGCTGCGTCGTATCTGTGTGCGCCCGGCGATTCGTTGTGATTGAATCAATCCTTGATTGCTTCCCCGCGATGTGAAACAAAAAGCGGAAATCGCGTCGCGATGTATTTCGCAGCCCGGGTCGTAAAGCATTACGCGAGGGAGCGTTGGCGCCGTTCTCGTTGCATTCCGTTGATGCATTACGTTTCCTAGGTGCTGGCGGATGGTATTGACCTTTGACACGCTTTTTCCGTTGCAACATGTACGCAACGCTGTCAACGACTCATCAATGAAACAGGAACTGCACCGCATCGAAGTCTCTTTTACCTTGCATTGCCGCGATAATTCTACATGCATAATTTAAGCAAGATTTAACAATCGTTTCGTTACAATCAAGAGTATTACTTCAACAAAATTGTAATCTGATGTGGACGTATCGTCTCGCGTTTCCACATCAGCGCGTATTCATGCCCGCGTCATGATGAATGTATACATATATATATATATATATATATATATATATATATATATATATGTATATTTGTGCAACTGAATAGATAATATTTTCCGAAATTTGCGCAAGATGCATTCTCCGCCGCTTAGTCTTCAGATATTTATGAATTTTCGTCGCTCGGCAACCCCGAGCACTTACGTCATTCGATTTATCGGGACAACCGCGGTATTTTAAAATCCTTTTCCCCTCCAGCTTGTCACAAACGGATCATCATTTTAAATGCTTTCTAATGGCCACTCCAACGCAGATTCGAGCGACAATTTCTATGACATTTCACGCGAGATCTTTATCCTGCAAACAAACGACGCAAGTGCAATAAATACACTCGCAGCTTTTGAGAGGATAATCGAGTGAAACATTGTTGATCGTTTCGAGAGAGCAATAAAATATCTCCTACAAAAGTTACGATCGCCTCCAAAATCTCTTTCCAAAATCATTACCTTCGTGCATTCTCCCCCCCCCTCTCTCTGTCTTCTTACTGAGAGATCATACGTCAAAGTAATAGCTCTGTTCAGCACAACAAGAGTCCAAATCAGCTACATCGCGGAGCTCGTATGACTCGTACATTCATGGAGTTAAACTGTGTGTAAAAGTGTCATGGGCCTCCTTTCATACCCGAAGAGCGTTACTTGATCGTTGCTTACTGTATCATCATCGTATCATCGCCGCGCGTCGAACGGCTCATCTAGAGCGTATCGAAACTCGGCGTTGAGCGTTAAAAACATCGGCGGACTACCGTAATCGCGCATAGCTGCGAAGCAGGCTTCGCCACATTAATATCTGACGTCTGCTAGCTCACTGACCTATTTGAGGGATGAACACGTGGTCCGCATGGGCAGCAACCGCTGCTCGAGCGCTTACGTCTACGCGCGCACCAATCCTGGCCCATTGTCGTCACAACACTTTCACGTTCGCGGCTTTACGTTTTCCCTGCGAGTCACATCGCGCCTCGGTCCCGCTTCGTGAAAAGCCGTGAAAAGCGAGCGGTTCGCGCCGCCTTTACGCACGACGTAGGACGTCGCCGCATATTGCGGCTCTTAAACGTGACTCTATTTATTGATCCCATGTGTGTCCATTTGTTCCGTTCCTTGTTAGTAAGTCGAATGGAGCACACGATCCGTAGTGTTTCATGCCGCGAGAGGAGTGTCGCGGATCACCGCGTGCTCCTGTCATGCCGAAAAGACCAAGTCCTTGGTTTCTCCTTGGCTTCTATGCTCTTACGAGCATCCTCAATTTAATTCGAATTAATCGGCAGGCCGAGAGATGGTGCGAGTCTCCATCTCGGCTCGCATTTCTCATTCCAGGTTCCAGGAGTAGCCGAGAAATGCGCATTGATCCCCTTTCAAAGGACATGTATGGCAAGATCCTCGGAATCCAGCATGGGAACGACGTTAATATCCCTCGCATATCCGGCGAGCTTCTCGACGATAATGCGGCGTTACGATAGCTTTCAATTTGGCCGATCCTTTCCCCGTTCTTCCGAGGAATCTCTCCACGATACCAAAGCGATCGCGTCGATTACTTTTTGATGAATGATGATGAATAGCGAAGTTCTTAAGAAACTCGTTATCGTTTTTTCACGAGAGAGGATCATGTCGTCCATTATGTAATCATTATGCCCGTTAGACGTAAGACTGTTCCAAGTGAAGTTCCAAGTTGCGAGCTGCAGTCCAAGTAGGATTAAACGGGAGAAGAACTTGCGGGGCTCTTCCGCTTTTTATTAAACTCGGCGGTATTAAGATTTTCCTCCAGGACGAATCCCGGACACTCGGCATTCTGTCTGGCTGGGTTATTTTATTGTGCATCCCTGCCAGACTACACATACGCCATGAAGATGTTACCTCTTGCATGGATAAGGAGAAATATTATTCCACATCGAAACGATTACGCCGCCTGTCGGGGAGACAGCTTGATAGAATATCCGGAGCGTACAAATGCGTACGGAGAAAAAAGCCTCGTGGAATATTTCCTGGCATCTTATTCCGCGCGGCGCTCGGAGGAAGTTAAAAATGGCAAGGTCCGCGGCGTATGAATATCGCGGGATAAGTTATAGCCATTTTTCCTTGCCTTCAAGATTTTATCGCGCCCAGTGGAGTAAACGAGGAGCAATCTAAATTGGCAACTATTACCTTCCTGTTTTTTCATTTTATCCGCTGTAAATGTTAAAGTGAACGAGCTAAAGAGAATTGCATAGCTAGTTTTCATAGCTAAATTCAAAATCCACGTTTCTCTGACGTTCTTTGATCAATCCATCGTTCACAGTTTATCGATCGAGTATGTATCAACAGTCTTGTTCCTTTCTTAAAGAAAGTTGAACAGTTTTGCAATGTAGACTCGCATGCGCGCGTCTATGGTTTTCTGTATTTAAATCGATCAATCTCGGTCGAGTTTATGCAACATAGTTTCTAGTTCACGTTCATTGTTTAGCATTCGAATAGTTGCGTGCATTAATGCGTGATTCGTATCATCCAATAATTTATTCGACAAACAAGCATACGCGTCTCATTTCGTAACTGTAGTTTCCTGTCGCAAGGTGCAAGTGATTTTCAATTTTAGTTGAATTTAATTATTTTGATCCCATAATTCCCGAGAAATCGCACGTTGTTTGTTCAGGTTGTATTGTCTATGCGGCGATATCTTAAAGTATTCCTCCCCGAATGAGTCAATTTTGACTTCTAGATCGCGAGCTCTTGCTTCTGCGGTCGCACACGCGTCCCGAGATTACTCAAAGCCGCGAGAATCGATATTCGATTCCCAACATATTACCCAAGCGCGATGCAACGTCACACAGATCGGAAGAATCACACAGTCGGCACTAATGACACGTTCACGGTTCACAGCGAGACACTTGACGCCGAGCGTTGTCTCTCACCGCAGGTGCACGCAAGGTCGCTGACGATCACTCCCGAAGATCGAGCACTCGACAGCGGTCGACAGCGTGCGAGTTGAACCTGTCCACGCGGCGTCGTTACGCGACATTATCGCAATCGTCGCATTTCAGGCACAACGAGCGCGTGACGTGACGTGAGAGATCCCTGTTGAGTTGTCGCCGAGTTCTCGCTCCCGCTCACGACACGCGGATCAATCGGGTGCACATGGCCGCTGGCATACGCACGACGCATTCGCTGGTCCCTTCCGCATCGCGCATGGGACGATCCATCGATGATCGATCGCGGGACGAGGGCGACGCGCGTTCCCGACGTTCTCACCCGGGGCAACCGCGACACCCTTCTGGCGGATGGATCCGCGCGCCGGAATGCCGGAAGGCGCGCGCAGAAAGGGATGATCCTCCGAATACACCACTGGGATATCAGCAGCGGCGATCGAGTCAGGACGCGACAGCACGCGACGTGATATTCGACGTACGGGCGAGCGAGCCGCTTTCCAACGTGGCTGCAGCCACCGCGAACGTGAACCCACGATTGGGTGGAATGAAATGAGCGAAAAGGGGGTGGAGAGAGAGAGAGAGAGAGAGAGAGAGAGAGAGAGAGAGAGAGAGAGAGAGAGAGAGAGAGAGAGAGAGAGACAGAAAGAAGGAAAGGAAGAGTGTATATGTGTGTGTATGTGTGAGAGAGAGAGAAAGAGTGAGGAACGGAGCGGGAAGGTGACAGGACGAGAGATGGCAAAGAAAGAGAGAGAGAGAGAGAGAGAGAGAGAGAGAGAGAGAGAACACTAGGAAGAGAGAGACGGAAGGCGAAAGAGCGACAGAGAGAGGAATGGCATCGTTCTCTCCATCGTTGGCTCCATCGACGCGAGCGCCTCCTTCGTCGACTTCCGCGCCGAAAACGTCAGTGCTCGTGCCCGCTCGCCCCCGCCCCGAGGTGGCGGTGAACGCGTGGAACGCAAGGGCGGCAAGGAGAATGGTAATTAAAAAAAGAGAAAGTATATGCCCAGTGGTAACTGATTAGGGAATTAATTAGGAGGCTGTGACGCGCGCACGCGCGTGCAAGATGCAAAACGGATGCTGGGAGGTGGTACGAGGAGATAGGCACAATTGCGAGCGGCTGATCTACGATAAGGAAACAATGATTAGCGAGAAATAATGAGGATAATAATTTCTCGCGATCGGGAGAAATGACGGAAGAAAACGCGATTCGCGTTGCGTAAGGCTACGGATGCGAACAAACGCGATCGGTTCGGAAACAAAGGGATGAAAGTAACTTTGGCCGTAGCACAAACTCTCCCGAATCGCAGCAATGACGACGAACTCTCAACGGCGAGATAAAGAATCCAAGATGCGACCTAGAAGGAGCGATGGATTTATCTCCTTTCTGCACCTTTCCCTTCTAACCGTCTGCTTTTCATTCCATTATTATTATTATCGGATACTGTGGTTCGGACTTCGTTATTTATCTCTCTCTCGCTGCAACCGATGATAAATCAAATAAACGAGAGCACGGTAAATAATTCGTTGGAACGGTTTCATCATTGATAAATCTATCGGGACGCGGTTCTTTCTCCGGAATTTTCGAGTACATAACGTTTCGGCATAATCATCTCTATTTCTTTTTCAGGAGATCAAATATTCATAATTAATAAAGAAACTTCATTCTAATTTCACTCTAATTTCATTTTAAACTGCTATTACGAGAGGAAGAGTTGGTCGACTTCACCAGATGTTGATCGGTGATATCTTCTCTTTTGACTTCGCGGCCGAGAGTTAGAGCGATTTAGCGCCCTAAAGCAGCGAACCGAATCGATAGATCGACTCGTTTAAGCGATTATTTGAACGATTACACAATTAACCGCTGGTAAAAGCCAATCGATCATCAAACATCGCGCCGCTAAATATGCCAGCGTCATCGTCCCTGCATTGGACCATGAGGAGCGAAAAAGGATCCGCGTGCCTGCAGCATCTTCCGAAACCGGGGGGGGGGGAGGAGGAGGAGGAGGAGGATGGGAGGAGAGAAAGAGGGAGGGAAGTATACATCAGCGACGTTTGAGCGAATGGTCCATCTGTGGGGAATACGCGATCAAGCAACGAGAGGCATGCAAATAAAGCCATCCCAAAGCACAAGCATGCCGCGCTATTTACATCGAAGGAGACGCAGTCTCCGATCCAGTTAACGGCCTACGTGAACCCACGTGAACTTAGACTGCCGTGCGGCTATCACGAGGAGCGATTACCGCAATAATCCATACGAGAGCTTTGCATAGTATTTGGCTCTCCGCGTCAGGTATCGCACGGTAGCGTGCATTTATTTTCTAAAGCGAATCACCGGCATCGATCATCGCTTTGCGCTGCTTGATAGCTCCCTGAAATTACATTCAGGGAAGATGCGATGCCTAGATGCGAGAATAAGGTCATCTCGACTCGACAATCGACGAAACGGAAGGAGATTCGGGAAGCAAGAAAGAAGCCCGCAAATAACTCGGAATCGAATCGCGAAGTGCTGATCGCATTACAGGAAGAAAACCAAAACCAACGTGGTTTAAGAGTTAATGCAGTGATACAAGGAAGAGAAAAGGAGAGAGGAAGGTGAACTCGTTCGGTATGGAAACGCCGATTCGTGACCTACACGATGCATGTGCGGGAGCGCATAGTCGCAAATGCCACGAAAGCAGCAAGCACTATTCGCGACCTATGTCGACCTATGTTTTCGTTATACTGGACACACGCACGCGACTTTGGCCTGCCGTAAATATTGTAATGCCACGTCCGGAGATAAATATATGTATCACGAGTATCCTTTCTCGCGTAACATATTCCATGAAAGGAGTTGAAATGAGGACTTTAAAGCGCATCACTGGCAATATTCTGCGGAATAGAATCCGCAACGAAGACATTCGCAACATCTGTGAGATCCAAGATGTCATAAGATGGGAGATGTCAGAATCAGGAGCATAGAGAGACTACATGGATGGCAGATAGCCGGCTTGCAAAAATCACAAAACTGGACGACCTTCAAAACGTTGGTGCGAAAGTTGGACACCATCATGGAAGAATAGACATAAAATACAGAATGTGATCCTATAAGAAGAAGAGAAAAAGAAAAAAGGAGTGATTCGTTAACAATTCCAGCGTTTTGATCCGCGTCCCCTTCCCTTCCTCTCTTTTCCTAGCAAATTTCTCTATGCTGAACGCCAGTGCCGAAACGGAGCTGAAAGTAACTAAGAAATCGAAAGTAACACGAGTGTCAGCGAACTATAAAATTAGTAAGGTGATCTCGATCTTTTTTCGATCGCAATTACAACACCGCGAATTTGGTTTTCCCCTTAACGCGAGAACACGATACACGTGCTCCCGTGACACACCCACGGCGCAAAATCAATGGCGCCGACTATGCCACGCCGGGCGCTGTGTATCCAGAGTAGCAGAAAATTTAAGAGGACGCATTTCCCTCGAGAATGCCAACGAGAAGCGAGGCAAGGATTATACATCGAACACTTCATCATGCGCCTGTCAAAACCATGACGACAGCATGAGAATCAATCGGCTGTAAATATGTTCGATAATTAATACCCGTAGGTTCTATTACAATAACGCTTTTCGGTTTACCTGCGAAATAAACAAATAACAGGATAATCAGATTGTCCAAGTAGAAAGCTATTCAGTAATTTGAGAGGAACTTTTACATGTATTTGTCATGTACGTTTCATGAGGGAAAGGTATATTCTGCGAATCGTCAAGAATTGATGTTTTGGGTGCACGCTTGTACGTGCATTAACATGTAGATTTCCGATTGCAAAATTATTGAAGCGAATGGACCGAAAGCTTGAGAGTTGAGGATGAGAGGAACGTGGGAGGGCATATCTGCAAAATCGATAGAAAACTAATTCCGAAGACAGGAGAGCTTGCAATCTGATACCAGTGATCAATCGATTGCAAGTGGCGCTTGCAATGGGAAATCAATAAATGTACTCGACGAACATTCCAACACATAGATATTGATGAATATTTCCAATAGTAGAGTTTTCAGATAGAATAGAACACAACTAGAAAATAGCACAGTGATGTTACTGTGTTTCTATCGACGCAGACTCATCGAATTTCGCCTTATCACCAAAGCGAAATCCCATTCTTTTCTCTACGCCATTTTATGATGTCGCGCGATAAGTCAGATGTTGATTATAATTGATTTCGTAATTCGAGTATTTCATGCGTCTGCGTTAGCATAGATTAATGTCCATACGGTGACGACGACAAAAGCAGCGTTATTTAACACCGCGAAATCAAACGTTATCAATAGACCGATTATGTGAAATTAATTGTAATTAAATGCGTCGTAATGGGAAAGCATCATTATTAACGTATCAATGTTCCCAAATAATGATTCGAGTAAACAAAAGATCCTTTTCGGATCTGAGGGAAAAAATCAAATCATGCTGGAGTGTCAACTTTCCTCTCTTTATTTACGATATATCGATAACTCGTAACACAGAGAACGTGTCGTACGTTGTGTTACTTTTAGCAGAGTCGGTTGCATTCTGCGATGACTTTTTTATTTTTTATCTGCGTCCGGTTGAATCTGCATTTTCGAATTGTGTTTCGATCACTCGATGTCCTGAGGACACTAATGGTTCAATGGAGCTTTTTTTAATCCTCGAGAACTTTTTACCATCTCGTCCAGCTCTCGCGGGACATCACCGTTCGATTCAAATTTAATTTAATTTGTATTGTGCGATCATTGCAATGTTCATGCCCAAGCGCGTTCGATGAAAATTATCAAGAAAGAAAATTTAAATAATCTCCCTTCGATGATATGAACAAAATTCTTAATAATCGATAACGAATACTGCGTCCACGCGAGCAGAAACTAAGATTCAATGCAGACAGCGCATATATAATTTTGGATATCGGATAAACTCTTCATGTCGAAAAGATTCAATTCCGAAATATTGATTCATGTCCGATATATTGCATCGCTGGCTTTGTGGCGCGAGAAGAGTTCTCCGTCATTAAAGATTGAGCATTAAGCAAGATTGGACACGGTGTGCTGTGCATTTGCAATGCCAAAGTTTAGAAATGAAAGTTCTTAGATATTCAGCCGCAGAAGACAGAGCAATCATAATTTGCTACATGAGATAACTTTGCAGATGAAAACAAAGTTCGACCCGTCTCGATATTGATTCTACGAGAAGTGTGCATCGTGCTGCCGCATGCGGAAAATTTGCGAAACTTTATGCACTCTTGGTTTATCGACAGTCGATAAGGCAGAGTTCTCGGTATCCTCCATTCGTTTACCCTCGCAGTAGCGAAGCGCTACGACGAGATTTTCGTGGAAAATTTCGCGTTGACGCGCTTCCGAGATTTTCCGTTACAGCGCCACTGGAAAAACTATGATCCAGGAAAGCAGAAGATATTCGAGTTCTTCCGCATTGCGGAAAACTCAGACTATATCTTGCGCTGCGGAGTCGAATTTAATCGATCGGATCGAACGAGATCGCGCGAAATTTGAGATTGACGAGCGTCAAATCGAAAATCGAAAGACCATTTCGGTTCATTTCGTTTGGTAAATTGTTGCAAAAATCAGATCTTTATCCGAATCCCTACGTCCGATCCGCCAGAAATAGTTACAAAAATATCTCGTCGGGAAGAGATCTGAAGTAAGACCTCGCGTTCCTCGCAACGCAAAGTCGCGTAAACAACGTTGCGTATTTTAAACAAACTCCCCGGTGGAAATCGGCTTACATAAACGCGGCAATTTGGCAACGGAGTGCCGCGCGATCACGCTTCCGAGCTTCCGACGACAAATCCGTCCGCAACTGATGACAATCGTGCGTAAAATATCGACGAACGGCGTTCCCGCACGCCTCATTTACGATCGAATTGGCAATCGCGACCGCGACACTCAGCGATGCTTAGCTTCGCGCATAGGCGAGATTGCTGGGCTAATTTTGCATGAGCGTCCACTCGGAGCCTCCAAACTTTGTTCAGAAAGTTCAGGACACCCGATGCGCCGACGATAATTCCTAACAGCTTGTCCGAGTTTAAATTCCACTAGGATCAAACTGTCTTGAAAAGAACAACTAATCTCGACAACGACTGTCCCGAGGACAGTTCTGACCGATGTTCTTGTTCTACGATTTGTTTTGTTGAATTTAAACGGCCAAAGTCTCGCGGAGTGGGCGGAAGAAGGGCGAAATCATGAGAGAGGGCGACCAGCTTGACGGATGAAGTTTGCCATAATTAAATTATGAGGCTGTTAGGAGTAACGTACGCAGCCTGGTTAACATAATATCAATAGTGCGTCGTTGTTCAACTCGAAATTCGCGTTTCCGTCGATATTATTAGCCCGCATTTTTTGCGAACGGAGATCGATCAGCCTGAAGACACCGCTCCGTTGAGGTCTCGTCTCAAACGAAAGAAAAAGAAACGAATCGCGCTGATACTGAGGTAAACAATTCAGTTCTGCTCGGTCAATTCGCTTCAACTGTACCGCAGGCGAAATTACATCGATCAAACAGTTCTGTTTGCGCCAACAATGTAGCATTATGCTATTCGGATCTATTACAATATTACGTAATCTCCGTTAATTGATGACACACGCCGCTGCATGATTGTTAGCCCGTTGTCGACATTCCGAGCACGCGTATTGCTGCATGAATCTACAAAGGCAAGACGAGTCCACAAACGTCTAACAGACGAGAACAACCGTATTTCCGATGTCTCGATATGGATATGATATCGACATGAATCTTACCAAAAGTATCTTTTCTTGCTTACTGATACCATTTATACGCAGTAATTCCCAACATTTATGCCGAGCTCTCCGTGTTTGCCAATTACCAAGCAAACATATGCGATATGAGCGCGAAAGACCGTGGCTCGAATGGGACAATGCGCTGATCCCGCGATTTCGAGAGTAACACACACGTGATAACGCATCGAAATGAGCAATTTCAGAACTGATCGATCAGCGATGTTAGTGTCACATTCATATTTCGATTCAAGACTAATCGGAAACGTTACGTTTCATCTCTGTAAGGAAATACGTTTTACTCGCGATGTTGCGTTCTCCGCGAGTCTGTGATCGCAAACTGTCACTTTTGAAGGGTGACATGTGCACGACAGGAAGAAGAAAGAACGTGTTGCGGCATGGATTAGATTTACGCGATCTAGGTGATCATACGCGCGCGAGATGTGAAATCCCTCGCATCGGATGCTGCATTTTCGCGGACGCTTGAATGAAAATCGATTCTAATGAAAAAATGCGAAAGGAATAATCGATTCCTCCGATGTAACGTGTAATACGCACAGCGTACGGACCAACAGAAGTTTCTGGATAAAACTCCGCGAATGCGAGGGATAAAAGTTCGCAATCTTGGAATTTGACTACCCGCTTCGAGAAAGCGACTGCGGAGCTTATCGCGCACGACGGAAGCACATACGTGAAACATAGTTTCGTGGATTGTCAGTTCACGTGCTGACTTTAGAGCAATGGGCAAGCAATTCGAGTCAATATGCAGAACTCGGCAAGTAGGACTAGGTTTCGTGCAATCAAGGTTGTCGTACGATTTCCTCGGTGATGCGTTGCTATCGATCTCACGGCGGAATCGTTGGAGAAACATCGCAGAAGGAGAAGGCCGCCAGCAAGGGTTAGATATCGAAATGATCGATCGCGCGCGGCATATCAAATTTTATGGGAGCGCGAAACAAGCCTAAGCTTCATCAGCGCTTCCATCAGCGCGCACGGCATGGTAGTTTGTAAACCGCATGCGAAATAATCATTTAGGCACTCACGTCTGCGACCGTTAATGCCATTCTTGTAGATTCCATTATTCATACGGCACACACACGCGAACACATATACGTGTGACCTGTAGCTTGGAAACTTGTTACCGAAACAGTCTTTAACGAGGAATGCCTAAGTTATCACGTCACTTCATTTGTACAATCGAGATGACAGTAATCATCGAGTAGTCAGGTGGAACAGAGGATCCGACAAGATAATCGGCGCGGTATCGAAATAGATACCGAAAAACGTAAAAGCTACGGTTATCTGTATTCTCGTCATGTGCTATGATCTTCGAAATAAAGCTTTTTGAAATTGCCTGTCTGCGGCAGGAGCGTGAGACGCAAGTTTGAGACGCCGGTGTAACATCGTCTAAATTGAATGAAGTTACTTAACTACTGCGTTAAATTAATCCCGGTGATGAAGGCAGAACGACTGCGATTACATTAACGTGGCACATTAATACGCGCATAAATGTTGGAAGGCATCGATTTTTGGATTTCATTAAAATCAGAAACACGCGGAGGAGTATTACAAAATGGAAATTAAATTATGGTCTCTCTGATGACATTTCACACGCTCTTTTGTCTTTCGGATAATATCCCGATAATGGAATGGTAAATGAAAAATCTTCCGATCGGAATGGAAGTTTTGTCAATGAACGCATCGGATGAAACACGAATTTCGCGTGACGGAATGGAAATGTCAATCTGCCGCGCATGCATCATCGATACGTTGTTTCATTGAAGGATAATACCATCAACTATCTAACGATACCGTACTGCTGCATTATAGATTATTATGCAAATCAAATTTGCTGAGCTGGATTAAATTCGAAATGTAAACTAACGCGTAAAGCGTTTAAAACTAACGTTCTTGTATTAAAATGCCGGCGAGCCGGCGAATTGCAAATTATATGATAAGTTGTTATGCCAGCTAAATGATATTATTAATGACACATCGCTCGAATGATGCGTCACAGGAAACCATCGATTCCTATATTTACCATTGTATGCCAATTATCGAAAACAATTTATAAATATCAAACGCTACTATTCCAAAGTAAAGTGAAGTTCTGTGAAGTCATGTGAAGTCGTAAACCGCAAACTCATGAATGAAGAAGCCGTAACGTGTCGGGCTGCGCAAAGTTCACGGAGTCAAGTATTCAACGAGCAACATGTTGCAATATTGATCGATTAATTAACAGGTGTAATATTACACCTAGGAAAGAGAGAGGAGAGGGAGAGAGAGAAGAGAGAGAAAACCATTGAAATCAATACCAATGCGAAGTAAAGCGAATGGATAATCTGTAAGTTAGTGCTTGTGAGTTTGCCCTTTCCGTAAATATAGCTGTCGATTTATCGTAATCTCAATAGGAAAATGTCAAAATTCAGCCATGAAATTGCTTATGCACTGTTTAATGCGTTGCTGCTTCCATATCCATCCATTTGGATGCGATTTGCTAATTCCTGAGCCATGTTGCAATGCGGCACAATGCGCGTCAAAGGGCATGTAATTGATGGGAAATTACTGCTCTCTCGGACATCACTTATAGCAGCTGACAAGTAACTAACGATTGCACAAGTGAATTGATTGAAATACCCCCTTTAATTAGCGATACTGGCATTACCGAGACGAGATCACGATGATTTAATGAAACAAGTTCGTGCTTAGAACATAGACGAGAGAAACACGCGCACATGTGGACTTTTGATTTATCTAAAACAAATCGAAAGAGATCATTTCTGAGACTTGATTTCATTCAATTTTTCTTTCACCTTCAAGCTGTCTTGCAAAGCTGTCTGTATTTGTGAGATATCTCACAATGAGAGCATCTCCATACACTGAAAATGTTACAAGATCTTAATTCGAGGATTGATAATGCTCGGAAGAGAAAACGACGTCTGCTACCTACCAGTGATATATCGCGACAATAACGCGTATGTGTCAATGTCGTGGTCAACGAGCTTTTCGTGCTGACGAAAAATAACCGCGCTGAAAAATAATCGAGACTGAACGTCACAGGCGGGGCAACAAAACGGTTTAAAAGGCGACATCGATAAACGTGGCTACGAGTTACGTTTTATTTCCTGATATGTCTCCATTTTTAGATTTTTTCTCTGAAACAAAAAAAAAAGAAAAAAAGAACGAATGCATGTAAGAATTATTGTTACAGTCAAACCGATTAACTTTGTCACTGTTATTTATTATAGGGACGGGTATTTGACCTTATTGTCTCCAAATAAACAACTGCGATGATTGAACAACGGATGATCATCGTTGAAATTAATTATGCACGCTCAATATCGCGTCTAAATTGCAAAATAATGACGATCAGTTTGCGAATGAAGATTCTACAAACAGTAATTCATATTGTGAAAGAATTGCGAGATCTGAATAACGGCTATCGCATTCAAAGCATGTTACTTTTTCTGGTTCTCTCCTGCTACCGAGCAAATATGCTCTATCATCGCAATTCTTTCGCAAACGGATCGTGATTCGATTTGTCCGGTTTTATATCATTTTTACTCTGTTTCGTTTCTCAGACGCAGCAAACGGTATTTCGAAAGGGCTTTGTTTAACGAGCTAAGAGTCGACGAGTGCACTCTACGAGAGCAACGTCAGTAGATCTTAAATGCATGTAAGAGGAGAGAAAACAGCGTCCTTATTGCGCTATAGCTACGATATGCAAAATGAAAGGCTTTTGTGCCGCACCTGGATGTATGAGTGATCGAACTTTATCCCGTGATGCTCAAACACATTTTGACCTTGTATCCTTTGGCATTTCTAGCCATGATGCATTCCTCATCGGAGCATAATATGAAACTTCATTGACGTTCGCAATGACAAACGTCATAATCTTGTGCTATAATCGCGTTATACCGAAATACTGGCGACACTGATTTTACGTACAAAGTAGAGAATATTTCGTTGACGCGATCAGTTTTTTCAGTCAAGAAGCTTTGATGGATCTGATATCAATATTCCGATATCAAAGATGTCGAGCAAAAAGTAGTTTGAGCAAAAAGAGCTTATCTTGTGATATTATTTCAGATGACTGAGCGAATTCGATGGCATGATAAAATGAATTAAGCTAGTAATTGATAATTTTATGGAATTTACTTATGCCATTATATAAATTTTGTTAATTACATTTTGCATTAAATATATTGGATTGAGAAATAAATATGATATATCGATCAATATATCAATTTAATATGTTTGCAGGAATGTGTTTTCTTGTAAACTAATATAAAATAAAGTAATTCTGCAAATGATAATATATTTGAACAAATGAAATCAATGAGGTCAGTCCTGAAAGATTATCGCAGGCAAATTTATAGAAAAACTTTAATGAAGCATCAGATTTATATCGACGAGCTTGCAAGAATTCACCAGTTAATTACTAAAGTTCATCATTTCACAACAGGGTGAGAAGAAGCAAGCAGTAATTTCTTCAGCATAAAAATCGCCTAAGTGATGCGGAAACGAGAAGTTTCATGAAAATGTTTCCCAAGAATTTTCTAGACGTTCTTCTGCAATCTCATAAATAGCGGCAAAGATGATTTAATTTTATGGCGAGAATTATCCAGCAGAAGCCTCATATTTCTCAGATCACATTTTCATTTATGAATAATTCGCATGTGCATTATACGTTTATGTTTTTTGCACATGTATTAACTTGTAAAGTTCGTTTTCCAATAGAAATTTCGTTTTACGTTCGGGCTTGAAAGCTTCGGACTATTAAACATCCCTACAACAAAAGCACATCGTTTAATATATCAAGGCTTAACGTTAAAATGAGTTTCAACATCAATATACCACGTTTCAATCTGAGGAACTAGAATTTCAATACAAAAGTATGAATATTCCGCAAAAATTGTACGAAGAAGAAAAATACGCTGTTTTACATCGAATGATTTTATTCTGCAGCACATCTAAATAGCTTTTAAATTCGTTCATGCGACGTGTTTTTAGGCAAAGCAGAGGAAGATCTTTACATTTCTCTCGTGTGCGCTCATCGGTCGGTAGTTTCGTGCTGGAAGCGATCTATTTTCGAACGTATGTCCTAGTTGAACAACGCTCGGTAAACGTGTCGCATATTGTCGACAAACGACACGTCCGTGCTTAAAATGTGACGTGACATGATTGCTGTGGCTTACCGGATTGCCAGAGCGCGAACAGAGAGAAAAAAAGAGAGAGAGAGAGAGAGAGAGAGAGAGAGAGAGAGAGAG
This sequence comes from Eciton burchellii, assembly GCA_020341155.1. Classification (NCBI taxonomy): domain Eukaryota; kingdom Metazoa; phylum Arthropoda; class Insecta; order Hymenoptera; family Formicidae; genus Eciton; species Eciton burchellii. The sequence goes on along the minus strand of JAHMML010000016.1, from coordinate 1,683,599 downwards.
AGAGAGAGAGAGAGAGAGAGAGAAGGGGAGAAGGGATATAACCGTAGAAGATTATTCCCTCGTTTTATTTATTTATTATTATAATTTTCATGATAAAATAAACTAGATTCTATATGTGCATGCGTGCGTCTGATTGTTTCTAACATCGTATCAATGCTTGCCTCTGATTAACGCTACATTTCCGATAGCGGCAGATTACATGCCGCGAGAGACGCAAAATTATGCAATTTATGTATTTAATGAACCGTGCTGGAATTAGATAAAATGGCGTCAGGCTACACGTGGATCAAACGAAACCGAAAGCAAGGTTGTTAACAACGCTTTCAAGAAAATGAGGGAAACGAAGGGCGATTTTCCCTTAGGATAAAACGCTAAAGGGATAAAACGCTCGTATAATGCTCTGCATTTCCATGGAGAGCAGCTTCTAAGCCGTCAAGGGAAATTGCTAGATTAACAATTTATGTTTTATGGGCTACGTGAGAGTTTTTATAAACTTTGCATTTCCGAGCTATTAAACAATATGTTGTTCACTAGCAGGAACTCCTGCTTGTATCTGAATAATCAAAATTTCTAAATGACAGCATGCAGAAATGCAATGCATTACCAGTATACAGCTATTCGCTTAACTGTACGACCATTTAATTCTTTCATTTTTTCTCATAATCTCATAAAATAACGAAATTAATTTTAATCAGAGCCATGTCAGAAATGCGCGAGCGAAAGTTTTGCTGTAAAGCGCTTCTCCATATTTATAAACAGTTGAAATAGTTACATCCGGACAGTGCACAGCGTTTTACAGAAAAAAAAGAAAAATATCATATATCAGGTCGCTGACGAAATTGTAGTCTTTTTCTTCCAAAAGTTAGTTGCGTAATTACTACAATCATGTGATTATCCCTGTGAGAAATGTGCATAGAAACTCTGAACAATTCTTCAGGAAAAAAATCTGTAATAAAATCTTTAATACTCGCTTCATAATGATAATGAGTCTATCAATCGCAATAGCTTTTACCGAAATAAACAGCTCGTCATCAATCTTGATTACACCTACATAGATCATTAAAGAATCGTTCAATCAACAAGAAGGATCATAGCGCAAGTGCAACGCAAACGTTTCGTGCATAATTCCGCGCTACAGATTAGCAAATTTGATTCATAATCATAATGAAACAATCACTGTTATTATCGCGTCGCAATAACTGGTGCGCTCACTACGAATTAACACGATATGTACGATAAATATCAGACATTCCCTTCTCCTGCAATCGCACGAGATCCATAATCAACACGTATTATCCCGATAACTTTGATCACACGTCGCGCGTGCATACCGATCTGCCTAATCGGTACTTTAAAGGACAATAAAGTTATCGTCGACTATCTCTCTGATCGAATTAGTCCTCGAAATACGTCCCGGCATACCGAAAGGCTGAAACGATGGAATGAACAACAATAGCGAAACGGCGAAACGGTAACGTCGCCTGGGGCGATCGCGGGAACACCGACAACACAACAGCAGAGAGCAGGAAATTCGATCATTCAACTACTCACTCTAGAAAGACCTCGGATTCACTTCGGGGCAACACCAACCTCGGCAATACGATGGCCTTCTTGCGCCTGCTCTTGAGCGTCTGCTCGAGGCCTTTGTACGAGACGGACGCGGGGAACGGGAACTCGGATGTCTGCACAGGCGAGTGCGGGCTCAGGATCGTGATCTTGCGATCGCTGCCACCTGGACTAGTCAGAGAGAACACGTTGGAGGGCGGTGGTAGACTCAGATGTTGCGGTATTTTCCTCTCTAGGCCGGTGTTGGCAAACAGGCCGCGCCGGACTTCAGCGTTCAGGCTCTCCTCCCGATGGAGGTTCTCGCTGCTCCTCGACTCGACCGTCACGATTCTGCGTACATCACGCGTGGACGTTGTAAGGAAGCTTCTGTAATGGCTTCTCGCGGAGCTGACGTGCGTCTCCGACGACGAGGACAATGATTCCATTGACTTGGAGTCCTCGCTGTAACGGTCATCCGCGCTCAGGAAGTTCCTCGACGATCGCAGGCTTTCCATCGATCGGGCGGTCACTTGACCACTGGCAGTCAACAAGTGCTGCTGCTTTTGCTGCTGCTGCTGCTGCTGCTGTTGTTGCTGCTGCTGTTGGCACTGCTGCTGCATCTGCAGTCGCGGAATACTTTTCACTTCGGGTTCATACTCCTCCTGACTGGAACTGGATTGCGGACTACGATGAGCCACCATGAAGAAGCCGAGTCGCGAACTGGAATACTTGGCATCATCGCTCGCCACGCGCAGCGACGACACTGTCGTCTTCTTGCGCGCCATTACGCATTCGACGTCCTCAGGAATGTCCAGAGAATAACCGCTTCTCTCATACATCCGATCGCGTGTTTTAGTCAACTGTAACGCATCCTCGTCCCTCGGCAGATTCTCCACCTCGTTCTCCGATGCACATTCCATCGTGTCGGAATCCTCGGCCGAGTCCTGCATTCGCAGGATCTGGCTAGCCTTGGAGGTGAACTTCGTGGCGGACTTCGTGGTGATCTTCGCTGTGAGCCGATTCATCAGCGTGATCGTCTCGCGTATATCGTCGGTATCATCCTCGTCCATCTTCGGAGATCCGTTGCCTCGGGAAAAATGCCTGACGCGAGCTGTTGCGACGAATTATGAGAAGACTAAAGCAGCTTCCGTCTTGAAGGCGTGATATTGCCGGAAGGGCTTGAGGTCGACGAGAAATTATTTGCGAGGATATTACTTAGCAGGATCAGGGTCCTAATGGTCAAATTTTTAAGCGGATCGTGCTCGCGGATCGTCAATCTCTCCGTTGTCAGATCGAAATGCAATAGTCCCGGCACTTCTTTTCTCTCGGCTGCATCGTGTGTTCCATCTGCGCGATTTTATCGCTCAAGAATCAACAAGCTGAAAATCAATGACACCTTTCAACATTTTCCGAACAATCTTTATCTCACCCGAAGCGATTGGAGCCACTCGATATTACCTTTGGCATTCTGTGCTTCTTTGTTTTAATTAAGCCCGCATCGGGCATAATTGTACTATTGAGATTCATAAGTGATTATACGTTTCATTATCAGTTTTATATATCGGCTTTACGTCGGGATATTTTCTCTTTCCATGAATAATAACGTCGTTTTAAATGATATATTAAATGCTTTCTCATCATTGGAACAAAGTACATATGTGAGACAAAGAAAAATCGCGGAGGAGATTTAAGATTAAAACGAGAAACAATTACGTCGCAATAGCTGCGTTTAAAAATGTTATTTAAGTTATACCGAAAAGTTATACCAGGCCTAAACTTGTCACTGATGCCTCATGGCTCATGCAAGTGTGCAATTTTTTTTCACCACGAACGAAATAATTGAATTGAAACTGTATCAAAACTCGTTATTTTCCATCTCGTCGACCAAACGTAAATTACATGAAATCACAACGTGCGTGCATTTGTACGCGCGAGCGCGTGCTACAAAGGTTGGGAATTTCATGCTCTATCAAAATGCTAATAATTTTAATGATTTATATATAATATACGAGAGCAAGAGAAGCAATTAGTAGTGATTTACGCGATGAGAACCACCACGTGCTGGCGAATCTGTCAACGCGTTTCTCTCTCCATAAAAAAATCAAACCAATTATTTGAACGAATGAATGGACGATCCTGATTATACACGTTTCCGGCGAACCATGAATAACGAGGTAAATTCGTAATTTAAACTCAACCCCTACGGGCGGCGGATATTTTGGAAAAATAGTCGTGCGCAAGAAGCAAGCAAATAAGAGGAGGAATCGTCAAATAAGAGGAAAAATCTAAAGTGAGCTTCAACGGCGGGGTGAATATTTTCGTTCGCGCGCGGATTTCATTTTTCCGCATGTTCGATTTTCAGAATAGATTTGATTAGCGGAGCGATTGCAACTCGTTCGACTCGCGATCTTAGCCTAAAGCCGTGCCTGAAACCGGGTGTCTTTCGCTTCCTCGTTCAAAACAACATTTCATGGTTTCCGCGATTGTTAACCGCGCCAATCGCGGAGCGTCGTGAATTAGATTCTGCACATCCGTCACAGTTATCCGACTTTACAGCTTTGCTTCGAGCTGGAGTGCAATTGGCGTACTGCACGAGTGTGCAAACAAGAGTTCGACGCGAGCATGTAACAATTGCCGATGGAGACAATGAAGACAATGGATGTACCGCGATAGATTCGCCCGACCGCGTCCCCCTTTAAGCTGAACAGCATGGAAGACAGCCATGCTGTATAAATGAGGAAACGGTCGAGCGCTCTAAGTGGCGGGCGTGTCATGTACTCGGAACTCACGGCAATCACAACGAGAAATGATCTTCCGGACAGAAAATGACGTGCGCGCAAACGCGTTCACCTATTCGCCCTATTGTCGTTCGCTTTGACATACCGAAGATGTCCTCGCGCGTTGATCCTAGGTTCTTGCGACTTTCGCGGCTGATGATCGCGGAATGTAACGCGTGCATGCTATAATGATCGCGTATTTACATGCTAAAATAATCTGCTAAAAAGGATCTATGTAGCGATACGATTCATAAATCGCCATGGATTCATGTACATTCGAGAACAGATGTAACGCTATAATCGGACATCGCTGCTGCATATCGAACGCGAATGAATTTAATCGTGCCAATCGCGCAATTCATATCGGCTAGCAAGGCGATCTCGAATTAAAATCGACGAGCGATTTTCGTCGCGATCGCTCGCAATTACAACGTAGCGGCAATGGCGGCGCAGCAGGACGAGAAGCAATTTCGAATCTTCGGAACAACATTTTATCGACTTCGTGATTACACTGCGATACGAAAGTCGATCTAATAGCTGCTCGACCGAGAGGACTTTCGAGTTGAAGATTAAAGGGCGGGGCAAAATCGTGATTTGGAGTAAATAAATTTGCGAATTCGCAGTAATTGCGATAGTCATTCTCATTCTTACGGATTTGTATTTCTAGCGTTGGAATTTGAGTTGCGACATCGAGCGCTGAAAATTGTTTACCGAATATATCCTCAGCTATATGGAAAAGACACTGATGGTTCGTCGGTTTCAACGAATCGTTTGAAAGCGATGACTGCCAAGAAACTCTGCCAAATATTGCAAAATTTCTTGTCTCTCTATATCAAAGTTCCTTCGCGACCTTCACCATTGATTTAAAAGCCTGTCTAACCAGCTAACGTTCAATATTTAATAATTTATTACAAAACGGGAATTCGGTGTTCTCTTTATCGTTTCCTCTCATCTCCTAATTATTTCACTCTCACATAACTTTCATTACTTTATTTGTTCTAGCGACATTTGCTTCACTATATCCTAATCTCTCTCATTTGCTGGACGTTCAATATTTAATGACATATTAAATTTTTCGTAGAGCGTTCTCGCTTTAATATCGGAGTCTCGAGGTCTCAATCCTTTTCCAGTTTCGCTCGCTCGCTCGAAAGAGAAGGCGGAATCCCGGTGATCCCGTTCTCCCAGCAATTTCGACACGTGACACGGATCTCTTTTTCATGCTGTTAAAGTAACGTCACGGGGTTTTAATGGAGAAATAGTTGTCGTAATCAGACTCCGTTATCGTTAAAGCGCTATTTTTCTGGATCCTTTATTCTAAACTATTCAAGGACGCCCATGCTGAAGCCATTCAAGCATATCTACGTTGCAGATTACGTGGTCGATTGCACGCGACGCTTTGCCTGCATTTCACTTATCGATCGCGTTACCGCTGTAGCGCGGCGAGTTTTCGCGAAATCATCGACATTGAAAATCTGACAATGCAATTTGCATTGTCGGAAATATGTGCCGTAATACGTGCTCATTATCGACGCGATAAAATCGCGGAATTAATTAGGAGAACGCGCGATTCCTCCGGATTGCCGGGACACACCGCGATTCATCTTCGTTATCGCCGCAATCGCGCGCGGATTAATTATATTTCTCGTGATCGTTGACGGTCATAATTAAATAGCTCGGCAAAATTCGCGCCATTGCTAGTAATCAAGATCGAAGGTCGGAATGTCACGAATACTGCCATCGAGTACATCAATAATCGCACGCGATGCGTCAATATCCTCGGATAGAGCGGTAAACAATACGAATGACGCGCGGCAAATATGTTTATTTCTCAGTCGATGGGAAGAACAAGACACGAAGAACAGAACCGGTCGATCGGAATGTCGTGTAACTTAAGAAGCCGAACTCTGCAATCGAGCTGCAGGCTCTGCAAGTGCCGGAGGATGATCATTGATTTCAAACACGGCCGACAGTTATCAGACGTGGATGTAACCTTGCCCGCGGTTCGAATTAATGGCCGACCTAGCGAGTGACCTCGAGGGCAATCACGCATTGATACCGCGTGGAATCGCTCGCGATGCTCAGCCGGGAGGCGCTGCAAGGCTGCGCCTTATCGATGCGAGATCCGGGGGTGGATAAGGGGTGGATAAGGGGTGGATCCCGCCCGCCAGTTCCGAGATTCGTCCGGATGACATAACGGCCACATCGATTTCGACGGTGCACCAGCTGGCGATTCACCCAGATATTAGGACGATGCGCGCTCGGTTCTAGGTCAGACCGACTGGATGCCCCTTTTCGTCTGGATTTATCATCGCGGCACGCGATCCTGCCATTTCAGAGCGAGCAGGGCACCTCGTCCCGAGCGTGTGCATTTAAATGGGAAACGATGTCCGGCCCGCTCCGCGAATGTCGGCTTCCGGTGGCAATGATAAAGCAGACTGCGTCAGGTCCGACGCGGATAAACGATTCTGTTGTCTGTTTACGGCTTGGCTCAGTCGCGACCAAGAGCACGTATCCTAAAATATATTCAACCCGAGCTTCCCCTCGAGCGGGAAAGATGTTTCTCGAGTTGGACGGGATTCATGTTGGATTCACGGATTGGACGTTCTATCGGTGGAAATGAATCTGTGACATCGAACGTGATGCAGTTTTGAAAAAGTTCCTCCGAGAGTTCTTCTGATCAAACAGGCACGTACTCTCGCAGTTGAAACGTCAAAACAGGATACGAGAAGGAAGTTTGAGTAGTGACTTGGACGTACGAATGACGATCTAGCAATGAAATCCGATTGAGAGCTCTCGTTCATTCGCTTCCGCTTATTTGCATCGATGGGAATTCGAACGGAAAGTTTCACGGGGATGCGATACGGAATATCTAGCTGCCCGCATGAACCGCAGGACTGCTGCACATTCAGTGGAAGTGGAAATGCACGCGCGTTGAGATTCGAGTGCCTAAAGGACAGTTTCATTCGACGCTTATACAGTTTATCGCGGATATCGTGCGTGGATCAACGAGAGATTTATTTAGATTCAGAATAAAAACTAAGAGGAATCTGGATCAATGAGTCGTTAATGATCGCGTCAAAGTCACATCGCTGGCGCGCGGCGGCATTGTCTTTCGATAAAAACGCGTGCGAGATTTATGCACGAAGGAACGGGCCCGTATGAGAATCAGACATGACATCAGGAGAAATTTCACTGCCGATAAAGTCAGTCGATCTTTCCGCGTTCCATTGTTCAATCGTCGTTACGTACGTTTAAATAATGCAGACTGTCCTGCACGCATTGCGATGGGGGATGTTGTATTTATATCTGTTTATAATATCCAGACGAGGTCAACGGCGTTACCAATCATACAATTCCGGCATATCGCGTGCATTTACATGTAATTCCGATTTCCCGTGAGACTCGGCGCGACGTCAATTCACTTTAAAACGCGATATAGATGCGAACACCGCGACAAACGGATAAAATCGTGCGCGTCCGGCCTTTGTGTCTCGCGTTTCGCGTGCTTAAAGCTCTTTGAGAGGAGAAACGAGGCGGGAGACGGAAAAATTCCGGGGTGTCGCGTAATGCGCGTGGTGAAAATTAAAAATAATCACACGAAAGCTCACGTGGAATCACTACGTGCACACACGTCTCGCTTCAATTAAACGCGATACGCATTGCGCTTAAACGGGCGGCACGCCGCGATCTCGCAATTGCGATCTAAAATTACACGCCGAATCCTGGTATCGTTAGCATGCCGCGCGTGTAATCAAAAGCAATAGCAGCGAAATCAGCCTAGTAAGCGTGTACGCGGCCACGCATACACGCGTTTGTCGCATGCGTATACCCGCGAGCGTTCTCTATGCGTTCTCCACGCACGCCGATGCACTTTTGTCGGCTGCAACGCTCAGTAATCTAATATCTCTATCTGCCCTCTCTCTAATGGCGCGTATTAGTACTACCGCCGGCATTTTCTGGAAACGCAGGATTTTAATCGCGCGAACAATTAGATCGCCGTGATTATTCAGAGCACAGTCAGAGCGCAGTCGCTCAGAATCCACATTGTTCCGGAATCAGGCGTGCTTATTTTATTTATTGCCCCGAGAGCAGTTCGCAGGACCGATGGCAGAAAAATTAACTCTTAATCTCAGTTCATGCTGTGAATAACGGTTTACGAGCTCTCGTAACTTTCTCTCTCTCTCTCTCTCTCTCTCTCTCTCTCTCTCTCTCCCTCTTCTTCCATATTATGATCTTCCGTACCATAGCACCGACTATAAACAATTCTCATCATCAGACTCTCCGGTGGGAGCGCGCATAAGTAAACATTAGTCGCTTGTTCTGTTTGGGAAGGAAAGCGAGGGAGAAAGAGAGGAAGAGAGAGAGAGAGAGAGAGAGAGGGGAGAGAGGGAGAGGAAGAGAGAAGGAGGCATATTGACGGGATATGGGCGCTTTTAACAGGTTTCCATGGGCCCGCGTTATTTATGCGGCGTTTAATGGAATCGGAAGGATCACTCGCGAGCTCCGTATCATTATCGTGCGCGTAAAATCGCGCGGATGAACGACGGTTGATCAACGCCCACGCTTGGCGTAGCGCGATGTCAATTATGGAAATCATACATGAAAAGCTCGGCGTGATACTTTGAGAATCGCGGAATGAGCTCGTTCGCCGTCGCGGCCAGCAACGAAGCTCCCGCAATAATCGAACATTCCGCACATGCATCGCGATAAACGAATAATGAAAAATGCGTTTGTGATTTGATGGCTCCCTTTTTGCGTACGCTGCGTAGCCGGGAACGTTATTTCCGCGTTATTCGGAATTGTGTGTTTGCGATATTAAGCGATTCAGATGCGTCGAAATAAACGCGGATGTACGTATTAGCGTTCGCGCAGGTGAAATTTGCACAGGGGACTCGCTGTTGCAGTTTCGCTTTCGAAAGCCCTCGAAACATTTAGAATGCTTAGGACGAGTGGATTGTTCCTGCATTGTTCTCAGGAATACATCGCGAGCTTTTGATATCCTTCGATTTGAAGCAATCGAGAGGGCTGTAACACTCGATAGTCCGATTCGGAATCTCTCGCAAGGAATGATCGTTGTAGCGATGCGAGTGATTTTAGAGATATCATCCCTCGCTCTCGAAGTAAATTCTACGCGCTGTGTGTCTCGTATTGCTCTGCATAGGGCCACCTTTTGCGTCTCATATTTTGAATGCAGAAATGCATAAAATATTGCAAAAACTTTATTTCACAGCCATGAGAATTACCATGAAAGTACGCATAAAAATCTTAGAGGAATGCCGCGGGAGACGGCATTTTGAATAAGTAAATCTGCGATTTACAATTACAATACAAATTGTGCAATTTGCGCGTGATACGTTGGAAGGTGACAAAGGGCATGGAAAAACGATTCCCTCGATATATCGATAGGAAAGCAGCGTTAGCAGTCGACGCATTCTGCGAGTTGTGATTCTCGGAGGCTCTTTAAAAGGAATCTCACGTTAAGGTCAACGATAGCATCGCTACGGATAAAACGATCGAGATTCCAATCCACGGCATTACTCTGGCTCCTCTTCAACTTTAAACGTAAAGTCGTTGCCAGCATCTCGGCTCGGAACGACGCCGTTGGCACTAAAAATTGCATTCCGCTTCCCTTCGCCGCCTCCTCCCTGTCGAACGTGAAGTATCACTTAACTCGGTTACAGTGGTAATGAAGTAGTTGAAGAACTTTATGCAGCAGCTGTTGCGAAATAACGAACTGTAAGAGATCGTAAAATTCGAGCGCGAGGGGAATCTCTGATGATTCAATGGATTTCCACAATGAGTGACCACGATAAATTCCGCGACGCTCGAGAAAGCGGCGGAAATGTGACATCGACTTTAGGACGCGCGAGATTACGTCGATTACACCTAACCCTAGCCTAGACCGGTCATTTAATCATGCACGCGTAGGCTAGACGACAAACAGGGCAATCATCGAACAACGCCGCATCCAATTATGCCTTTATCAATATATCACGTTTAATGAATACGTCTTGCATCGTTACGCTAAGTTCCTTCGAGGTAATTTCCTCGGGATGAAACAAGAACGCAGCAAGTTGCGTGAACTACTCGCACGCTGAAGATCGCGCGCGTGTCATCCGCCAAGAAAAAGTTCAACGTCGGGGCGAAGTCTCGAGCAATAACACAGTTTGAATGGAAGAAAAGAGTACAGGCTGCAGCAGATAAGTACTTCCATTCAATCAGCCCTGATTGCTAACCGAATTACAAGTCCCATTGCGAGAGATATCGCGAATAGACGTGAGCTTGCCTCAGACTGTATCTTATATTTTGTAAAAGTCCACAAACTTGTCCAGTTCTAGACAAATTTCTTACGTTTTCGCGGTACGTTACGTGTGCCTTATGAGCTGTAATCCTCTGATCGCTGAATATAATAGTAATTTAGTGGGAAAGTGGAATTTGCGGACACGAATTCAGCTTCAATTGCGCAGATACACATGGCGTTCATTTATTCGCGGTCACAAATGGCGATTGGTTACCAGGAAGCAAAAAACCGAGGAGAGATCCCACGAGGGTAGTTTCTCTCACCTATGTGGCTCATCCCTGAGGATAACTTTATCCCAGAAAGATATAGCTATCGTGCAAAAAGAGAAGAGATTTCGGACTTGACGTAGCATAGATCTTCCGACATGATAGCCTCGTTATTGAGACGAATATATCAGCCGCGATGAAATTTTGCCCAGCTTTATATCCAATTGCAGTTTTGCCCCGACGAATAGCTTCCATCCAGTTAGCTATCCATTCACTAGCCTTAGAAAAATTTCCAAGATGTTATCACGATAGCGGCTACCTCCATTCGTTGATCAGAACTGAAGATAAGGCGATAGGACTAAGACTTCAAACTCACAATTTCTAAGGTATCGATCGGATTTTCGCCATTCGGCGCGTGCATGAATTTTTAACGACTTGAATTTTCAGATTCATTAGATAATTCGCAGTCGTTACGGAAAGATCAGAGGAACGGTTTTTCGATTTATTTTGTGAAACGCGACTGCAGCTGCATCTGCGAAATATAGTGATCCGCACTACAAAAGCTCGAGCGTATCGTTGAACACATCAATAAGAATGGATTTACTCGGAGAGATCGGAAATTCCCCGCGATCATGAGCTCAACGCAAGATGCGCTACTTCTCTACACGCCGAATGCATCTTTCTTATTTACTCCAGTAATACTTGGTGTAATTTATGGGGCACTCTTATATTTCCGGCGAGCTATGCATTCTCAAGGATGATTAATCGCGACACCTCGAAGGAATATTAAACGCGCGTTAAATTTCACAGGGAAGTAGGCCGGAATCTGCGTTTATTCTAAATCACACGCCCGGCCATCGCGACGAATCATAAAAACGATTGTTATGACTCTCGTTAACGACTGAGATCGTGATTCTGCATATAATTATGTCTCGGAAGATGTATAACCACATCCGGTAAACTTTATGGCCACTCAAATCGAGTGGCTCGAACTGGAACGAGCTTCAAATAGAAAAACAGTCGTTCGTAATTGTCACCCGATGCCACGCACGGAGAAAATCTCATTCTTCAACGTCTCGACAAACATGGCGCATCATGGGAAACGTGCACATTCGAAGACAGAGAGAGTGAGGCAGAGAAAATTTAATCTTCGTTTTAATGTTCTATTAAATTCATCCAACATTCCGATCTTTCCAATAAGAAATAAATATTCTTAAAGTAAATTGGCCGTCTCTTACGATTCAAGAGGATAATGCGATTGCAAGTTCTCCAGAAAAGCTGCATCGCTTTCGATGATGATATCGTGGCATCTGGCGCGCAGCCAGTAGTATTATGTATCAGACTAAACTTAATACGAGAATGCACACGCAGAAGAATGAGAGGAAAGTGATGGAATGAGAGAAAAAGAAAAAAAGAGACGGAGAGTTAAAGCAAAAGGAAAAAGTTCCGGATAAGAGCTGCCGAATAACCATTTCTGGGTTGAGATTTGAAATTCATACCGCTAGAGCCGCATGAGCCGCCCTTCCCGTAAGAAAAATATGGCTACAATAGCAATGTTGGTCCCAGATTATTCACTGTCTGCTGTTGCGGGAAACAGCATGTAGTGTGCACGGAGAAGAGGTGAAGGAACGGAATAAATTATTCCGCGGGCTCACTTCGCAGAGAGAAAGAGAGAGAGAGAACTACTCTTCTGTGAGGCAGAATTTTTCATTCGAAAACAAGCGAATTTACGAGGAGCAAACACATCGCGGACGCCCTATAATAAATAGTCGAAATCTTTCCTTTAAGCACGTAGCAGCGACGAAAGAATGAATACGATTTTCTCGCAATGCGACAGAGATAACTAGGCGATAACTAACCAGCCATGTCACGTAAATCTCGCTTAATATCCATCCGTCGCGTTAGATACAAAATAACAGTGAAAGTGGGATCCAAATAATTAGAGCTGCTCGTATATTACGTTGAAATGTGAGTATCGTTGAACCCCTCGGCACATCTAATAGAAAATCCGACGATGTTGTCATTCCTGGATAATATAAATCATTCATTTATTTCGAAGTGGAGGATAGCCATTGCGAACTTCTGGCGCAGAATACATCACTGTTACGATCCGTTAATTATCGGATAAATCTTTGCTACAAGCCGAAAGCTCAAACTTCAAAGTCAGATGAATACCTTGCCGTATGTCTTTTGCGCAATTAACGTGTCGTTGATAAAACAATAATGCATATTGCGAAATAGCGAAAATCGCATTTATTTAGAATTTAATAATACTTTGATATCTATCATGAGTGACTCGCATTTTTGCATTTATATTTCATGCATTAATTAATTAATTATAGTAACACGATTATGACATAATATGAATTAAAATTCGTGATTTCATAAGCAGCAATTTAATTAATGCAAAACTTTTAGTCAACTTATTTAATAGCAATCAATGACAGATTCGTTATTTAAACAAACTCTAAATGATTACTAAAACGGTATTACAATATGCCGTGCTAATGAATACGATGATACTTTCAGGCTGAATAAAGTAGAAAAAGGTGAAACGAATTCATTACCGGCATCAGCCAAGTATATTAATCGTACAATCAAGCTTCGCGCTAATTAGGAGCCGGAATATCTATAATGAAAATGCCTTGAAATACATTCATCGTATGAACACTAAGTAAGCATTCCGTTTCGTGACGGCTCGGGCCTCGGGTTATAATGTCTTCTGACGAACACATCAGAACAAACAGACAAGAGCGTCGCTATGATGTCGAGTTGTCACGTTGCATTCGTACGATTCTTCAAGCATCGCAACTGTTGAGAACAACTTTCTCATTCTCAGCGAGTTTGAATCAAATACCTTGCTCGCGCTTCGCTTCTCCCATTCGCGAGTAAAATTTTGGACGATGGATCTCTCGAGAAGTACGAATTATCGATTTTGCATCGCAGTCGCGATACCGAGAGCTCTTAAAACTCCGAACGACACTAGATCGGAGTACGTTTTTTATTTATTTATTAAGCATTGTTTTTTAATAGTTTTAATAGCGAGTGAATTCGCCGGCAACACGCGTTTACTATATTCTGATCTGGTTATGAAAAAGATTGATAATTATCAATTAGCGAATTATATTTCTTTAAAGATTCCTTCTTGTATACAAGATAGACAAAACATTTCCGTAATTACATTGTAATTACACGCGACATTTAAATGATATTATTCGACGTGAGAATAATCAGCTCACGTAATTTCGTACAACATATTGTACCGATTGTCTCATTAGGCGAAATAATTGATATACTGCGGCTTTTAGCAGTTAGTACAAGGTACACACTGGCACGGACAAACGTACACACGTACACACGTACACGTGCATGTTTGAGCCGCGATTATTCTTCTACGAAAATGCCGAAAGGATAGTGGGATTATATCTCGTGCAAACATACGTGCGTGTCGCGCAATATTCAACGCCGTTAACAAAACACTGTGTCTCTAGTCAGTTCGTTAATTAATCCTACATTATGTGGCGGAACACATATATGCACGTACACACACACACGCATAAGATACGTATTGATTACAATGCGAAACGCATAATATGCATCCTACATAAGTCGCGTTAGCGGTTAGTTAATAACAATTTAAATTTTCACGGTATTGCGGATTTGCAATGTCATATTGTATATTTCATATTTAACTTTAATATCCGCGCTCTTTCTTTGATAAAATATTTAAAAAAAAAGAAAAAAAAAGAGAAGAGAAGAGAAAAAAAAGAGAGAGGGAAGAAAAGAACATTTCGTTTCATTCTTCCATTCTCGTGTGCTCTCTCTCTCTCTCTCTCTCTCTCTCTCTCTCTCTCTCTCTCTTTCTCGCGTTTCAAGTTCTCACGACATGCGAAACTTTGATATCTTTGAAATGGGGAGATGTTCCCGACGCATAATTTTAATTTCCAAACGGGAAAACGGAGTTTCTTCGAATTCACATCACAAAGCGCGGATTATCTCGATGTGAATAATGAGGCGATAGAATGAGGCTTCATCCGCGCAAAATAATCTGAGTTGAAAACGATCCGCACGTGTCTCGTGCGAGCATTTCATTTGACATTTCCTGCTATTCTGCCCTTTCCTACCTTGCGTGTCCCTTTATGATTATTGTCGCGGTCGCGCTGGATCATCGTTACTTCATTTCGCGCAGCTGAGTCTCGGCAATCAAGAAAAACGAGATTAATGTGGAACAGACGAGGAACATTTGGAGAATATTGGAATTTAATAAAAGTGCTCGGATAGATAACCGCAACACGGCAATAAATGATGAATGCAGGTGCAGAAACATATGTAGATTGGCTCTCGATGTATCCTCGGCGCGAGTTTCGATTTCTGGTTAAAAATTAACGCACACGGAGGAGGATTTCGAGCCTTCGGAAACACGTAAAATAAATCGCCTAACTTGCCCGCAGTAATTCTCGAAAGAATTCGGATGATTTTGTATTCCGTGGTCCTCGTGGCTTCAGGATAATTAAGCTCGTGATTGTTCAACTCACACGTTTGAAACTGAAGCTCTCAATTTGACTATCGAAAGTGTAATAGGCTGCTAACACTATCGCACTTGCACGATATTCGATTACAAGCGTCATCGGAATGGATAACTGCTGAATGATAATGAATCGATGCGGATACGAAAAGCGATTATCAATCGGCAAAAGTTCCCCACGAATGTTCTGATTTTGTCAGAATTATCGAGCTAACTGATCAGCTGATCATATCATAATGGTGATTTAATTATTAACGCGAGTTCTTCTATGTTTTGTCGCGAGAAATGAAGACAAGAGAAATGATTCTATCGAACGTTCTTTCGACGACGAATAATTAATAATTCAACGACACGTCTTACAAGTAAGCGCTCGCATCTGCTTATCACCTATCTGGCGTCTGGTGTCAAGAAAACACCTGCATTTTACGTAATCTTTTTAAAGGAAACGTTACATAATTTCGCAATTAAAAGACACAATGCAGAATACGATGTGCATAATTTTCGCAAACTAGACTCCGGCATGAAACTTGCGAACTTTCGCAAATTAAAAAGTTTGTCGAGCATTATCCCGCTAATGCTAAAGTTTCAGGATACCTCGCGTATGATAAAACCAAGCTATCGATCGACAGGTAGGATTATGAGATCGAGAAACGATGAGACGTCAGGCTGAATGGAAATAATGTGTCCTATAAGCACCCAAAGCTCTCATATCGCTACTATGCGCTAATGTAACTGACGACCACGCAGGAGTTTCATATACATATTTTACTTGGTAGGGAAATTTGTATGCTGCTTTCGTCCCCTTTTTATTAACATAAATCTTCAGGCGGTCTCATCCACGTCGCTTCGGCGGAAAACGGCGCGCAAGACTGAAGGAAACGAAGACTATATCAGTTGGGCGGACAATGTAACGAGTTTACTTAACCGAATCCCTTTCCTACCGTTGATCGTGGCAGTATTTACCAGCGACCAATCTTATTAGCATAATACACTTTAATCTGGCGAGAAATCGAGCGGCGAAGGCGTCAGGGGATCGCAAACAACCGCACTATATCGCGTTCAAAATCATTTCTTCGAGCACTGTCCTTCCCCATCGACGAAGGACAAATATAATAGAATATATTATGAAATAATCTCCCATGCGGATGTAGGCGAGTG
Source organism: Eciton burchellii (assembly GCA_020341155.1). Taxonomy (NCBI): domain Eukaryota; kingdom Metazoa; phylum Arthropoda; class Insecta; order Hymenoptera; family Formicidae; genus Eciton; species Eciton burchellii. The sequence continues at coordinate 1,667,087 of JAHMML010000016.1, read as the reverse complement.
TAATTTGCTAACAGTGAAAGGACAGGCACGTCAAGTGATCGAAAATCGTTTCGTGTCCGCTCGCCACAATTATAGGAATGCTGTTAGATGCTCACTGCGATAAAAGACACAAAAACCGCACGTGGTAATTTTATTGTCTGGCACACTTATTCACCTGCATAATAAATGTACGTTGGCGGGGCAAGACGCGAAGACAAGACGACGGTGTGTGATAAGAACAGCAGTTGACACTAGATAAGATACTACGTAATGAGAAAAAAACAGACGGGAGCATCCCCGCTATGGCATAGTTCGGCATATCTTCGCGCAAATATGTGCGCATGTTTTAAAAATATATTTTTAATTAAAGAATATACGGACGAATAAATCTAGTGAAGTTTGAATTTGAAGTTTGACTTATATGCACAAAAATATTAAATGTTGAAAAATTAAACTAAAATATTCCGTATGTGATATACTGTACATGTACGATATACGTATACTGATCATGCCGGTATACGATTCTGCATCGTACATATATTCTCACGTATATCATACTGATATATGCACGATCAGCGAGAAATAATCGATGAGACGAGATTATAAGATGCTGCGTGAATTCCAACAAAATAAAAATCTCATTACATTCCTCCTTTTCTCTCGGATAGAATAAACATTGCGGTAATCATCGTGACACATAATCCGTTCATTACCAAACGCGAAATCTCAATCTTGTGTTGCGAGTCGCAGGTGAATAACTCAAATTAGCTCAGAATTTCGCGGATACGGTGAGATGAATTTTTAACGCGTAAACGTTAAACATGTTGAACATCATAGATATCGACATAATAATGAAATCTGTTTTTATTCATGACTTAATCAGCCAAATAAATATGTTTAGCATGGAATAAAATTAATATTAAATTAGTATTGTTATTATCGTTAAATATGTATGGATATATAAATATAAACTGATCACAACGATCAAATGCTATCGGTCAGCATCAAATGAAAAATCGTGACTCGACGAATTATTCCCGCAATAACGATATCAGCTCGAAAAATTTTCCGAAAGTCAAACACGAGATATTACAAGATACAAGCGATTGAAAAAAGCCAAGTGATAGCATTCTCGTTGGCATGAATTTCATTTAAACGATGTCGAGAATCGAATGTTCTCACGTGCGAGACGACGAGCTCTATCTATATGAAATGAACGTGTGAAAATCAAAGAGGCATCACGGAATATTAATCGAAAATTTGAGATTCCGGATCTATTATATTTCTTAATATCAATTATTAAAAGAATTATTCTTTATGTCATTAATTATTTATAAATATAAATTTTATTGAGCAATAGTATCCTGTATTACATGGGAAACATTTCGAAACATGTCGCGTTCAACAAATTTCGTTAATTTAAACATGAATAATATATTGTAATGCCTCTTATAAGCTCTTCATGAGAATCAAATACATTTTATGAAATTAATCAGAAATGATAAACTATCAAACGTAATGTCTTATATGTTCGCGATATATTTAATTAATAATAATTGATGATGTAATGTGTAATCAATATGAATTGAAAATATTGGGGGAAAATATTGGGGGATGTATTCCGGAAAAGCTGGAAGCTTTTATAAACGTAACTATTAATTGAAATTAAAGATAACTAGTCATATCATTTTATCAAATAAAAATCATCGCATGCCAATACTTTGCGTTTAAAACGTAAGCTTTTAAAAGCGATGATTATTCGTTGACCTTTTGATACTGATGCATGAAACTATCTTTCTTCCCTCATATATAAATAAATCACGTGTATATGTGTGCATGTGTGTGTGAGAAATGAATTATTAAAACAATAAAGCATTTTACATTCACTTGACACAAAAATTTGTATAAATGAAACTCCTATTCTACTTTCGACAAAGAAAAATGTTCCTCGATCAAATGTCCCGTTTTTCAACAGATTTTTCAACAAATTGACGTTTATTAATTTTTAATATATTTCTCTAGCCGTATTGTTTTGTTCATGCGCGCGCATAAACCATTAAATTTATATACTTTATAGGAAATTCTATTTCATGAGTTTAATATAATATTACACAAATTTTGATCTGTTGCATGATAAGATATATCTTTAACATGTCCAACTTGATCTGACAGCGAGCTGGAAATATGATATGCAATACGTCGTGCTATGCAGATTTGCTAGCAGATGGATCGAAACAAGTTACGGAATGCCGAGTGAGACGATCGTTGATAATGGATCGTTGATAATCGTTACAATTTTCCTTAAATCACTGCAATGTATCCGCCTTGCGTTCATTAAGAGCTCTTTTACAATAAAAAGTCTCGCCACGCGAATTTTCTCGTGTTTTGCATTTATCAAAGATGGTAAAATTAAAATCGAATATAAATCCGAATGTGAGATGCAACGTAAAAGTTGCATTAATCAACGTAAAAGTACCGTATTACTCCTGATAAAGTATTTACCTTGCTAATCTCTGTAATACTATTATTTTGATCGAACTATCCGAAGGGAGAACGCGCTATTAACGATTTATTTATAGAAATGCAATTTCCCAAGCACGGTTCGGCAAGTTTTCTAATAGAACCATGTCTATATCGTGTCTATATATAATTAGCTGTCGGATCGAATACGACGGTGGGATGAGCATCGCCGGAAAGAAGATTTTCTAATAATGTAAAGTGGGAAAGAGAGGGATAATTCGACAAAACAAGATTGACAGTCTTGATTAGAGTTTTGTGATATTCAAAAAGAGATACCAATTACAAGTCATCAGATTTATCAGCGGCGAAAAAACTCAAAAGCAATCTCGTGTAAGGATAAAACCACGATCATGATTAAAAGAGAGATAATAAATTATGTAGAAAGGAACATCAACACGAATCACCGAGATAATACGTCGACATAGTGACTATGAATGTTAAAACGTTTCACGTTTCGATTTTTCCATGTAATTTGGAGGGAGATCGCGAGTTAAGATATTAATAGACAATTGTCCAAACATTACGAGACAAACGTGCTGACCTAACATTTACTACGTGCTTTCCGTGCTTGTCCATTTTTTGCTACTACTAAGTCACACTTGTACATTTAATAGCATGACTGCAATTTTTAATATACGTATAATATGTATTTAGGAACGCGTTAATTATTGATCAATATCGGTTACAGAAATCGCTTAATGTTAGATTTTAAAGACTAGATAGACAAATTATATTTACATTTACAGATTCGCGCGATAACATACTTGTCCTACTGAAAAATTTCATTTTAATATATAGATCTAGATAGCACGACAATAATATTTACACCAGATTTTAATCTCACGAAGCCAGTACGGACATATATTAAATCACCGTCATTCTCAATGAAAGCTAATAAAAGTTAAGCAATTTTAGCTCCCCTCTGTTCGTCTTGCCCTACTGACGTTCTGTATTTAAAGTGTTAGAAAAGTTTAAGGATCCCCGTTTTAATCAGTCTACGAAAATGCCATGGGAATGTTCGAACTCTCGGCTCGGATGATGCCCGGATGATGGAATATGCTAAAAAGCACGCCGTCTCAGAGTAGATTAAAATTTATCTTCTCGCGGGACGAAAGAAATGTTGGGAATAACATTATTAACCCTTCAGAAGTTAAAGGAGAAGCACGTCTGACAAAACGCGATTCATTAACCATGTCCTCTCTAAGAGAATATGCCTTTAAATAATACAAAGAAACCTGTGTAACGCTTGCTGCTTTACAATTCATTTTAATGTAAAAGAAAGAAAACTCCTTCTCTTTCTCTATGCTTTTTATCGATAATGTCGTGCTTATTACGCGAGAAAGTTTAAGATTATTGATTTGTTAAAATAAAATTTTTAATTTTTAATAATATAATACAATGTCTTATCCGTCTCGATTCGTTTATCGCAACATAAGATGCTATTCAATATATCTACGATTTTTTATTTATTATTTCTTTTCTGTCATTTATCATTACGTAAAGATAGTCTCTTTACGACCGTTACGCATATATTATTAAAAGTAACGAGTTACACATAGACCAATGTCGGTGACGTGGAAGAATTCTTTGTTCTTCCATTTCCTATTGACTCATGCAATTCTTCTCTGCTTTGCAAAATCTATCTCGTTACAATCCGCAGCGATATTGCTAAATGTGACTTTAAATCATCCCGGATTGCGCAGATGAGCATCGTCGAGCTTAATTCCTCTTCATTTATCACGCGTACAAAGAAATGGTCTCACAAAAATATCACGTCGCTTTTTGTCGAAAATACCGCTAATTACCGGAAGCTACATCTGTTGAACAAGTTCAACCAAAGCCGAACATCAATCGAATTACTGAGTCTCTGAATCGGCTCGATGAAAAAAATGACAAAAATGGCTATTCATCAATCATGCATTTTTATCCATGTTTTTCAATTGTTAGGTAAACGAACATTTTCGAACTTTTTTTTATCCGCGGATAATCAGTTTGATTGATACAAAAAAAGAAAAAAACAAGAAAGAAAGAGAGAAAAAGGACACGGCAAGCGTGACATTTGGTACCGCGTTAAAAATCGTTTCCCTTTAAATGGATCTTGGAAAATGGACGATCGAACGAGATACTGGCCGAACGGGACTTCGCATTCGACCATCACTCAACGCCATGACAAAGCGCACCGAATCGACCGTCAAACGTCCCACCTAGAATACAGAAGGAGAAAAGAAACGGTGCCGTTTCGTTACACACGTACACACGAATATTTCGAACGCAGCGTTCGCGCGAAGTTCGTCGCGGCGCGAGTAAGCCGCGCATGGACAACCGCGCGCGCAAGCAGGTGCGGTTTTTCTCAGAGTCGCGGCGGCTTCCTTTGGCGACTGTTCTCCGATTGAGAACCGTGCCGCAACGATGTCGATGTCGGCCGAGAAACAAAGTTAGCTCCGACTACGCGCGCGCGCTTGGCTGCGTTTTTCAGGTAAAATTAAATTTGCCATTGCGCGCGGGACGCGGAAAAACGCTCTCGCTTGCCCGCCTCGCAGTTCTCGCGTAGACATGGGACGGCGCAAGGGTGAGGAAAACAGAACGGCAGAAATAGAACGATCAAGGAAGCCGACGGTGGAATTTGGCGACGTGCGTCTCCGAACGAGCCCGACCACTCTAGATTAATGACCGATCCGTCGGTGCGTTGCATGTCGCGAATAATCGAGATCGTCGTTTCTGTCGTATCGGTAAGAAGTCTCGGATAAATTGGACCGCTGTGAAGGAAATGATGCGGCGATGAAGCGCGTAATAAAGGACGGAAATAATTCACGAACTGCTTCGCCGCTCCTCTCTTGCGCTTTAATGGATCCCGCTTGCTGAATTTAGAGATTCCGTTCGAGCGCGAGAACCGTTTCGCGTAACGTTAATTCGACACGATAATAATTCCCTATTATACTTACATTTCCGGGCATTTGAGAGAATTAATTGAACTTTTTTCCCTAGGTGCAAGATTCAGCCGGCTAATTAAATTTGGAGGGTTTATAAATGACGGGGGATAAATGGCAAATGATACCCCCGTGCGTGCGCCGGGAATATCTCGCGTTATTTTCGTTTCATCAAATTTCGATTGTAAAGTCGGATGCGCAAATGCGTTTGAAAACCTACCGGGACTGCGTCAGAGGGAATAATTCGCTGCGGCGAAGGAACAACGCTGCCGCGCATCACGAATGGAGCAACATCGCGAAATATTCGTCATTTATCGTCGATTCACGCGACGGAATTGGATTTATTCGCGCGCGATTATAGCAATATCCTCGCGGGGAGTCGCTCTTGCGATTCGTCGATTCCAATTCGAGTAATCTCTGCCTCTCGCTTCCTCGGAAACGCTTTTCGTCACCGAGCTCAAGATTCTTCCTTCCGTTTCCTCCAGGGAAAACCCTGCTGAAAGGCAGAAGGCTTCACATAAATGAACTCCAGCAAAGAAAAAGAGTAAAGTCCGTCTCAACCGTCCGTCAATGGTTTATTTATACAGTTGACATCCTCCCTCTCGTTCTCCCTGGAATGTCTTCTTTCGAAAACAAGTTTCGCTCTCATTACCGCGCACGGTTTACCGTATCACGCTTACCTGCCCTTTACGTTTACCGCGGGAGCTCCGCTCTCGGTGTCAACTCCGTAACGAGATCAGAGTAAACAAAAAGCTCGTTTATGTCTGCCGTTGCCGATGTAGCCGGCATGTTTCTGACGTTCTGAATGTCCGAATGGCAAACAGCCCCCGGAGAGAGATCGAACACTACGCGCGCGACATAACGCGACGATTTATCCGCCAGATAAATGATCCTTTCTGAATAATTGCAGGTCGCGTATCGCGCGTAAACATCACGCGAATGATACGGCGATTCGCGTTTTCTATTTTTCAGGCTCAACACGCCGAGGGCTCGCCGCGCCGCGGTGACATCGATCTAAATCCGAAGCTAAATCAACCCGTGCGTGTCAATTCGCCCCGGCGAGAGCAAACGGAAAGTTCGCCTTTGCCGTTCCGCAATTACCGTCTTTTGTCGCCGTTTTGCAGCTTCGCGTCCTGGATGGATTATCGCGCTTCCGTGCGCCGCTAATTAATAACATCGGTTTTGTTCTTCTTCCGCCTTTTTTTCTTTCTCTCGTTGCCCTCTATGAGGCACATCTACGATCCACGATGCTCCCCGGGGCGCGGGAGTGGGAAGCAAGACCGCATTTGACCCGCATTTGCCGAGATGCATTCGCATCGCGGTGACCTCGCGCGACACCGGCGGTCACGCGAGCTTCCTGATGGCTCGCGCGTTATTTGCGAGGGCATTTGGGAGTTCGCATCCGCGAATCGCGAATCGCGCGTGTTGCGTAATCGGCGGGATCTCGCCGAAGGATTGTCAGGCTTTATGTCGCCGGTAATGAAATCGCGTGTCATCAACTCGCGCGGCGTCCTAACGAGATAAACAGCGAAACTCTTAAACCCCGTCCCGGGAACGTTTTAGTCATTACGGAAACTTTATTGCTTCGAAACTTGCACGGTAACTACCGCGTAAGTAACTCCCACGTCACGTCTTCTCCCTCCCTCCCCCCCCTCTCCACCCCCACCCCCCTCATCTGCTCGCCGATACAATCTGAGATTATGGATTCGACATCCTGTAAAGAGTCCCGAGATAAATAGAAGCAAGGGACAACTCTTCTCCAACGTTTCGCCTCGATGAATCTGGAGATTTCAGATAGGGGGTGATTCTCAGTGGCTCCGAATGCTCCAAAGGGTGGAAAAAGAATCGTATCGGGAAAGAATTATGTCGTATCATTGATATATATACATACATATATATATATATATATACATATATATATATATATATATATATACATATGCGCGTACAGTGATCGATCTTGCCTCTTATCCTTATCTACCGTTTCTCGATTCGTTTCTTCATCAGGAAACGCACAGATTCCTCCTTTATCCCTGCATAATTATAAAGTTGACCTCAAGTCCCGTGGATGCCTTTATTTCCATGTAATTATAAAGTTGTCCTCAAGTCCCAAGAGGCATACAATCCATTTTACGGGAAGCTATTTCAATCTTTGGCGCTTGAGACACCTCGCGCGCAACTGTGACATCGAATGCCGCGTGTGTCTCACACTTACACCTAAAGATTAATATAAGCATGAAACAGCGGCTCAAGGAAATTCAGTTACGTTACGTTGTGAGAAAGCAACAGCATTTTAAAATGCCGCGTGCTCGCTCGCATCGTTCGCAATGGTCACGCTCACGGTCGAGTCGATTGATTTCGTTTCGTGACGGACGAGCGTGTGTGACCGCTTCGGTCAAAAATAGCTGAATTATATATTTTTTGGCGCATGCTAGCAGAACAGGCGAGATCTCGGGGATCTCGCTTCCTGTTCTCTTTCTCGGGCGAGCGGCAGTCGCATCCGGATCCCATTGAGAGACCTGAATGACTTTGAGAAAAACCGAAATGCCGATCCCTCCGAAAGGTCGGCATAAAGAAGAATTAGTAATTAAGTGCCGTTACGCTTAATGAGATCTCGCTCCCGCGCGCGTTCGCACATGCAGCGCTAATTACGAAAGCCCACAGACCTCTCTCTCTCTCTCTCTCTCTCTCTCTCTCTCTCTCGCTCTCTCTCTCTCTCTCTCTCTCACGCCGCGGGATAAAAGAGATTCGCGTTGAGGTTCGCAATTAATGCAACGTGGCCACGCGATGTCACGCGACGCGGTTGTGAGCGAGTCCGCGCGAACGATGCGAGCAATCCGGTGGTAGTCCGAGTCGAGAGCTCTTCGTTTCCCATCGTGAACCCTCACCGTGGATGTTCTCTCACACGAGGCCCATCCTTGAGACACTAGCACTCCGCACTGCACGCCGTGGAAACTCACTGAGGCAACACTGGCGGACACTGAAAACCGGTCGCGGCAAGATTTGGCCCGACAGTGGTGTCGGTCCTGTGCAGGGCTATCTTTCTTCCAGTAGTAGGGTAGCAGTAGGCAAAACACTGATCCAGGAGCGAGTTAACGGCTCGTTGGTCGCGTTGCGACTGGTCCCGACAGGATTTCCGCTGGTACTTGCACCGGCCAGGCAGATACGATCCGCTCGTCTCGTCACGAACAGCCGAGGGGAGCGACGGGGTCACAAGCGGCGAGGGTGGACGCGCGTGAGACTGCAAGGGCGACTGAAGGCGCGGAAACGGCGACGGCGACAACGAGCATAGGCCACGAGGGGTCGCGTGAACCGCGCGGGGTCGCGTGTGCTGTCGGACTGAGAGAGCATCGGCGGGCCGCCCTCTCGCGAACCCAGCCGGCAAGAAGCGAGCGAGGAGCGTCGTCGTGGCTCACCCGCTGCCGCGGGCATGCTCGCTGCGAATGTGCAAGCCACGGACGTCCACCGCGTCGTTCTCATCCGCCTGTCATTCTCCCGCAGCTGCCTGGGCCGTTCGGTATCGCCTTTCGATCTTCCGTTCACTTGCCGCCCACCGGTCATCGGTCGTAGAAAGGGAAAGAGGGCGAGAAGAGAACAGGGCGGAACCTCGGGGTCACGAAGGCTGATAAAAACGCAATGGGATACTATCAAAGAACTCGGGGGATGTGCTGCTCAAAGTGGCGATCCGGACTATTTCTCCTGTCTCTCTACTATCCTCTGTGCCTTTATGTGATAAATTATCGTCTCTCCCCCGATGTTAAATCACCAGTGCGTGCAATTTTTTCCTTTCCTTATACACGCGTGTTGCGAGTTAATTAATCTATTTTTTTAATATTTTAAATAGATGTGGGATGTGTAGGAATTTATTCGCAAACAGCATTTTTGATACTTGATTTACGATCGCTTTCGTTTCGATTTTTCGATTTGACGTAGAATTTATTACGATAAAACTGACGCGCTCGACATGGATTCCCGCAAGTAACTTCAGTTTTCGATCAAACGACAAGATGATGGAGAAGATTATATGGTCGATAGATTGATGATAACACGAGACAAATTGGCTTTATATCGAGATATAGTGTGACAATAGTCGATGGAGAGATTCGTTGCTGGATGGAGCATAATCGACGTTACTCTGACTGCTTGAATGCCGCGATAAAATTGATTTATTCAGTCAGTTTGCAGATGAATCTTGGGGCAGAATTCAACGCAGTGCATTACCAGCTGAGATGTGGGATAGGAAGGGCAGAAACGAGTTTGAGTAGAAGATGTAGTCCTCGAGGGAAACCACCCTCTTGGGCTGGCGTGCCTTGAGGCTTCTTCATCGAGATGGAACGAGTTCGTTTATCTGTCGTACTTCGACGCGCACGTAAAGCCGTATCTGGAGCATGCCCTGGTCTAACAGTTTCATCAGACCGAGAGCGAATTTCCGGAAGTGTCTAATCATCGAGTGATCAAGTCAGGATAAAGGACAACAGGACTATCCGGTTTAATGTGTTGACCGCGCGAATTAAACGGGCTTAATTCGTCGTAGCGGATCGCGATTCAGCATAAGAGCAGCAAATAACGCGCCAAGTATAACCTCGCGAGGTTTATTTATTCTTCGGCGAAAGAGATGCCTCGATGATACTTGAATGTTTATCTCCAAGTAAAACACTTTCGCGCAACACGTGCATTGCGCGCTTAAGTGTATAATTTGCAACGCCATTGTAGACGCCGAACGCAAAACATCGGTGGCGGTTTCGTTAAAAGCTTTATCGGCGTCTAGCAGCTTCGGGTATAACGGCTAGTGATTCAATCTAGATGATCCAATTTAGCGAAAAAAGGTACGATTGCTGATTAAATATAGTACAACGGTATTATAGCTGATTAATATAATAATTCGCCAACTATAGAAGAAATTTCCCAGATAACTGTGCGTATCAATTCCGTTCATCCACTTGCGCAGATTGGCTTTATGAAATAAAAGCCTTTCGCGTTGATAAACGCGAGATCCAATCCCAATTATCATCGAGGATGTGTTGGGTTAGAGAAATCCGAGTTTGTGCGTTCGAGATCGCGCGTCATGATTTATCATGCGATAAAAATATTCAGGAGCGACCGACACGTTCGACGATGTTCGCGTTCGTATGTCTTGGTCCAAGTGTATGAGCGCGAGAAGCCTTTTACGAGATTTCGGTAACTCAAGCTCGAGCGATGATGAGTCACTGTCTATTTAACGATCTTGATTGTGGTTGTGCAAAATTGCCTTCGAATGTAAGCAGAACGTGCTACAGAGCGATGTAGAAGATACGGTATATCGAACAAGGAACTCTGGTTCGTAGTATGCATCGATTTACACAAAGCTGGGATCAGCTTGCCTCGAGAATGGGTTAAGTATTATTGGAAAAGCGCCTTTCCCACTATATCTTTAATACACGTAATAATACCAAAGCGTAATGTCTCATAAACCACGACCGCAGTTGCGATTTCAGTCTCGATTGATGGTCAATAGAAGAATCTATCGCGATCGGTGGATTGAGTGATTGAGTGATTGAAAACGAGGCAATGGCATTTTAGTTATCTTGGACCACGAAGACAAAATTTCTGCGCCTTTTGAAACTCAAGCGACCGCGTCTTTCTCTGCTGATTTCGCAGACATAAGTTCTCCCTTGAGATTCCGTTTCCCAAATATTTGCCTATATTTTGTGCATGTTGAGCACAAAAGCTATAACATCCTTTGCAGCCAACTTTTCTGAGCGGCAAGATGAGGGAAATTCTCTCTCATATTGTTGCACTTGGCGGAAAATTGAACTTGAACAAAGCTAAAGTTTCTTCGATGTTTTGGCAATAATCCGTGCGAAATGAAAATTAGCCGAAAGTCAGCAATTGACCATCGAGTTCTGGCAACACTCGATACTTCTCTCTCTTTCTCTCTCTCTTTCTCTCTCTCTCTCTCTCTCTCTCTCTCTCTTTCTCTCTCTCTGTTTACCTGCTTTTGAGACGAAACAGATCCATTCGAGTGATGACGAGTAGCTTCGTACGTCATCCAGCGGCGCGAGATTTCGCGATGACGTTGGTCATTAATTACAGATGAGGTGACTTTGAACGAGATGAGGTAACTTTGAACATTGATAATTTATACGAATTTTGGAGGCACACTCTACATGCTATGTACATAATATCGCGACATAACGCGTATCAACGATCGCGCTGGAGATGCACAAAATGATCATGCGATATCTCGGAAATGAAACAATTGATATCGTAATTGATATCGATATAACTTATAAAAGATAACATCGCGTATAATTACATACGTTTTTTCCCTTCAAGCTTGTAAGAACATAGCTTGCAAATACTCGTATGAGTACTTAATATATACATATAGTCTTAGAGAGAGAAAGAAAGAGAGAGAGAGAGAGAGAGAGAGAGAGAGAGAGAGAGAGAGAGAGAGAGAGAGAGAGAATTATTGTGTCATTATATAAAGAATTATGTAATATATATATATATATATATATATATATATATATGTAAATCATGATATTTTTTATTAATGCTTTGTGTACAAAATGACAGATACAGCGACTCACAATGATACAAAGTGTTATTTTCGTGCATATGATTTCCACCATACGTGTACTATTAAGTAACAAAGTATTTGTATTCTATACTGTGGACATGGGATGAAGCATCAATACGAAACCATAACAATGCCTGCCATTACACCATCATTAATAAATAATGATCGGAGATAGAACAGAAATGAAATGGAAAACAGAATATTATCTCCGCTTGCTTCGGAATAAACCCGATATTGCCTCTAGAAAGCACAATGGGTGGCGCAATAGACAAACAATGAAATAGCAAATATCGAGTGAATTTTTAATTCACGTCACAAAACTTCAATATACGCACGGGCATACGTGCGCGTATCGTTTACTCGCCGTAAACGTGGCGTGCATCGACAGCGACATCCATATTTTACGGTGCATCGTTTCCCCGTGTGTGTGCGTGCGTGTGTGTGTGTGTGTGCGTGCACGTGTGTGAAGTTTACGCGTGCGTCGCGAACGATAAACTCTCGAAACGAAGCACCGTGCTGTAAAATCTAAATTCCTCGCGCCGGAACAAGGCGGGCTCGTAAAGTTCGCGTGCGTTACATGGCAACGCGCTACGGAATCTATGCAATATAATCATTAGGGAGATGCGATAAAGCTTATGTCTACACTTGAAGTCTTTAAATGCACGATGGAAATTTGGTGAATGCAATCGGGATATTTATCGCCCTCTGTTAAGCACGGAATTTATCAATCAGCATTAAACGAATGCCGTAAAATCATCCTCTCGTTTCGTTAATTAAATTATAGCTGTTCCCCGATGCGTATTATTTTTATCTTATTATAATGTTTATATATTTTTATCCTGCCTCGGATCCTCTTCAACAGAGTTCTAAAGTTGGTATATACATCGACAGCCAGTACTTTACGAGGTTTCACTTACCCGTGTAACTTTATTAACGCATTCACCGCCACGGTGGTCACCGCAATTGATATGCAATAAACGTGTTAAATCGCGTGAATGATATCGTAACAAACAATTACTCACACTGGCGAGATAATGACTGATTAATAATAACAGAAAAGTGTAACAGGCAATCGTGCATTCGTGCGCAACTTGATATCGTTATTTATTAACGAAAACTTTACGAATCATCATATGGACATATCACGATTGATCTTAAGAATCCAATTAGTGAACGGCAAAATTACGTAAAAATACATTTAGCGGCGAATGCTCAATAAGATATAACATTTAATGATTTTTTTATCCTCTCTGCACATTATGCATATTTGCGTCGTGCACTGAAGGTCACTAGTTTGCCTCACGAATTATCCTGATAACAGTTTTACTTCGAGTTTCCCCCATGAATCATCCTATATTTGATTTACGCATGAATCATCGCCAGGAAAACCTCGAGGAACTTGTTGCGGAAGCATATTCGGAACTCCGAATTTCTCCCGATTCTTTTCTACATGAAACAGAATTACCATCTGATCGAGTTTTATAGCATAAACCCCGATTTACGGATCTGCAGGTTTTGCGGATGCTTGGAATCGCGCGCGAAAACACAAACATGGAGATCATAGATAATCCCAGCACTCGAAAGATCGAGTTTCATATGTTAACGTATCGTACATCACATATCACAAAAGAGTTTCTTTTCGATAGATCAGTAACGCGGAAATTGCTCTGTACAAACATTTATTCTTTATACATCGCGTATGATAATGTAGTCTGCATTTAATTGAATGTTATGTAACAATGTGTATGCGTTGCGTTTCAAAATCCTGAAACGCTGCGTTGAAGAGCAACGCTGAAGAGGCTATTACTTCTCTGACACGATCGCATTTCCTAAACACAGATGACATTGACCTTCTCTCAATATTGTTGTATATGTCGCTATATTGCTTGCAGATATAATACGTGCAGCAACGGAGGGGAATCTAGCTTATCGACAAACAAAACCGGGAAATGGTAACACGCAGCATCGATCTACTCGCAAGACGCAACTTGTGCGAGAGCCAACCCGGTGAATCAGCTCATGGAATCCAGATCGCAAAGCCGGTATCGGCGATTTTACCAGCAGATGTTCCGAATACCGTTGGAGCGTGGTTACCGACGTATTCGAAAAGAGTAATCTGAATTTTTCCGGCAAATCGTCTTATCATTCGATAAGCAGATTCACAACCCTCTGATTGGAAGCGGAAATTCGATTGCGCACGCAATTACGCACGAATTGTCTTGCGTAGACAAAATCTAAAATAATTCAATCTGGCTTCCGGGCTCTCGAATTCGATTCCGATTTGGTTCCGATCTGAAAGCAAGGTGACAAAGAAAAGACGCGAGATTCAATTGCAGTAATCAAGAGATCCAGTTGATCGAAAGTCTGAAATTTCTAAAAACGAAAAGCGAACTTTCGATAAGTTCGAAAAAGCTCTTCTGGAATGTGTAATAATCGAAAAGTCGCGACTGTGTACGATTTCGCGATTTTTGATTCCCTGATTTCCAGATCGAATTTTCATACCAGAGAAATTTAACGCGTTTTAATGTAGCTTCATATCCTTGCTTTTTCTTACTTCTTATTTGAACAAAACGATAAAAATAATCGGATCGCAGGTCGATGAAAACATTTCGATCCATCTGGACTATTAGATCCGGATTTGTCATCTATTCCATATGCTTGAAAAAGTCATCGAGATACGCTGAGGAATTCCAAGCCGCTTCGTCAAGCCGCTTCGAGATGCGAGCGCACGATACAGCTTTATTTTTATCGATCTCCAGAAACGCGTCTTGGCTTCGGCCGAAAGCATTTCTCTCTTGCCGTGCGCGCGTAGCTCGCGGTTCCACCTGGCCATTAATTCCGCCAAGGAATATCGTACCCGGGCGGCGAAGGGATGGCGAGATTCTCGCGCGATTCATCATACTCACCGCAATTCGTGGCCGACCACCGTCCATCCCCTGCGGCGTCTTCTGTCTTTGCGCCGCAACGTTTCCGCCACGCTGAGCCTCTCCATCGCGCGTCGCGTAATTCCGCGAAATCACGCTTCAAACACGTACGCCACGATGATCGCGCGACACGTAAAGACACTCGGGGTCACGGTAAAAGCGACACGTCCCGCTCCATCTAAAATCGAAGCGCGACCATCAATTCCAGCTTCACCGCCGGGCGGTGATCCGATGCATGCGCGAACCTGGAAATGTGCTCATCGTGCTTCGCGCGAATCTGCAGTTCGAGCAACGCGCAACGTTTTGTGGTCACGCAGGCAAGATGAATGCCTCGAAAATTGATTCAGCGATGAGAAATAGAGACTTTCATTGAGATCGATTGGACTTGCCGCTGATCAGACGCGCGTCTTGCGGCGAACCGATTGATTTATTTATTTACGCGTTATATGATCGCACGCGTGCATCCGGAGAGCTCTTGATGACGATCAATTGGCGAAGAGCCGACAGACATTTCGCAGGAATAAATCGATCATTGGCCGCAGCGTGCCAATCGTGCCATCGATCAGCGAAAGGCAATGAGAGCGTGCGCGCACTATGAGATGTGTACGAGTGCACTCACGAATGCGTACTTTTTCGAAATACGTCGACGCATGTTGAACTCGTTACTTCCGAGCAATAAAATGCCTTCACGAGGCGTTCTCACATGACGATGGGACTTGGAGCCCATCGAATGTTTGTACAAAGCTTGACGTACTCTTGATCGCGAATCCACTGATCGCCAATTGATCTAACCGAGCCGGCGATTAAATTGGCGATTATACAGAACGAATAGACGAGGCGACCATCTGGACATCGCGACGCGCCGCACACGACTGAATGTCGTATTGTATTTATAGAGCGACTCGGATTATTTTGAACGCCGTCGCTTTTCTCACGTATACGTAGTTTGTTCGATTTTCGAGACACGCCACGCGCATAAATATCATCGCAAATGTCTTTTTTACAATTGCGATTGCGGCCAAGCTGTAAACGCACTTCTTCCGCGTTAATCCAATTTTATTACCATCGCTGCTCTCTTTGCCTCGCATTCTGTCACCGATGACTCCTTCGTCGTTGGTGCGTTAGTCTCTCGCCGCGAATAAAAATTAATTCTATCAATAGATATAAGTAATCGCGAGACTATCAACAGATATCACGGACATAAGACGCGAGCGTTTACGTGTCTGCAATTTACGTAGCAATATTGCATAGGACTCATGCTTGCGATCTTATCTCGTAACGTTACAATAATATCAACTGCAAGCCGTACCGACCATGATGGAAACATTATTATATTACATTACTGTAATATAAATAAAACATCGGATCTAGCTCGGCAAGAATCGTTCTTGATCAATTTCAATCGCGTGCTTCATGATCTCGAGCATGCTGCATCGATCACTAGAAGCGAACTAGGAGCTTTCGGAAGAAAACGACGCATGTTTCCGGAAACGTGGCCGATCTCGAGTCGCAACCGGCGTAAATTCGTAAATACGCGAAGAAGAAGAGCAACCGCCGCTTCTTCAGCATCGGCGATCCTCTCTGCGCTTTATGATAAAAACGTGCTAATAATTGATATGTATGTGCCTGTGTGTGTGTATGTGTACTCTAGTCTATATTCGAGGATGAACTGGCAAGTGTCCAGAGATATTGAATCACCGTGTACCGCGCGAGTCGCCAAATTATAGATATTTTTTGAACCGCGCTACCCGTACGAAATAAAATTTCGGCCCACCACAACGCACGTGCTGTGCGTTGCAACATTCCGCGCGTCGTGCAAATATCTTGCCAAAGTAACAAATAATGCCAGCTAATGGAAGGATTAGTAAACGTTCTGGCGCGTAGTCGGGAAATCGTCGCAACTTAATACCGAAAACTTCTGTTTTGCGCGTGAAGAGCTTATCTTTCAATCGTGGGATTCGCAAGACGACGAGACAGAGAGAGAGAGAGAGAGAGAGAGAGAGAGAGAGAGAGAGAGAGAGAGAGAGGGAGGGKGGGGGAGAGAGCCGAGAGAATCAGCATATAGTGCACATATGGCGTGTAGACATATAATTACATCTTATTTTGGATCTGTTCAAAGGAGAGAAAGTCGAACGCGATATAAGGTCGTCAGTTATTTATTATAATCAAGTATTCTCAGCGGTGCGCGACGCCGTTTCGATATAAATCGTGGGTGTCGTGGCCGGCCAATTATAATACTCGTATTTTGGGAATCCAAATATCGCGCATGCGGTGGCCAACTTCGGCGTGGTGTGGCATCGCGACGGCTGCGCTTTATTTTTCTTTCGCACTTGTGCACGAATTGGGTAGTCACGAAAATCAACGAGGCTACTTTCGGCAGCAAGTAGCTTGTACAACGTTGAGAGCCCGTATTTAGTCGCAACATAAAGAGTTGCACAAGAATAACAATCGATATATCGAATGAAACAAATAAGTGAAAGCAGAGGCTTCAAGTTTCGTTTGCTTGAGTGCATATCAATGAAATAAAGGAGCCAGATTCGTCGCAAGTCTGCGTAAACTTTTGCAAGGTAGTGTTGCGACATTATCGCGTCTCTTGTGCATCCTCTCGCAATCGTGCGCCGAGGATGTCCATCTTCACTCGTCGCAGATACGATTTTATCGCAGAAATGCTGGCACGGTTTATTAGAATAATATTATTTATCAACGCGTTCTTCATGTGACTCTGCGAGAGGAAGAAGCATGAGAACGGACGATAAAAGATAATCTTGTAAAGTATGCTCGATGTAGAGCAGGTTCTGCGCTCAATTTCCATTTCCATATATGCAATGATATCGCATTCTTAATTCCGAATTAACATATCAGCTGTTCGACGATTAAAACTCTGGTATTTAGGACTCTAAATTTCCTCTCTTCATATTGATAAAAATGAGTTCAGAGCTCAGAAGATCGTTATTTCATAAAGAATTGTTATTCTTTTTATCGTAAAAACAGGTAATGCATATTTTCGTAAAATAATGGCTTCGTTTCTGACGTGTTCTTCAACAGACGCGAAATATTGGCTCTCCGCCGAAAAAGCATGATAATATTAAAACATAACAAAGTACCGAGCTATCTACCGTCAAAGAAAACGTGAATATCTTGCGAGATCATTGGATAACGTAGAGACAATTTCCAAAATGACAATTCCCTAACAATTCACCACAATTCTCTCCATTGCAGAATTCTTTAATGAGCACAACACATTCCTTCGTTATTATTTGCAATTATAACCTGCGATTAGTTGCTTATGCGGCAACTGGATGTGGCACGCGGATGCGAAAGGCGATGGAGTTTATAAAAATAAAGACAAAAATAATTAATCGATACCCTAGCCGCGATATCTTGCCCTGACACACTCGCGTAAAGAGGAGCAACCACGAGCAAGCAAAAAGGATAACGTGGATATGAAAGGGCGAACCGATTTTTAGCTAGCTTCATTAAACAGCAACAGCGAGAAAATTGCTCGCTGCTCTTTAAAATTGATCGGCATGATAAAGAGAGAAGTAACGGTGATTCATTTAACGGAACGAGCATAAGAATGACACGATCGCGCGTCCATTTTTTATTAATCGAACGCTCAATTAAATACCAATCGTGTGTGTGTTGGTGAACTTTGTAACGCGAAGCGCAGGTGCGCGCATTTGCGCGCGCGCACGCGAGAGAGAGAGAGAGAGAGAGAGAGAGAGAGAGAGAGAGAGAGAGAGAGACAGAGAACTGGGAATAATATTGTTATTAATAACAATCGCACATTCAGTCACAGTCGAGCTGCCACATCGGTGACCGGTAAAGCTGCAGCGATGCTGCCGCCCGGCGAATCCACGAATAACAAACATTATCGTCTGCGGCAAACTTTGCACGCATGCAGTTTCAAGTTTTATCAAATATTTATGCTAAGCCGCAGTTAATGCCGAAACTGTTCTACCGGCGCCAGCCGGTAGTGCCGGTAGCTCGGATTGCGCTGCCCTATGATTTGTAATTCCAACAGGAAGCTCGCGGAGCGATCAAATATTTACATTGGGCCGCATTTTATCGTGACTCGCGCTTTTTAAACGAGGGACACGAAATGCGAGATACATCCAAAACGCCTCCACCCTCGCGGGGAGGGGAAGAAGAGGGCAGGCAACGAGCAGGCTAGCTTTGCGCCGTTTGTGGAAACGGAGAGACGAGATTCGGCACGGCTGATCTTTCACGTTCGCGGACTGCCATGCACGGATGATGCGTGAAATTTCCGTACACGGCTGACGGTCTCGATGATTTGGGAGTGCTTTAATTCAGTAATGCTGCAAAGATGCTGCGGGGAAGTAAAATGAAATGCCATTATGCGCGGTCCGATACTCGGAATTAGCTGGAGTCTAAGTGCTAATGATGGTGTAAGCAGCCGACGACAAAGTGAAGAGAGAAAGAGAGAGAAGCGCTCGCAGGTCGTGGCGACAGTGCGTGAGCATTAAGATGCAAATGAAAATGCCGCGGAGGAGAGCGAAGAGGGACTAGGCCGGTCGCTGTTCGTTGTTAGAGAGTTCCTCGCAATTTTACTGCGCTGTTTCACTTCTGGAAATGTCCGAGTCGCTAATAGAAAAGACAAATACAATAGACCCGGAATTCCAACTCGGCATCGCCTAGCTTGATTCTCCGCGCATGGTGGCGCGACGACGTTTGCGCTTTGATTCTACGGCAAGAAAGTCAAATATCGCTTTGCGCCGCGATGTGTGCGATCGCGCTGCGCGGATGTGCATAAGCGAAGAGCATATTTTATCAGCGATCGAAACTAGATAACATTTTTTCGTCGAACCCGTGTCATGAGGGAATCCGCGTGTTTGTTATTTCCGTCGTAAGGAAAATCCGCAGATTTTCCAAAACCAGAGAGGAAGAATCGTGGATATCTCCGTTCCGCATGCGGATCCGCTGATGGAGACCCGCGCGAAGAGGAGTCGAATCAATGCGCGGAATTAATTAACGCGCGTCTCCGAACCGCGATTCGGAACCCGCGAGGAACCCCCGCCAAGGAAGTCCGCGATTAATCTCATCACGGCATTGCGACCGCCTCAGTGGCATATGGGATGAGATCGCGGGAAGGGAGAGGGATCTTCCTCTGATCGTCGTCGTCGATTACTCCCGAAGGAACCGGCAAGATGCGCTTCATCTCGGCGGCCGCGCTAAGACGGCAATCTCTCATTAGGGATCTCTCCTCTCACGTAATGACGCGCCGAGGAATCCCGCGTCTTCGCCCTTTCCCTTCACCTGCGTTTCGCTGCGCGAGCGAGCGGCTGAATTTCCGCGGAGCGGAGCGCGCGCGGTGGCGGCCTTTCTTCCCGCCCCTTCCCTCCATACCCCCCTTCCTTCCCGCGCGTTACACGAAAAGCCACTCCGCGACGCGAGCCGTTATGCAAATTACACCTAACCGGCGCGAACGAAACGTGTGCAATTGCAGGCGCGTTGAGGTCACCGGCGGCGACGTTACCGGAACTGCGAGCAAGATAGCGTGGAGCGCCGCGCAAACATAATAGCAGGCGGCGGTGCAGCCGCGCGGGGAACGCACGCGAGTAACGCGATAACGGGCGGCCCGTTGTGCGGACGGCAGGACGATGACGTTTAATTGCGCGAATCAGCGATTATCGTGGGTTGTACGTGTCGCGGTGGCCCGCGTGCAAGCAAGCGGGCACAGTGCCGCTGATCGCGCGCGAGCGCGAATGCGGAGGAGACCGAATGACCGTCCGCTCGCGCGCAAGCGGAGAACGGCGGTATGTACGGTGCAACCGCGCGAAACGCGCCGTCGAGAACTATCCCGGGATTAGGATTTACCTGGCGTTAAGTCCAGATAAATGCAGCCCCATTTGCACATTGCTAGAATTGCTGTAACCCGCGATTCGCCGTTGTTGGACGTCGTCGCGGAACGCTGCGAGGCTGCTTATCCGGAATCCTTATCCGGTTCGCGGAAAATTTCTGGAGACGCTTGAGCGCGTTGATATGCATATGTATACACGCACATGCGTTGCTGTTTGTGATTTACATGCGAGCGGGAGCATCTTTGAGATTAATTAGCGCTTAGTGTCGTGACGTGCCGTAACGTGAATACTAATTTTATAATGTCGTTATGAAGTAAATGGAAACAAGATCGAGGCGTACATGTTAACAGGGCGTGCGAAGAACACGCATATGCGCGAATTCTCACGAATGGTGAGAAAATTTAATCTACAAGCGTTTCTCTTTCTGTAACGAAACGGACCAGCGCCGAGATATCCGGAAAAAGGAATCTATCGTCGCGCGTGCACCGTTGATTACTCTTCTCGAAAAAAGAAAGGGCATCGCGAAATCGAAATCTGGATAATTGCTTAATATCCGGAGCTTCGAGTCTCCGCTTGCGATGACTCGATCAAATCCTCGTACGCTCCGGGCGAACAGTCCGCCGAAGCGTTTTCGTAAATTCGCTTGCACCATCCCGACGTAATTCGCTTTATTTCGCGCGATGATGAAAGTTGCGTCTGTCTTTTCTGAGAGCTTATCACTGAGAGCTGTCTCACGCGCGGGCGTTAAACGATGGCGTTCATCCAGATTGAATTAATAATTCCCTTTTATGGCTTTAATGCGATAATGATATAAAATGGTTATAATTGTAGATAATTACCGAGCCACCGTGTGATGTTATTAATGTTTCATAATTGCCTGTGCGACGATTTCGGTCGTCCGCTAAATGCGGACCTTTGGTCTCCGGTATTTACTTTACATAAGTAAACTGCAATTGGGCAACGGGCTGCCGCCGCTAATGGACGATTAAATCGGAATCTTTATCTAACGTTAAGTAATATTGCATTACCAACGCGGATCAAAGGCTCTCACGTCATCAGCAGCGAACAATCCGCTCCGCAAATACCGTTAATATCATCGTAGACGCGATAATAGCGCGCAACCGTCAAAGGTAGGCTTGTATCGACATGTAGACATTACAACGTTAATCCTTTCAGCGCTTCTGTTGTCGAATTGTATCAAAGGAAGGAATATAACGCGATATGACGCATTCGTACTAGCGAGCATCCACGTCATCGTATGATGATCGTTCCGTCCGAAATAGTCGCCAAGTATTTCGGCTACTGTATTAATACCCGCGGATGAAAAGAGAAAAAGAAGAGAGACGAACGGGCGAAATGTAAATCGAGAGGATCTCTTAACGAAATATCAAAGAGAGGGGAAAAAAAAAAGAAAGAAACCAGCATCAGAGGCCATTTCAGGCACACCGCCAATTCTGCGGTTTGCTTCCGAGGACACAGCGTGGATTTTGGGCGAGAAAGGGTAGGCAGCAGACAGGGATGCGAGGGTGCCGGTGTCGCGGAATAGGTGGCATAGAGAGGTAGGGTTAGTTATGCGTCGGGGGTGCCGTACGGGGGGTGGAGCCAAAGGTACATTTCGGGGCCGGTCGATAGCACTGTCCGTCGAAGCGCCATCGCCACGTGCTTCATGCCACGCTCCCCGCTTCCGCGGATCGATTCTCGCAGGAATGTGACTTGAAAATTGAACTTTCCTTCCCGGTTTTCCCCCATTAATGCGCCACGCAGTCGGAGTCGGTTCGCTAGCGGCTAACTTGATCTGCTATTCCGTCATTCGCGCGCATTATCGTTTCATCAAGCCTGGAGAATAAAGTTACCACGCCGCACCAATGTCCGTGCAACTTTGAAGAAGCATCGAGAATGAATGAAGCAGCACCGGAGATACAGGAAATACGGACGAACGACCAGCAAGCGAGCGAACTACCATTTAGTTTTCCCGCGATTATTCATTGTTGATGAATTCATCCGTGAAGTGCACGAAATACCAAGTATACGTTCGAGTAAGTATTATTCTCCAACTTCCACCCTGTTTTTATACTTCGGAGAAAATTGTATCTATTATGTAATAAGCTAGAATTGTGCAGTCAAGCGATGTCTGGTCTATAGCTCAGCCGCGTAACGGTCGATCTTGCTGTACTTTCGCTGACACTGTCCCAGCGAGCGGGTCAACAGGAATCAAGAAAATTGCACGGAAAAGGTATGGAATGATCGATGTCGCCCTTGAAGACGAATGCAATTTTATTAAATTGTTGCCTTGAGATGAGGTGAAAGCGACCGGTATCGACGGATATGGGTGTGACTCGCCATATCCTTGCGATCCTTGACATTTGAGAGTTCTCTAATGCGATGACTAGGCAGGAACATACATCGGATTTCGCGCGCATTAAACCTCGCGTGAACTTACATTCTCCGCGTACATCGCGAAATATTCCTCATGTGGATAAGGCGCATTTCGACATATCAAAACGACACGCGAAAGCAAAGTGGAAATTCGTAGTAACATTACTTCACAAATAAATGTAACCTCCGTGCTAATCCGTAAATCCATTATTGTTTCCATTTTGCCGCAATGAGTGCGCCCACCTTTCGGTGTTTCAATAGCATGCACGTTGCGTCTCGTTAAACTAAATAAATTGTTTACGATTATTCGAGACTTTGATGCTTGCACGTAATGTTTCACAGTCCGAGTTCATTACTTGGGCTGGTTTTGATGGCGGAATTAAGCGGCAGAATGCATTTTCAGATTACCGAGGCTTGCCAAGATTATTATTAAGTCCTGCTGACGGAGGAGACGCAATATTTCTAACAATAACGCGTGACTGTTAACTTTATTTTAGCTAAGGCCACGCGGCATGCGGTCGATGTGCGAACGACTATCGCGCGAGTTGCTCGATACGCGGACGTTCCTTGGAAGAGATCGATGTCGCGATTCACGAATTTAATTTTCAATAGGCGAAGCGAGCCACTCGTCATCGATAAGAAACCGCACGGTATTAACTTTAATTAATTTAATTCGCTCTCTCGGCAAAGTCCCTCGTATTTATAACCAAGCAATTTCGCGAGCGATACGCGCCGGATAGTCTCGCGGACATATTCGGCCTCGTTCCGAAGCGCCGGATCGCGTGCGGCCAGTACATTACTACCTTAAGTTAAAGCTTAACCGCTAGCTTTTATAGGTCAAGTTCTCGTTCCGTCTCGCTCACACCGTGAATATGTCAGTGCACGTGTGTGCGTTTGCCCTAGGCCTAGACCCCAGCACCAACCCCTGCGGTTGTCTGGTGATAACGCTTGCCATCCATCTTTTCCCTTGCTTGCATCGTTCCTCCTCGTCGCGTCTTAATTGCGGCGATATATGATGAATGGACTGGAAACCAGCCGTGTATAACGCGCAATCGAGCTCATAGTTCCTGCATACTCGCGAATATCTGCTTGCTAGCCGGGAATGCTCCGTGAGCGAGATAAACGGATCTCCGCCCGATGTTGGAAAATAAAATTCCGGTTGATCGCCAAAATCGAGATGTAATCGCGCCGCATGGCTCGGAAAATGGAGTCGAGATTGTCGCCTTAGTGGCTTTGTATCAGTATGCAAAACACGCGAGCAAACCCCCAAAGCTACCTAGTGCAGAACAGCCGTCAGCTCAACTGGACGATTGCGAGTTCGCAGATAAATTCTCTTAAATACATTCCGTCTTCTCTCGTTCGTGGGTCGAAATTGGACGCGCGCAATGTGCTGTCGAAAGAAACAATTGTCCATCTATCTCGTCACTCTCTGCTTTGAATACAGGGCGTGACGTGACTCCGAAGCTTTTCGCCGGCTCGTTGAAATTAAAAACCTGCCAATCCCGGATAACATCCTCACCAAGTATTGTCCCTATATCGTTCCTTGTAGAATTTCTGGCCCGAAAATCGCGAAATGGAAAAAACAAAAAGGAGAATCGCGAACATCTCGCGCCTCATATAATAACAGGCGGCGTTAATTATGCGCGACGTTAATTATTGGCTTGTATAAGCACGCGTTTCACCGCAGATCATTATACGCCGGCGGTAATACGAGATCGCGAAATTTACGATAATCGGTGTTGCGTGAATACGAGGGCCGTGCTGACAGCTAAAATTCCAATGTACAAACCGCGTCGTATCAATGCGTGCGTTATTATTTCGCCAGCATAATGTGCATACATTATGTAAAGCACGTGTATATTTTATTTCGTGTATTTTATATGCATAATAAGACATAAATATGTTATATGTCTCTTTCTTTCTCTCCCTTTCTTTTTCTTTTTCTCTTTCCTCGATGTCTCTTTCTCTTCCGCTGCGTATACAAAAGAAATAATTGCGTATTCGTATAATGGCAATTTATGCTGCAAAATAAAGAAAAGAAATTTATTGAATTTTCTTAACTGGGTAAAATTCAATGAAATTCATTCAGCGAATGCAGCGAGTCCATGAGATATTGGGTCCAGCAATAAAATGCAGAAGATAAAAGGAATAATTTACATTCTCTCAGGCCCGATTTAAACCGCCGGCACTAAATCGCAAAAGCGATTCCTACCAATGCGGCAGGAATACTTCGCAAATTCTTACTTCGCCAAATTGAATCCCAAGTGCATCATTTTTATATTTGGCCGAATTCCGTCCAATTTAAGAATTTCTACTATTTTTACCTCTTTACAATATTTGTCGAAAAATCTTGTAAAACGTTGTCACGTGTCACACTATGATTTGTAATACAAAGTGATTTTACAGCAACGTAAAATTATTTTAAATCAAAAGATGAGAGAGAGAGAGAGAGAGAGAGAGAGAGAATGAAAAAGGAGAGAAAGAGAGAGAGAGAGAGAGAGAGGACCAGTATTTTTTCAATTTTAAAGAATTTTATTTAATTCAGAAGTAAAATAAAAAGGGATAAAACATGGAAACATATATGTCAGAAGTAGATTTTTTTACTATAATGAAGTATCATTTTCATTTAATCGCGAAATAAGAATTCCATTTAATTAGTTCAATTAATCTTTCAAATTCACTTCCATTAATCCATTCAATAAAACTATAAAGCGGTTTGAGAGACAAGATACGATTATCATCGAGTGGATCGGAGAGCGGTATTTTGTTAAAAAATCTGATTGCGTGCATGTGGAAAACCACAAATTCAATATCGCCAAGTTGGCTCTGCAGTGTGCAACGTAATGTAAAAAGATTGTCAATGGTATTGTGTATCTGAGGACAACAAGCATTGAAAATATTTAACTCTAAATTCATCTCGCAAATAAACATACAGAATTTAATCTTTTCCCCGTATGTAAGAAAACGTGTTGATATATGATATACAATATATTCTGACAATGAGACGCATATTTTCTTGAAATAACTTAATCCAATGATTAGATGGTGAATAACCAAATATTATAATCGATAAAGCATATCGAATTATTTTGTATATTTGACAAGTGATATTTATCAATTACTAAGACTATAACTTTCTTATTTATTATTCTTACTCATACTAATAATACAATTCTTTTTGCGTTTCGCTCTATCAATTATTCTATTCAATTACTTTAACAATAACGCGCATTGTAACACTTTATACCTTTCGTAACAAAACTCAATCACAGTCCACTCGATTTAACTGGCCTTATAAACGGAGAAAAAGAGAGAGAGAGAGAGAGAGAGAGAGAGAGAGAGAGAGAGAGAGAGAGAGAGAGAGAAAGGGAATGTGAGAAGGTAATGCAAACGCGAAGAGCACACCGAATTATCATCGGACAGATATCTTAACTCATTAAAACCATGTTAAGAAAAATTCAGGACGAATGCCGAATGCGTCGTAACGAGAAGATTGATACTTTGAGCTGCAAAGGGATTTTGACTCCCGCAACTAGCCTGGCTCGACTACAAGCCCCTTTTAATTATGAGACCTTTCGACATATCATGGTGGATGCCGCAAATAAATGAAGTTAAAAACCACGCGACACACAATGTTTCGTAAGCTTAAGTGCATTTCACGACAGGTGTTCGCACGTATGCATACACGCTGTGTAAACGTGTCCGTGTGAATCGAGCATGTTATATTATATAACACGACACGTGCCGCGTCACGTAATACCTGTAGGTGTAGGTAAAGTTCTAAAACGTGCAAATGGATGCGGAAATTGGATTTTGTAAACGGTGTGTCGTGAGAGAACGTCACCGCGATGATACGTTTTCCGATCTCGAGATACGCATTCAGGCGTCGCTGCGAATCTCCTGCGGCGAGATCTCCGCACGAGTCGCGCACTGATTAATATTCTTAAAGCGAGAATAAGTGGTATAACGAACGGCGGAAGTAGCGACGCGAGTGATTTGCGGAAACACAAGTTCGAAGAAATCCTGAAAAACGCTACGCGCCAATCCCGATATCAAGCTCCGACATTGCAGTGACGAAGTTCTATTCCAAGTCGCAACTTCTGCACGTATCTTATTTAAAGTTAAAGCAGCTTCCTCAAGCGTTCGCAATAAATGTATGCATAATTCCATTCGAAGCAGAAGCTTTCGGCTTTCTGAGGAAATTAAAATAGAAAATATCGCGTTTCACAAAGTGCAGCTCTCGAAACTGTAGAAAAAGTAAGATATCGTACCAAGAAGTGATTAAAAAGTCAAAATTAAAAAAAGAATTAAAGAAAGAAAGATTATTGGGATTACGTATGCAAAAGTCGGCGAGGTATTATGAAATTCGTCTCTGACGTAACAGAATCTGCAAAACAAATCCGTTCGTCGCTAATCCATCTTGAAGGAGTTTTAATCAGCAAGTATCTCGATCTCCCAGTGAATCGAGAAACGGAATACTTTCCGATCTTGGAGTGAAATAAAATGCACAAGAAGACGCGCAAGATGCGACCACGACGATCAAAGAGGAAACAAAAATCTGTTCGATAACGCAAACGCGATCGAAGACGATTGCTTCTATTGCGATCTATCGCCGCTCGCTGTGTGCACATTTTTTTCACCCCGCATAATTAAACGAGTAACCAAATGATAATTCAATTCCGCAAACATTACACCCGCCAGCGTCAGCGTGTCATGTATACGATATTACGGTATAATTCAACGAATGCATATCCGTGTATACACGCGAAGTTTGAAATGCTCTGCAAACGAGAGAAATTCACAGCTTCCGCTGTAATAAAATTTTCACGTAACTCTTCCGCCTTCCCTTGCCGACAGATCCTTCGAATCTCTCAAGTGGCTTAGCGATGCCAAAAACATGTATATCGATCGCGTGTGTACAAAGTGCAGCAGATCGCGCATAATCGCCGTGTAATTAGGTGTTTTATGGCACTCGATGCGATTCTCAGAAAACTGATAAGATCATCTAAGACACCGTGCAATCAGTACGTATCTAGGATATTTCAGCTCGTTTAATTCGTTATTCATTTAAGACACTTGCGGGTGATCGGCAACAAGCAATTACCTCGCAATTGCGAGGAAAAATTTTTTTATTTATAGCATAAATTATTTATCATTGCGGCGCAACGTGCCATTATTTATCATAGATAACACGCTGCGAATGCAAATCATCAATGATTGACATCAGATGACATTTTTGTCGCGGCTGTTTTGTCGCGTGACATAATAGGCGGTTTCTTGATAGCAGAACAAACGATAACACGTGCATCCATAGTCCGTGCATCAAGCCATAAGCTTTGATACGTCAAGTCGCGATCATCACTAACTTTTCCCATATGCAAACGCTACCGGAGGATAGTTATTAAATGCTATTGTTACGATTAGCATTGTGCTAATTAATTAGATCCGTACAATTCGACGAAGTGAATGATATCGATCGTGACGCGACAAAACAAGGTATCGATGTCATAACGCTGATTCAATGACTCTTTTGCTCTCTCGTTAAAATAATAGACACAGATTTCTGAAATTATCGTCGCGTGAATGGTTAAGCTCGTGCATCGAAGATCGAGATTGTGATTTCGAGATTGGGGCTTGAACGATCGAAATGTAGCCGGCAATGTTTCGATTATCTCAATTTCCAATTGAGCAATCTCAATCTCTGATGCATAATCTGACACGAGATGCTGATGTCGATGACTGGAAGATGCATGTTAAGTTTAATGCATCGACAGTTAAATACGCATATCATAGTAGCCAGAAATCCGGTTTGGCTGGTGGCCAGAGTATCCCATCAAAGCGATCTGTAGCTGCTTAAAGACAACGAAGTAGCTATTAACAATCTGAACCAGCGATCGCTCGGAAATGCATGAGAATAAATAGATGTCCGACAATGCACCGTGCCAAAATACATAGTGGCAAAATGTGTCATGAAAATCGCGTTGAACCGCATAATCCTAATAGACTATTTCACTTCATTTGCTTTTTCCGGGAAGAGAAGAATAAACGAACTTTAACGCAATCGAAAAACTCAGATACTTCCTCAATGATTTCGCGCGCGCGTGCACACACACACAGAGATATGCATTAATGTAGTATATAATGGAGTCTCTCGTCTCCATTAATCCTGCTCCGCTGATGAAGAATGAATCGTATTTGTGTTTAAATTTACGTCGCGTCATGTCGCGCACCAAAGCGGACCATAAAAGCCAATTTAATATGCAAAACAAAACCGAGCACTTTAAATCGAGACAAAGAGCGTTCCTGTAAGCTGCCGTTTAAAATTATCCTAATTTTCCAGCTAAAGCAACGATGTAACCCGCGCAGGACTCTTGCGGGTATGCGAAGCTACTAGCTTGTCGCCTATTGGTGAACAGACCTGTGCAGTAGCAGCAGTAGTAGCAGTAGCAGCAGCAGCGGCAGGAGGCAACGGTTCGTATCGATCCCTCAGGACCAGAGAGTTCTACCCTAGTAGCCTTGCATTCTCTTTGCTACGTACAAGGTGGTCAAAATTTGGCTTTACGCGCGAAATACATTTTATTATGGCAATAGCGTATTCTACGCCGTCATTTAAAACGCCGCATCTCCGGAAGGTCTTATAATTTCGTTAAATTACTTGCTCTCCAATGCTTTCGAAGTTTCTCTCAATCACGATCATCATATATCTCATTGTTGCGGGACTATCGTCCCGCTTCCAAAATCGCTCTAAATTTTTTGTACGATACGACGTAAAACGGTCATGAAATTTTTACTGCTGATAGCTCCCTTTTTATCTTCGGATATAAGAGCAAGACGAGATGGAGATTTAAATGAGCGAACGTTGCAAAATTGCGAACTGACATGATGAAAGGATAATGTCAAGCGTCTAAATCTAAAGCGGTTTAGATTTAGCTTCACTGTGCCTCACGAAGTTGAGTTATAACGCGGATTCCCGTGACGTTATTGTTTCGTTACCACCGGATATGTTTGGAAGGGAATTAATAACTCCAGAGTGGAATACTTTTACTAACCAAACCAAACATCGCTCCAGATAATCAACGTGTGTAAAATAAATAAGTAATTGGTGTTCCCCTCAAGTACACGTTAGATGAACTTAATGTTTTCATTATCTGATAATTGCTCTCTAAATATTGATTTCTATCCTCACTAAAGTTCTTTTCTCTCGATAATCTCGTTCCTGGCTTTTGCCCAAGTTTTAATGAACGATATTACGATATGAGTTATATTGTCGATGAATCAAGAAATACATAATTCACTTTCCGCGATTATTATGGATATTCTTATTTATCATAACGAAAGGGCTAATCAATTATTAATTACAAACATTCTTAGTCCGTACCAAGGAGCAAAGTGCGGTGTAAAGTTAACGAAATACGATTCCTCGCACTTGTCTTTTGTAAGGATTTATTAAATTCTCATATATCTCATTCTCTCTTTTTTTTCCTTCCTATTCCGGTTTACGTTTTGTCTTCGGTACATATGTTGTGTCTCATGTTCATTATGCTTTATTTTATACTAACGTCAGATGATATTTATGAGTATACTTTTAGTAGCTGATAACAAGCGGATGTTAAGCTTCATCGTTAATTTCCCTTCGAAAACGAAGAATTGTTCGCAAACTCGCAGACTTCTCAGGCATGAAATATATACGGCGTTGTATCTCTCCGCGTCGAAGAAACGAACATAACTGAAATATGTCCACAATAAATCGATGGTACGGCGTAGTAGCTTGAGAAACCGAATACGATATGCATCGCGGAATACATGACGCTCTGTAGCATTCGTGGTATAACAAGATTAATTTTCTCGCTGCGACTCGTTAAGCTGACTCCCCTCAGATACTCGATAAACAAAACGGAAGATCGTCAACAAAATTAAAACGTAAAAGATTAAAAGCGTTTAAGATTAAAACTTTCAACATTTTATGTCTATGTTTCCTTCATAGGAAATAATCTCAAAATGCCGATGTCGTTTCTCATAATTTCACTTCTCCATGTATATAGATATCCTTGTATTTAAATAATTCTGATTTAAACGAATACGTATTGCAAGCTTCTGGAACGAAAGAGATTCACTTTGCTTGCATAAAAACTGTTAAACCATCCGAAAATTTTCAATAATTCCTTTTACGTCCGCAGAGAACGTGATTATTCTACCGAGACGAACTTATCTCGATGCCTAAAGAGCAAATGAATGCAGGGAAGGCAGGAAGAGGAGAAGGAGAAGGTTGGAAACCCGTTGGACTATAAATAAGAACTTAATAAAACAACACACGGTGTACTTGACCTGCGGAATATGGCGATTCGAGAATGCGTCGATTGAAAACATTGAAAACATACATGTGCACAATACGTTTGCAGCATTTCCGATGTGTTAATGCGATATATCATACGCACGTTGTCGATAATAGAAATTTTGCATAGAATTTGTTGAGTACGCGCTGGGAAACATAAAAATTCGGATATCACCGAGAGAGAAGTGAAATCGATATAAAAATTCCAAATTTATATGTTATAGCAAGAAAGATTCCTTAATGATATTTTCTTTTTCTTTTCCCTTGAATATTGGACGTCTCAGATTTTGCAGATTAAGATAACTTTATGTGAAGCTTGTTCCTGCTATTGGAATGTTCTGTTATTTTATTATATAGTTATTATATCGAACGAACGGTTACTATCGTACGTGTAATTCACGTATATCGTCGGTGATATCACTCGATGTAATACTCGGTGCGATACGTTAAAAATAATTGTAATAAGCAAGTTGGCAAGAGAATTAATGTTTCCTTGAAAAATTGACCCATTTCATTTTGCACGCCAATGTCAACACAACTCAAGTTTTTGTGCGTGTCAAGTTGAGGATATGAGATATTCCGTGGCAGAGGAAGCTTCCGTATTTCTTACCGAGAGAAAATAGAAGTGTCCGTAATCTCTCTGGCCTCTTTTTGTTGTCACGTAACATAAGGAGATAATGCACAAAATACATTTATATAACGTATAACATATACATACGCAATTAAAACATATAAATTTACATAACTGCTAGATGTTCACACGTGCAAATTATCGATATGTTTGCGAATGTAGAGAAATTCGACGTTATTATATAAATATTGTAGAGAATTGTGTTTTTGTGTTATTGCGAAGTTGCGTAATACATGTATAATATCGAGGCTAATGAAGGATATAAGAGAGATATAAGAGAAAGATGTAATGGCGTTTCGTTTCGATTGAAAATAAGATCGCCAAAAATACTTTAATTTATCTTTGAAATCGCTTAATATTGGTTTATATATATATAACAAATTATATATATATAACTATATATATATTATATATATATGTGTGTGTGTGTGTATGACAAGCGCATCGTTTCGAAAGCGCGACGTGGCTCGAGAGACGTGAAATATGCGTGTTATCAGATACAGATATGAATACCGGTTTGAATTGTTACTCACATAACTTTAGTGAAAAAGTTAACACACAGAGTCTTGCGGAGAACTCACCTGAAACATAAAGTATGAAAGATTACGTTACATTATGTAATCCACATCGTAATATAAAATTCTCAACAAAAATACATACTTTTCGAGTACTAATAGAAATTAATGAATTGTTAAGGCACACATAAATGCCTTATTCGAGTCATAAATTTTAATTTCTTCATAAAAGGGCAATAGGTTTCGATTAATGTATACGTGCTACATCTCGTGAAAGGGGAAAAAGAAGAAAAAATAGGAAACAAAAAAAGATATTATTTCACACATCCCCGCGTTTCGGTTTTACGTCATACGGAAACGCGTGCGAGGGAGTAACGTGCCGATTTTAAGATACGTAAAAGACGTGCCGATCTACTCCTCCCAAGAGATCAGGGAGAGTACGCGGGATAAATAGCAGAGAGGAGTAAAGCGAGAAATACCGTTCCACTGGAGATAAAATCGATACTTCCGTATACACATCTTCGGGAAATTCAAGCCGGCGGTACCATCGCGCGTAAATTCTCGCGCTGTTCGAATTTGTACAAGAAATCAAAGACATCAAAGACATCAAACATCAATACGCTCTTCGTATAGAAATTTCTTGTTCTATGCAACGATTATCTCGTGCCATTTTTGGAATGGAAAAGAAGGATGAAATGATGAAACAAATAAGATGATCAGTTTTCTGAAATTGATAACGAACAACAAAGATTTGTTTCCAAATAAAATTCGTTTTCGGCAGTGATTGAAATTAAAGGGAAATACGGTCAAGTGTCCATCATAAAGATCGGTGCATTTATATGTACGAAATAAATTGAAATAAATTTGTTTACAGGATAGGATTACAAGATA
The DNA here is from genome assembly GCA_020341155.1 of Eciton burchellii. Lineage (NCBI taxonomy): Eukaryota > Metazoa > Arthropoda > Insecta > Hymenoptera > Formicidae > Eciton > Eciton burchellii. The sequence continues at coordinate 1,633,608 of JAHMML010000016.1, read as the reverse complement.
TAAGTTATTGGAAATAAGCTGTTTTTTTCCGTATTAACCGAGATTTCATTAATTTATCCGCCATCAGGAGGATCATGATATCTATACGGAAAAAAGTTGAGGAAATGAACGTATTTTTGACAACACGAGTTTTTGATCTTTTTGCCAGGTATTCAGATATAATTTGAAGCAATCGTCTAATGCAAAATGACATTTCTTGATCAATTGATGATAGTAACGCGCAAGATTATTATTAAATATTTTCGCAGGTAGCCAAATATCGTACGATTTATCAACATTATCTGTCCGACAAGATCCGAATCTATCAAGAGAGGAAAGATAAATGGCTACGAGACGTGAACAGAAGTCAAGGAAGCGCAATTTATTAATACTCCGAATGGAATAACCCGGAGCACACGCTTTCTACCTTTCTCCCACAAGAAGAAGAAGCTCTCCCCAGAGAATCTATTTCTCCGTGTTTATCTCTTTCCCCGGTCCCGCACTTTCGGCGAAAACTTTGAGCATCAGGCGCGGACAGCACGGTTGTAAAATATATATGGAGTGATACGTCATTTATTATCTTCCGCGACGAACAATAAAGCCGACGCAAGAATATACCGACGAAGGAAAGGAATGAGACAAGCTGCATCGCGATATCCAGCAATAACCGGATTCTTTCTGGTCGGATACTCGGCTCGCGCAGGTGTTACCAGCAAAATGCAATTCGGAGGCATTCACCCTCGGTAAGGGTATTTTTCTTTCTTCGCGAGGGACGCAAGATCTTTTCCACAAAGAACGAGGACGACATAATTCTCGCGTCCCGCGCGCGCACCTGCTGTTTGCATAAAACTGATTGCACATTCGTTACAGGTGAATCTTGTCAGAATTCAATTTTAGAATATCCGGCAGTCTTTGTGGAAGCAGAAAGAGACGCATACGTCTCGCAGTTTGATCGCAAATAATTTCGTATGCATGTTAGCATTATCGTCTGGTTACCAGCCGGTTTCTTTTGCGCGCGCAAAACGAACGCAGAAAACGGACTTATTAATTTTTCCCAGCTCATGATGTGACGTGCGTTGTGATTATTGAAGAAGCTGAAGTCGCAGGCTATCGTAGAATAAGACACATATAAATCGCGAAAAATGATCCAGCGTTCGCGAGATAATCGCGCAGGAATCTAACACGCGACTCGGATATTAATAGTCAATTGTTATCGCTTTACGAACCTTATACAAACGTGTGCGATGACGCGACTCGCCTTTTGCGGGATCATTTGCACATGCCAGTCGCGTACTTACGATTCCGCCTACCGCGTTTTCTAGCCGCTGTTGAATACGCTCTTACGATAAAACCACGCGGCGCACACATATCGCGTACAAAGATTATAAACAGTGCGCACGATGTATGCTTCCTCTAGCGAAAAGAAAAAAGATAAGAAAGAAAAAGAAAAAGATTTTTATACGCGCAAGAAGCCGAGGAGGCGTTCCGTGCTTAAATATTAATTGGAGACAAACACCGTTAACAACATGTAAACAGGAAGCAACGGGAGCGAAGAAAAATGGATTAATTTAACAAGAGCGTGACAATCTACATGATTCTTTTTCTCCGTCTTTCTTTTCAGCTAACTATTGGAAAGGAAAATATCGCTGTGTTTTCTTTCCATTTTCATGCAAGCAGGCGGTAATATCTCCATCTACAGCGTGTTTAATCATTTTAGCACCGTAAATCGCAATGTCCAGTTGGTCGTGACGGAAAAACTGAAATACGAGAAAATTTTCTCATCTAACACGCAATCGGACTAATATATTTTTTTTTTACCTGCCGCACATTTCAGATTAAATATAGCATAATATGATAAGTCATAAAATATAAATGAATTAATATGGATATTATATAATACGACATAATATAATTAATTGTAAAATAGACCATACAATTCCTTTACAATTTTATGTAAAAATTATTATTAACGCTGTATACATATATATGTATACATATATATGTATATATATTTCTTTTTTTCTCTTTTTCTCATAAATTTTCCTTTTAGTATCCAATATTAAGTGATCCAATATGAGAAATAAAAATTTCCAAAGGTTTATAAATGCATAACGAATATCACAGGCATTAAAAAGTACTGGCTGACTTACTAGCTACATAAATGTGCTTGAAAAAAGAATATTAATATAAAGTTATTTATGTAAATCTACTAGCCAACTAACTTCAGTTAATCTAGCTAATTTGCATTCTGGCAATATGCACGCTTTATTTTCCGTCATCCTCGTTATGACCTCAACATTTTATCAGCAAGATACAAAGAAATCTTCTTGCAATTGTTCTCGTTGCTGAAGAAAATTGGACGGCCACCGCAATGGGAAAATTAACAGATAATGTCGCTCTTAATGCGCTTTATCCAAATCTGCCTTCATCAGTGGCGACGTGGAATATTTACGCGATAACGACATGCAAATAGGACTGCGCTATTTGTTTACGCGACGAATGAAGGAAGCTACAAGTAGCGCGATTCGTCATCCAACGCTTCAACCGCAAAGATCAAGGACTGCTTAAGACTGATATTAGGCTGAACGAAAAAAAGGTAAACTATCGGGTTTGAGTCGTTTCAATTTCGTCTCTACTTAGAGTAACGTTGCTGCTCTCGCAGGAAGGACTCCCGAGAACTAGAACTGTATTCCAGTTTCTGGTACTGTATTGTACGGTTCTCCGAGATCCGCGGTAAGAATGACCCGAGGGAATGCACGCGGTTACATCGTGATTACAGTCGAAATTCGATCGTTGGCTAACGCCAACAATAACACCGATATCATTCAGCGCAAGCTTGGAAATGTGTGTCTCACGTGCATCGGCCCAGTATGTTTCTCTTATTAGAAAAGTAATCAGGAGAAGCGACGATGAAACGATTACATTTCCGACACAATTTCTGCAGCGACTTGTCCTCGTGACAAACCCGTGCATATAACGAGAAAGGAGGAAGGATACGAAGTTTTCTCATGAAAAACCCTTCTGCTTTATTTTCCGCTGTTCTCCGTGAAAACACATTAAAGCTGCCGGTTTCTTCAGCTATCTACTTCTTCGTTAAAACTTACAAACAGTTTGCGCCGTTGATCTCCGCATGACGGAGATAATCATTATAAAAGGAACGATACGTCTGCTCTTACATAGATATTCCATATCTCTTGCTACGAAATGCCGGTAACGTTATACCCACGCCCACATTTCACGACAATAAGCCATCGTGAAATCTACATAATCGCATCACACCTACGCTACACCTTATTGAATCTAATTAGACAGATCGAGGAGCGGGCGAGCATTTCCATAAGAATTGCGCGGATTCGTGACAATGTTCGCGGATGCCGCAAACGATAATCAAGCGGCGTCGAGGGAGCGCTTTCGGGAAGGAGAAATTCGCGCGTACGCGCACAAATGGAGCCGGGAATTAATGGTCGCGCGAGGCGCATATTGAGCTGCTAATTAACGATTCTCCGTTGCGGAGTTTCCTCGCGGTTAGTTCGCCGTGCAGTCCCCCCGCTGTGTACTCACCCGCAGATCCAAGAATGTCGTCTCCTGGGCACGTTGCTCGGCGGGACCAGCAACAGAGGCACCGTACCCCTCGTCGCCCCGACGGCGGTACCGACAGCATCGCCGTCGTCCGCCGGAAGCCGCAGCTCCGGCACTTGGAGGCCGCTCATCCTCGCGGACACCCGCGGTGTACCGCGTCACCAAAACGCAAGTTCGTCGCCGCGGTGGACGTCTTCGCGTGTCACTCGCCGACCGGACATCACCGTCGACTGTCGTTACGCTCCAATGAACCGCACGGACGGATTGCAGAGGAAACGCGCGGTTTCACACGCGCACGGGCATTTTACGCGTGCGGCGCCTTTGTCAGAAGCATTGCACTTGCCGAATCCGCACGTGCGACCGCGACATCTCTCCTCGCGATCTGCGACGGAACGCGAACGCTGATGAATTGATTATCGGCATTATTATAGGAGCGAGCGCGCGCAGCCGCGACCTGCGATCGAGGAAATCCGCGAGAGGCACCTTGCGAAATCGCGTTGCGCTCTCTCGCACTTGCGCGGGACTTGCGACAATCGCATCGGATGTGTGAATGGTTAAATGATCGGCGAAGCGATTATCTAATGAACCTCCGGGCGGTGTCAAAGGTGCCCGCTAACAAGGAGAATTCACCGTTCATCGGCATTCATCGCAGATTTTCCTTCGTAAACGGTCTTTTTGTCGTCGGCGAGACGTCAGAGCCAACCTTGACGCATTTATACAATCCAATCACGCATGCAAATTGGAGGACTCGCCTGGCCAGGAATGCAGTCGCGAACTATCACGGCTGCCCGTGGATGTGTTGTATTTTATTAATAACATGATTTAACGCGATGTAGAGTCGACTTTGCGCACATCGGACGGAATCGCCGGACGGGAATAGCGCGGATTATGAGAACGGTGAGCGCTTCTGTGACAAGTTTCTCCTGCATTTCACGCTGCATCCGACTCATATTTTTACCCAATGCTGCTCATTTTTATCGAGCGACACCGTTGAATGGAATCATTGTTGTCAACGCAATGCGTCTTTTGTCGCAAACGCACCGTGCTATCGAAAGCCGAAAATTCGCTGCTCCATTGAAACAACGTGAAACGCATTACGAATGAACCGCGCTGCCGCGTGTCAACTCGACGAAGTGGCCGCAAGTTTCGTCCATTATTTTCTCGGAAAATAATTTCGGCACGCAATTCTCATCCTGCGCAACTTCAACGTGATGAATCGCGTAATATAATGATTACGCGGGATGATTACTTGACACTTAAAGAGAGGAATGTGTTCCGTAAACGTATTTCGCGTGATGCAACGTCAATGTATTGTATAATATTAATTTACTATTTACCATATGAAAGTCGTGTATTCATATTTCCCTTAAGGGGAACAAGACGCGGGACTTTAGTCTATAATTTGAAAATGGCTGGTCTCCGTCCCCGCCTTTTCCGCGGAAAAGGCACTACAATGCGCGGTATGCAAATGTCGTTAAGTACGGCATTCTATTTGAAAAAGTCGATGTAATCAAGGGAGGAAAGACGCGGAGAGACTCTCCGTCGCGGAGAGGTCTTTCCGGGTTGCCGTCCGACATCCTTAGTCACTACATCTCGGAACCGGCGGGACATTTGAAATTCAAATGACGGAAACAGGGGAGCGCAAAACGTCGAAATGCCGGTAGTCCGCCGGTAGTAAAAAAAAAAAAAGAAAAAGAAAAAAAAAGAAAATAAAAAAAAAACTTGCAGAAATTCGCGTTGCGCAATAGGTCGCGAGAACAAGATTTCTATCGCGTTCATGCGGTCAACAACCGCCTGACTGCGACCACGATTTATCACGGCGATAGTTTATCTAGATTCGAACGAGTTGAACAGCTTGTAATTTTTCGTTTCCCCTCCCCGCACAGAGTATCTCAAGATTAAATGAACTCAGATTGCAGATTCTTTCTCGTGCATTAACGCAGCGATTGAATAATCGCCGTTCGGATGCATTCTTATTTGATCGTGATCTCGTTTTCATCGGAAAGAGCCAAATTATCCGAAAATTATCAGCGGATCTGGCCAAGGCAATGACATGTTGGTCGGATTTGTCGGTGTGCTCGGTCCATAATTGATGGCACGTTAACCGAGAAAATTTATCGGCAAGCCCAAAGGGAGAGTTCGCGAATACACAGAATCACACACAGAAAGAATTCGCGCGCTCATTCATGGAACGAACGTTAACATCGGCGCTCATCAGAGAACTACGAGAATCACGGGAGTTTGACGGGGAAGCTCGGGTCGGCCGTAATCATTCCGACAGAATTTTTATCCGTTCGTTATCGCGTGACGATCGCGATGTGCCGCGCGCTGGAAAATCGCGCCATTCGGAAGAGCGGTCTCAATCCGGCTATGAATTTTGATTCAAGATTAAAGATAGGTGAAGAACCGAAGACTCAAAAATTCCGCATCGATCTCGTTAAACCTCTTCCGCTGACATTGAGAAGACATGCTCCGAAAATAGCGCCGGGAGTCTCCCGGCAATTTCAGGAGATTGCGCGCGCAGACAAGCGAACGAATTGCTATCTTAAGCTTTTGAGAAAATGGCGATCCATTAATCGCGGATAACGGCTTCTTAATAACGCACGGTTCAACGAATGAACCGCGATATTACGGAGTGATGAGAGGTGAAGCGGAGCGCGCGGCGAGGTTTGTAATGTCGGAGGTAATGAAACTCCGAACGAAGAAAAACCGCTCCGAGTATTCGCCGCGCGGTCTCGTACGCGCGAGCCACGTGCAACTCGAAAATAACATCGACCGGATATAACAATGACGTTAAAAGCGAAATTGCGTCGGTTGGAGGTTGGAAACGTAATGCATTTAATGTTTCATTAAATTGCCGCGTTACGTCGGCGCTCGAACTTTAATTGCACCGTGAGACGTTGTATTCGTTCGATGATGATTCCTAGATTCCTCGTTGAGATGAGAATGAAAAACGCGCGGATTTCATGACGGATTTCCGTGACGCGACGCGATGTCGATAGGTTCGCGGGCATTACTTCACCGCGGTCTTTGCGTTTGTGCGGGTCAACAAACGTTAATTAAACAGCCGAACGAGAAACACGGTGTCGCTAACCTAAGTCAAACAGCGGCATCGTCATCAGAAACACTGTACACACAAAGGATAGGCGCATAGCAATAACAATGACATCTTAATTAAGCAACGACTGAAGAGAAACGCGAGCCGTACGATATTTCCGATTAATGGATTTCGATATCATTGTAATTAGATCTTGGCAGAAGGCATTAAATTCAATGCGCTTTAATGTCACTCCTAATCAGCCCAGATTTAATCCCGAAACCGTCGTGGAATTTAATCAGTCTCGCTTGATTCCTGCATAATGCAATGACTGCTGCATCGCCTCCGATTAATAATACGTTGAGATTAATAATACCGTGAGATTTCGCCCGAGTTAAAAGCTCATTCAAATTGTTCAAGAAGTGTCTTGAAGAAAAGCTTGAATTGACCTCCGTTCTCTCGCTGTGCATAACCCGCCCACAGAGGCGCAGTAAGACGATTAATCAGCAATTGGATAGCGTTGCGAGAGAGCGTGACTCTCTCTCTCTCTCTCTCTCTCTCTCTCTCTCTCTCTCTCTCTTTCTCTCTCTCTCGCGCGCGCGCGCACGGACGCGCACAGCAGGCAAGCCGATAGTGCCACAATTTGAATTGCAAAAAGTAAAGAAAACTCAGTAGACACATACGTTCGTACGTGCGCTCTAGCAAGTGCGCAGTTTACAAATGCGCACTTGTCACGACAGGTAATATATTCGTCAGCGCGAACGTTCAATCTCGAATGAATCGCAACTCGACAGAAGTCCGTTTGCGCTTCTAATTCTGTGTGTCGCTTCTCGAATGCGCATTCGCGTCTACCGCATACTCGTTAAGCTCACGCGTCAGGCTATGCATCCAGCCATCGAGATTACGATTTGAGAATCGGGATTTGACCGATCGGGACGCAGCGTCCCGGGACGTCTCGAGCGGGATGTTCAAATCGAAATCTTGAGCTCCGGACTCTGAGCGGGCATCGAACCTGTCCACAAATTATTCAGCAGACTGCAGATTGAATGCTTGATCGATGCTTGACCAATCAAGAGGTCTTACTGCGGGTTGAAGATCGATGCTTGACCAATCAGGATATCTTACTGCGGGTTGAAGATTGATGCTTGATCAATCAAGATATCGCGCGATACATTCTGATCGATCAAGTCCCATCTTCGATCTCCAATATGCGCTCCGGCGCTCGGCGACAATGAGACTTCGGGCACGTGATGCGCGGTCACGTGTCGTGAGAACGGCACGAAGTCTTTGACTTCGTGTACTCGGAGAGAGTACGCGCGCTCGAGCGGCGAGCACGTTTCCAAACGATCTGCGTTGCGCGGATCCGCGTAAATGTCGCGATGGAAATAATCGCGCGCATTTGCGCGCGAGCGATGGCGAGAGGAGATTGCTCTCATGAGCGAGGGAGCGACAAAGTAAATGGAGCGATGAACTCGATGTGTCGCGCTGAAAGCTACTTCAGCCACGATCGTGCTCTTCGACCGCTCCGAAATATCGCTCGATGTCTCGCAGCAGCCATCCGACACTCGGCAAACATCGTGCACCATCAGCACCGAGATTGCTGTCGGCGATTATCGATCGCCGCGTGGATCACCGAGAGTGCCAAGTGCCGCACGCGCCGCAATAATGTGTCGCGATGCGATATCAAGGCGGAGGCACAGGAGGATTAAATAGCAATTACAGAATCGGCCCGCGTACGCGAATCACCTGTGTGGCCTTCGCTTTCACGACATGGAGAGTCGGCGTCTCGACGGCACCGGAACACACACGGCCACTCTGCTTGCAGCACGCTTGCGTTTCACTACGATCGCCAAACCCGAAACACGCACAATTCGGCGGCATTCGTCACGCCGAATTCGACCGATATACCATGTTACGATCTGATAGAGCTGTAGATTTCACTTCGAATAGAAAATCATATCCTCTGCAGACATAACGATTGACTTCGGTGCCACGAGATCGATCATGTGCGCGTTAGTTCGATGTTTTTCTTCTTTTTTTTGTTTGAATTAATTTTGTTTGAATTAATCGATGAATTAATCGGTGACGTAACGTTTTCGAGCGTATACTTTTTCTCTTAGATAAAAAAAAAGTAAATTGAATTTATCGCGTCGCGAATGCGATACACTTTTCGTAATTAAGGATTTTTAATTTGAGATGCGATCGGGAATAATGCAATCCAGTGCACGATCACGTTGGGAAAACTGCGGCGAATTAGCTGAGAGATAGCTGCATCACAAATAAGAGAACAGGAACAGCTGGAAATTAAACTGCAATGCATAAAGCACTGTGTGTCTCCCTACTATAAAGTACAAGCACAACTAGTACTTTCTTAAGTAATACGGCAAGAAGAATCGGTACGAATTTCGTACTTTGCCACTGTAAAAGCGGTAAAAGTTCTGCGCACCGTCATCCAGAGGAACTATTTTCATTTGTCATAACGAAATGTCGGCAAAGTTAAGAATGAACGCGGAAACAAATCGCGCTTCATGCCACCTCGATTTATGTTACGATAAGCATGCTCGCTTTCTATCATCTCGAATATTAGAGCACCATCAAACTCTATTGAGCTGCACATCAAGTATTAAAATCATCAGCGATTAACCTCTCTTAATAAGTTATGTATTCGTCTAAGAATACGTAATTTATAGATGTCTCGCAATTCCGCATATATTCTACAATTTTAAGAAACTTGCTTCAAAATTACTGCTCCCTTATATATGTTTAAACAGTTCTATCGAAATTAGAATGACGTAAAAGAATCCATATATTTCCCGCAACGAATACCGATCCGCAATCAGTAATTCTCTTTGGGAATCTTTTTTCATGAAAATCACGTAAACTATTGTTAATTTCGTTCAGCTGCGTCGCGAGCGAGCAATCAGCGCACGAATTCTATGGGAAATAATGGTCTAATGATCATTTTGCTTCCTGCTCGATTCCGACTCGATTATTTTATTAAGATATGTATTCTCTGAGTATAGCGCTGAGCTTCCCTTTGATGGAGGAATAAATCTCTTAGATATGGCTATGTCAACAACGGCTCGCCGCTTTAAAAAGGCTGCCAAGATCGAAGCCGGGATATCAATGGCTTTTCCCTAAAGTACTGGCCTTACAGTCGAAAGAAAGTGTCTGACAGCGGAAACGATCGATAACAAGCCGCTTTACTCTTTCGAAATGCCGCTCGCGCGCGTCACGAAGTTTCGTAATTAATTACAGATAGAAAGGAACGATTCAATCGACGATTGATACTATCGTGAGGATAAGAAGAGATAATTATCATTTGTAGAAGAAGAGGCACTCGTCGCGCGATACGTAGATTATCCAGCATCTAGCAGTCTCCGCTCGTCGAATGATCGCTCGAAGACGGATCGATCAATCGATCGCGGAAAAAGATAAAACGGACACTATGTACATATGTGACGTTCCATTTACATCAACAACTATGACGGCTCTATTGCAAGTTACAACCGGATGCGGCACGGTGATCGCGTATGCGATCGAGGCAAAGCACACCGCAAATGCATTACTCGCATTCCATCCGCGGAAGAGGAATTTGCGGAATCCTAATAAGCCGATACTCCAATATAGAAATAAATATCGGTTGGCAATATGCGCAGGGGAGATATGCGATCAACGCCTTCTCGATATTCAACGGACGATGCGGCATTTATCTAGACTTTGTTGACCGACGACTCGCTCGCTTGAGCGGAAAAGCCTCTTTCCGTCTTTAAATGTGCTCAAGTTCTATCTGCTGCGCTCGAGAGTCTCTACGTGTCGTATTAAAAATCCTTCAGAGGTGACATCGCGAGAGAGAGAGAGAGAGAGAGAGAGAGAGAGAGAGAGAGAGGAGGGGGACAGAGAAAGAGACGGAAAAATAGGAAATCGCCCGTGGCGAATAATGGATTTTCGATTGTGGAAAGATCGAGTGGCCACATCATGGTATCCCAAATCAAGGTAGCGAGCTCGTGCTTGAGCCAATGCGCAAGTTACAATATCGTAGCTTCGTCAGAAATATCTGTTTCCGCACGACTAATAAAGGCGATACGGAGCATCAAGCGATACGTTATTGATCCTTTTATAATTAACGAAATTTGATGTGGCACGATCAGCTGTACATCGAGACCCGCGGCGGTCAATCGATAGCTTCATTTTACTTCTCTCATTTGCGTCATTTCGGCGCGTCTATACCACCGCCATCGTATGCCTGCATCGGCAATTACATTGTATTACTAATTAAGCCATCGCGATGGCGATTAATGCCACATTACGATTAGCCCGCGGAGCATGCACAGAGCCCTAACTCGGGAAGGGGAGGGGGAGGTGTTCTAATTACCCGGCTGAAACGTCCAATTTCCGATTATATCCTGCCGGTGACTTAACGGCAGCGCGAATAGAACAGAATGGAACTGCGTACCGGAAATGCGTGCGTGATACGTACGCGAATACGTATACATGGCTGCATACGCGATATCAGACTCGCGCGTTTACTTTCCTGCCGCAATTACGACCGTCGTAGACCTCGTATCGAGAAACAATAGTGCGAGAACCTTCGTAACTCAATGTAAACTCTAAAAGTCAACGGAACTATTTAATTGCCGCGAGGGCAATTCCATACCGCGCTAAGAATTCGCGTTTCAGAATGCGATGTAATTCTGCAATCCGGGACAATTCTCACAGATTTTCCCAGATCGGAGGACACCTTTCCCCCTCCGCACGCCCGTTTACGCACGCTCGTGCTTCTAATCACTGGATAATCCGAATCTTCGCCGAGCAATATGGCGCGAGCTCCGTATCTATCGCTGTAACGATCGTTGCCGTAGTCGTATAATCCGAATTGTATTCGGCCATCCATCACCGAACCGTACTTCTGTAACAAACTCGTCTCCCGCACGTGCTTAGATACTGGCGTTTTCCACGGAACGGAAGATAATGCTGATCTCGCTCGTAATATCTCGCTAGGATCGAAACAAATGGACCGCGCGTATCGGCGGATTTATCATCGTCGCTCGCAAAGCTGTTCTCCCCCCGGCGAATTCGCATTTCTCGAAAATTTGATCTGATTAATTTCCAGGATCGATGCTCGAGAGGAATGACGAGCTTTTCTGAAGGATCATTAAGCAGCGCGATCAGCGATATGGCGTAGAATGCATAATGCAACGGATTCAGCCGATTCGCCACTGGGAAGGATTGCGCCGAATGCGAAACGAGTTCTGAACGGACTATCTCGGCCTGAAAAATATCGAAACACCGCGGGAGAGTAACGAGTGTCTTTAATCTGCCTGCGAGCTCGTTCGCCGATGCGATACAACGAGAAACGTGAGGCCGGACCACCGTAGACATGGAGGACACGACTTGCACGCGAATGAATTGTGAAATGCGCCGCGAAAGGAAGCGTTACGAAAGCGCGAGAATAAACCGGTAAACACCATTTCTCGGACGGTGATTAAAGATTTAATGAGAAGCGCGCAGCTTTTAGCGAGTAAATTATTTTTCGCAAGTTTTAGACTAAAATCCCTCCGAATTCCCTCTTTCTCTCTCTCTCTCTCTTTCGTCAAAAGGAGCCACGCGTACGTTTCAGTATGAGATCCTCGGTGTAAATTCCCGCAGACAGATTTCCATCGCATGCGGCGTGTATTCCCAGACCCGAGAACTAACTTGCACTTAACTAACAGGCTTGTGGATTACAATAATAATTTCCCTGCGAACAACGAAGCGGCGAGTAATACAGCTAAGAAGTTCCCCCTTCCTCCCCGTCCGCACGATTGCGGCACAAGTGGATTCATATCTTATCGATATCGAATCTCCCTCCCGGCCATGCCAGTAAAGTAGTACGCGAGAAAAAGGGATGCCTCGCAGAAAAAAGAAAGAAAAAAAGAGGGATTTACAGCGACGCGCGTGACGCCCCCCGTTCCAATTTTTCCGCACGACGGGGCGATTACGTGTTGTGCCAGCGACGTGCTAACCGCACCTTTACGTTCCGGTCTCACAAGGCTATCGATCATGCCCTTCTTTTTTTCGTCGTGATTCAAGATCGAGATACGTACGCGCGTAAATCGCCGGCGATATATCTCGAGAGCAATAGTCCATATCGCTCGCGCAAAAGCGAGGCAAAAAGTGAAATTGCAAATGCGGAACGTAATGGGTGCATCCATTACGATCCGATCGGTATTATTCCTTTTCATAATGGGAATCTAGATAAACATGGTAAGGCGGAAGCTGCTCGTATATTAAAAACTTTATATGAAACCCGGCACATTGTTCGTCCGTTACGTTTACTTGCTATCCGGATGGATAGCATTCGTTTGAGTGGAACACAGAGCTGATTGCTCGGTTGCCAGGAACCGATAATCGCGGACATATCAATGCGGAATTTTAATGTCTCTGTACGCGTCCAAAATGTAATATGCGTGTGATTTCGAAGTTCGAACAGGTTCGAATATGCGTCGTTCATCTTCACGTAAATTACCATGATTGATTGCAGTCAGGCTGGAACTAACGTTTAAAGATATATGTTCGCTTTTAACTAATGATGTGTTACATAAAAAGGAAGATGCACTACTTCGCGTTTGGATCTTTATCAGTTATATTACTTAATTGGAGTTCGCTCGTGCAATGGAAATTCTGCGTGAATTTCACGCGACGAAATTTTACAAACAAAGCGCGGCTTTGTTCGGCTTTGTTGAGACGTAACGTTTTCTGCGCAAGATATAAGATGTTATAATGTCATAATGTATATGCATTTATATTACAATGCGTATGTGTATATTACAATTATTACGTATAAAGTATTATAACGAATAAATGTTTTCGCAAATCTGAACGTCTTCGTTTCTTTATTATCTTGTTGCAGCAATAAGAAATACAAGCAGCAATAAGTGTAATCAGTTGCGGTCTGAATAATTAGAATCAATGTGTATGCCTTCATCATTGAAAATTTCTTCATTTATTGAATCAAATTGCTTATGGAAGTATCGCCGCCATGTATCTATAAATGTTAACATAGCTGGCTAATGTATTTCTAGACGCTAGGAAACATATAAATTCAGACATATTATCCTTTTCTCCTTGAATGTTTTGCAACATTATAAAAGGATGACCAAGCGACATTCATCGGAGATAATCACTAATCTGTAAACGTAGAATAATATTTATCAAGATAAACTGAAGAAATCTATAAATATTAATCACATATTGCAAGTGATGATATAAGCATTATATATTTCATAATTTTCTTAGGAATTAATAAACGCTTCAATTTTCATATATAGAATTCGTCACGATGTTTTGATACTTGAATTATCGTTATATTAATTAGATTTATTGCCTTTCTCTCTCTCTCTCTCTCTCTCTCTCTCTCTCTCTCTCACACACACACACACACAGATTAAAAAGAAATTGAGATCAATTTTTGCACGAAGATAATGCCGGCCGTATAAAACTCACGATATTGAATTAATAACACCGATCAAATCGACTACATTTACAGTCTTCCAAGTTCGCTAATTTCACAGATGATACCTGCAATATAAATAACGGGCACGGGAATTTCGCAATAATACCGCTAATAAAACATTCGCGTCTTCAACAAGTTTGTTTGAGGTAAACCGAAGAAGCAATATGATGAAACGCGATGAGGAATTATGGCGGGAACAGAGACCGCGTTTCAAATGAAAACCGTGATGCACGTTGGATCCGAGATAAAAAACGCATTTTTATAAAATGGCCTCATTAAAAAGTACGTTTTGATTTTGAAGGTTATCGTAATTATCTCCTTGTCGCGTCTTAAAATATCGTGGAATTTGTCGAAAGCGCACCGAAGTTTTGCTGGTTTCATCAGCGAGGACGTTGCAGAGATGCAATGTCCGGACAGGAATTATCGAAAGACGTAACGATGTCTCTCTCTCTCTCTCTCTCTCTCTCTCTCTCTCTCTCTCTCTCTCTCTCTCTATATATATATATATATATATATATATATATATATACACATATATATATTTCTCTTCTTTCCTTTTCCCTCACACATTCTCTCTCTTTCTCTTTTTCAGATTGAGTCAGATATTATTTACATAACATGGCGATGTTGTTGCAAATTGACGTAGCCGGCTATTTGCAAATCGTAACATCTACAATGAATCATCTCGCATGCTATATTGGCAAACCGCATATCGCTACAAGCACTTAGCTATCGATCAAGCGGTTGTATCGATATTCCGAAGCTTTGACATTTTCTCAATTCTTATTCGGGCTACTTTTCTCGCACCGAAGTAACAATGACACGTAATAGAAATATTATTGTGAAAGAAGTAAAATATTACAACGACAAAAAGAAAGATATCTTCTTACGCTTTTCCTCGTTTATCGTCGTCCTTTAACCGTGAAGATATTTTCCTCGTGTAATTATAGAAAAATAAATATCTTCTCTTGCCAGTAACATTTTGGACATCCCTTGAACAGTCTCGGATATATTTATGTTCGAAGACAAGATGGAAACTCCTTTCATCTTTTCACTGAACTTTTAAACAATCGAGAAACGATTTCGAATCACGCATTACATTTATCGATCATGCCTCGTGAGAAAGAAAAACTTTATCGTCTTTTCACGCCATAATGATTCCTCGCGTTGACGAAAAAAGTAGAATCCTTCGACATTTTCTCGGGAAAAAACTTTTTCTTTTTGAGGAAAAGTCGGGGAAATTAATTATCACCCTTATATACGAAAAAGGTTTTCCGACGAATTTTACATCCATATAATATGATATTTATAAAAATATTTTTAATTCCCACATAACTATGAATGAATAAACGAATACACGATAGCTTGATGTAAGATGTATGCATATATCAAACTATCTTTGATATGGAAATCTGAGATGATACAGATATATCAAAGCCAGGAGTATCTAATTTCTATCAAAAAGCACGTGGTATCAACCCTGCACGAAACAAATCCACCAAACTCGCGTTACAGTATAACTTCATCATCGAGTTTCGAACCACAAACGCTCGATACTACATGTAATTATTATGAAATTATTATGCGTAACTGTTCACAATCAACAGTGCGCATAATTGTATTGTGGCTACCAAATATTAGAGCCAAGTGCCAAGAACAATATTCTGCATTGTAATGAAGGATTTGGATTTATGCGACTTTGAATTATCATCAATACTTTAACATTTAATTGTGCTTCTGTAAATATAAAATTCGGAACTTATTTTAAATAAATTGCAATATTAATGTTTTAATTTGACTAATGTATGCACAAATTTAATTAATGCATACACTATGTTTCTCGTAACTAAACAATCATAGTTTTATGCAAATACGATACTTATATGAATCGATCAATAAATATCTTACGGTATTTTTCGATACGATATTTCCGTTTCAAAAGTTTATATTGGATTTTCATTTTTGTTTATCAGATTTTTGTTTTTCGGCAACTTATGCCAATATTTATATATCCAAAAAAGAAAAAAACTAATTTTTCATCAAACCTAGCCATGTGGCGCATACATGAAAACTGGACAGTGAGTCGATTCGAAATTTTCTGATTGTTCGCTGGTGGACCAATTACAAATATTCGATTGTTTTCATATCTTGTTTTCCTCTGTATACGCGTGCGTTAATAACAAATTAGACGCGTCACGTTTCGATAGTAAAAAACAGGTTTTATGAAACAATCCTTCTATTTAATGCAAATAAAGATATAACGATTGGAATTTGTCGTGAATGCAACAGAGCATAAATATATTGTCATTGTAAGCAACATTTTCATAATCAAACGTTAATGTTAAACTCGGAGCTCTGTGTTATGCATCATTGTTGACTGCAGGTTCACAATTGAATCGGTAATCAGATCGCTCTGCAAAATAAATTGTTTGGATAGTTCAAATTCCATGCAAGAATACTAAGAAAGTGAAAAAATACGCGAGAAACTGCATGCGCTGGTTGCTACATTGGCTAGATCGTTGTAAATATTAAATGTTGACAAAACTTCGTTTACAATGAAGAGCTCCGAGAAGTGTTTTCTTAATGGAGTATGATTATTGGAAGAGGATTCTTCAGAATTAGTCGACATCGGTCAGAACACAGAGCTTTTTTCCGTCTCGTCAATCTATCTTTGACGTTTGTTCTATTGTGACAGCGGAAAGATCTAATAGCAGATGACAAATATGCCCCGCGCGTCACGACCACTAATTACAACTTTTGGAGGCGTGTCATTTCCTTCGTTAAACTAAAGAAACTAAATTATCCTCACTGTCATTGGCACGCAAATTTTTTACCTCGTGAAAAATTATTCAATATTTTCATGAAGAAGATAACATTGAGAAATGGTATTCAACGTCTATACACGGCAGAGAAAACGTTTCAAATACAAAGGACGGGCATGACAAACAACTTGTGACACATGCAAAAATAAAGACTAGTGTTTATTAAACTTTTTGTGTAGCGAAGCAAAGTATTCACGAAATGTCAGAAAATGACAAAACACTTGCAACGATGCAAGTTAAATTTACTTGCAGTAGTTAACGAAAGCTAATTAAAAAAGAAATAAAAATATCGAAATTTGAACTAAATAAAGATAATTGTATCGCATTCTTTACGAGAGAGTCAACCAACGATAATTTTTCTGTTCATTGAATTCTTTCTTGTAACGATCGGTTATCGAAGAGGAAATCATGAGGAAAATGAGACAAGCCTCAAGAAAAGTAGAAATCATATCAAACTGCAAATTTAACTCACAAATAATCGGACGCGACCAGACAGAATTCTCCGAAATCTGTGACACGAGAATGTGATATTACGCGGACATCGTGCCATAATTTATTATTGTCGAATCACTCGGATTTTCACAGCATTATTTCACAGTTCATAAAGAAAGAAACAATCCGGCTTTGCACGGAGCGGCATAAACATTTGTCTCGATGCCTCGAAAAGAGGAGATTCGTTTGTGCTGCCGTGCCGAGGTGTTCGCTGTCTTTGTCTTCCGACAATTTGACAAAACGTGATCGAAAAGCAGGAACAAACGTTCGCGAATGAAGATAAATAGTGACGTTGGGAAGTCGCGAGTCACGTTGATGCGACAAGTCGTACTTCGGGCGATTCGATTTTGGGAAATTATTTTCCCTTCTCAAAGTTTGCACGCTGTCCGATAATCAACGCGAGAAGTCACTCGATAACCTTTCTCATTAAATACTTCTCTCAGATGACGCATTTCGCGCAGCGGAAGCCTCTCTTACTCGTTGAATAGAACATATCGTAATTACGAGATCGATTCTTTTTGTCGATCGAACGCATCCTAAATATGAAACTATGACGTTCGCGTTGACTGCACAGCGCTGCACAATTGCTCCGTCTAAACTTGCTGAATCGAATCAACGTAGCTGATTCTCAGATCGATCTCTGACGTGGAGTCGATTTCGAACCTCTGGCTATTTCGAATATTCGCGATTACTCAGACAATAACAAAAGTGCGGAGGACTTTCCGAAGGATTCGCACGACCACGTGCAGAGTCACGAAGACCTAACGAGACGTTACTCCTTATTCGATTTCGGAAGCGCGGAATTCGTTTCAACACATTCGAGTTTTTGCTGCCTGCGCTTTTTGCTTACATGCTCGAGTGATGGACTCGGTCAGCCGGGTCTACCGAAAAGCGTACTAAAGACAACGTTGACTGATAAACCTGGCGATCGCGTAAATGGGAAATGCTGGAGTTTTGTTTATTGCGCTGCCCAAAGGATGCATTGAGGAATCACTGCCACTTCTGAGAGAACGTGTGCATCGACTGTTGATCGATCGGCTCCTGAAGCACCTTCGTGCAACGGAAAAACGTGGAACGTTCTCCGCTTTGCAACGGTTGAAACAAATTGCTCGAGCACAGCACAGAAATCGAATGCCTACAATCTCTCCATTGTATCATGAGAACTTACAGCTAACGATATCCAATTCGCACACTTCGATCAGTTTCAGCGGGCTATCGATGTTACAGGCGAAAGGATCGTTATCTGATCCCGATTGGATCAGTTAAAATCAATTGACAGGTTCGTTTCGATAATATCCAGACACTTCAATAACCATCAACTAATCGTTTCGATAGAGCGACAACAACGGTCGAACGTTTCCCTGCACACAAATTAGTCAATCATTTTGTTATCTCGCTTTCCTAATCGCGCTTAGGATTGAAACTCCGAGCCACATGTTTGACGACAACACCACTTGAGGCACTTGCTGATATATGCGTGCCTAATCATCGTCCTCGGCAGAGGAGGAAGAGAGCTTTCCTGGCGAATATCCATGGAACGACTCACTTGCACTCTCTGCCTCGCACTTACCCGTCCACCAGAGAGTTCGTTCTTCTGGAAAACGTCACGAACTGGCGCGACTTGATCGAAAAGACGTAAAAACGGGACGATGCTTTAGCGACGATCGTAAAATGACAGATTTACCGAGCGCCACCGCCGCTCTCACTTCGTCGAGATTTATAGGCGCGCGATCCGCCGCAGCGAGAACACGCGCGCGTAAATAGCACTCGCGGGTAACGCGCCTGTTCCTCGTCGGAGCGCCCGGAGCCGCAGAGCTCGAATCGAGTCGCGACTTGGGAGCAGTCGATGTCCTCGATAACGGCACTCGAGGAATCCTCGTTTCGCAAGTCCCGCGCGTGTACGCTTATCACCACAGCGCGCGAATGCCGGAGGACAGCGAAGGAGGAGACGCGAAGGTCGGCGAGTTGGAATTTCGGCAAGGCGTACCGCACGCACTTACGGCTACTAAGATCGCACTCGAGAATCGTTTCGCCGCACCAATCGAGATATCGATAGGTCGCGAATTGATCAAGGACACGCATCGCGCAACGAACGTTGCGGCACCGCTGTTTCGGACGACGCGCTCGGTCGTCCGGAATCCTCCGACCAGGAGGATTCCCGTCTTCGCTCGTCTCCGAAACGCGTCACTCCGTCACTGTGCATGTGTATGTGTGCGCGTGCATGTGTGTGTGTGTGYGTGTGTGTGTGTGTGTGTGCGTGTGTGCGTGTGTATTGTGTGAGTGTATGTGTGGGACGGCTTGGTGTTTCCCGGGTGCGCCGAGCGCACGGTACGACGCGCACACCAGCCGGTACGAAACGCGACTGACTCCTCGCGTACCGACTAACGTAGTACAAGGAGAGCGAGAAAGAGAGCACAGAGAGGCGGAGGTGGAGAGGCAGACAGAGAGAACGTAGATAAAGACGGACGGTAGCAGACAGGGAGAGAGTCGCGGGAATCGCGCGTCCGATTTGCGACGCACGCACGCACGCACGCACGCACGGACGGATGGACGAACGAACGGTGCACGCACGCACGCCCGTACGTACGCACGCACGCACGCATGCACGCACGCATGCCCGCACGCACGCGGCGGTGCGCGCAGTGTGACGATGAATGAAGCCGGAGCACGTACTTGTGGAGGAGCGCGTGCTACTCGCGCGACATCGGCTGCTTTCGTCGGCGCACCGACGGACATCGACGACGACCGAGTACAAGGTGGTGTCGGCGGTGGTGGCAGATGCAGAGGGTGGACGAGCGCGAAACTACCCGCACGCGCTGTCGCGCTGCCGACCCGGGCTACGGCGCACGAGCGACGACCAAGTCGTTGCTGCTGGCGGAAACGTACGAATATCGACGGAGAGGCGAGCGCGTTTCCGCTCGGCTCCGGGTTCAAATTTGCTCCCGTGAGGGTGCAAGGGGTAGCACGAATCATGACACCCGGGAAATGCCAGCCGGAAACGGAAGGCGGCGATTGTAAACCGCTGCTAAAAGCCCCGCTTCCCTTCTCTCTCTCTCTCTCTCTCTCTCTCTCTCTCTCTCTCTCTCTCTCTCTTTCTCTGCCTTGCTCTCATTTTTTGCTATCTATATCCCATAAGTTGATATCAAATTTGTGTGAATCCTCTCTAGAGTTTTTAACGCGTAAATTTTCACGACGCAGTAATGCGATATGCACTCAAATCCTCATTCAGGTGCTTTTGACAGCTATGCTGCTGACAGGCACGCACGAGTAGCAGGCCAACGTTTCTTGTCGAAGAGGGAAATGATTCTTCCCTTGAAAAGAACGTGAAGATACAAGTGGATGTTAGGAGACAAAGCCGTAAGTGCTGCCAACCGCGTTCTTTTTTCAGAAAGAATGTCGAAAGAATGCACACATGGTCACATACAAAAGGACGCCACAATCACGGATTACGATTATATCTCGGGCTATTGTTCGGTAGAATTTTCTTCGGATTTTCCCGGACGCGCCGGCAATTCAGCGAGGAAGGTCTGCGGAATACTAAACTCGCTTCCGGCGCAACCGGGATCCCAATGAGCTCGGGATGAAACTCTCGTAGTAGATTTTAAACTCGGTGACGCGCGCATTTGGCGTGCACCGATATGACGAGCGCCTCGAATCTCGACGTCTTCGCGAGAACGTATTTCGCCATCCTGTGACATTCCTGTCGATCAACGTGACATTTGATGTATCTCCCTATTCGCCGCAAACGAACGATCGTCTCATCTCACTGCGTTATACTCCGCTCCGTTCACAAATACCCACATTTTTTAATAATAAAGGAGACCTGCGATTTTTCCAATAAACAATCACCAAAGTTGCACGACAACTCCACAATTGGCGGCTTGCAAGAACATTTCTTCACCACAGTTCGGTAGCAAGAAAGAATGTTTTGTATAAAAATATCGCCTTTACGTAATCTAGATGCTGTTTTTTTTAGCTTGCGGTTGTCCTTCCCGCTGATTTTCTCCATCGTCTACGGTGCGGTCCTCTGATAAAATCGCTTGAATCATTGAACCCGCAATGTCTGCATGATCGAGCGACTAAGTCAGGCACAATTCCGGTATAATAGAAGGCACATATGGAGTTTGCGGCGCGAGCGTCTCGTCGCTTGCACCTTGGCAACTTATCCGATAATTATGTAAGCCGCTCTTCCGGCTGCGAGAAGAAACAGGAGGGAGGAAGGAAAAAACGGCAGTCCCCCGCGGCTAATCTAGCACGCGATTCATCTCATTGTCCTCTGTCAGCTGCTCGGAGCTTCAAACGGCATCGCCAGTCGGATTGCAAACGCACACGATGACGACGAGAGGTGAACAGGGGAGGAGGGGGGGGGGGCGAGGAGCCCGGTCACCTTATGGTCAGAAACTTTGCAGCTACTATCCGCCGCGCGCGCAACTTTTTAAAGTGATACCGCGACACCTTTGACATATCGCGTAAGAATTATTCCTGCGCAGTATCGCGACGCCCGCGATCAGATATAAAGATTTGGGGAGAAGCGAGGATCACTGCTACGAGATGCTGCTCGGAATTGCGCGCTAAATCGTGCGGCTATCGTGTATCAGAGATATCAATCGTCGATAATAAAATCCGGAATAGAAATCGAAAGCCGCTTTCATGAGGCGATCATGTATAAATCATAAAGCTCCATCCCCGCCGAACGAGGAAAAGGCACCGAGGAAAGCGGGAAAATCCTCTTCTGCTGTTGCGTAACCGTGCAGATAAACGCTTAATTCCGAAGTTACGAGAGGCGTATTTCGAGGTGCATTTACTCCCCGCGGAAATTGCGGCTCATTATATATTTTATCGAAGAAGAGCCTCCCGGGAAGTATCTAGCCGAGATGGAAATATCAATCGTGTTTGCGAGTGTGTTCAAAGGTGACTTCTGTTACTATATGTGATAAAGATATTAACGAAATGCCTAAATGTCACAACAATAAAAAATACAATAAAAAAATAGAAGCAGCATGTAGAACTTTCGCTTTGCTTCTCACCGCGTATCAGCGCGTCATTAAATCTCGGTTCGGTTGCCGAAATAAAAAAAGAGAGGAATTTCTTTTTCTCTTCTTCTTTTTTATTATAGTATCATGCAAGATCACGCGCAAGGCCCTGCTCTTGAGCCGGCAATATTCAAGATAATCGGAGATAATCCTAGACTATCCGACTCGGATCCTGATAGTAGTAGCGGCAGCTAATTTTATTACAATACGCGGATTATCTCTGCTCCAGCGTGCAGAGTCTCTACTGATTAACTTAATCTCTGTTAATTTAATGAAACCGAGATCTTCTAGTGCCTCATCGGAGATGTTCATTCTGCGAAATATCGCGCGATCGCGGATTCATTTGAGCGTTCCTTTACATGCGAGCGCCGAATGCACGGCTTCCGAATTTACAGATAACAGAGAAACATTTTCCGATTCATCTCTCCGTGCGAGGCAAAACTTCGCTGCCGATGGCACAAGTGCGACTTATCAGAATTTCTCATATTTGCACATTCGAGTTAAGTCGAGTCATGTATCGCGCAGCTGTATCGATGAATATTTTCGGATTACCGTGCTGCGCGCCCGTCAAAAAACATACGAACTGTTTGTAGAGTCATGATATAAGTATACTGACACTCGCACTTGGAGATATTGCATGTATTAAAAACGGTATGAAATCAGATCTCTCTGTCTCTCTCTCTCTTTCTCTCATTTCTTGAATCCACATACGTTCAATAACAGCACTTGCTATTTGCACGTGGAAACGCTGCGAGCTACTTGACGAAACGAAAAATGATGAGAATTTCAATCGTGCATTCTCTGCTTTCTCTCGAAATAAGATTCCGATATAGATTTATCTTCCATCGTGTAAAAAAGATTATTGAAAACCGCGGTGCGTCGTCGTCGCGAGCGAGGGCTCCGCAAGGTTCAAAGAAATAGAAAGAATTTCTGTTGCTGGCTAATTCGACGGAAAATTGCGCGCGAGGGATTCGTTTGAAGAGTTTGGAATGCATAAAGGGAAGCAGTTCTTTTCCCTTTTTATTATTAAAATAACAGAAACTCCGAGTATCGGCTATGGGAATTCGATTCAGCGCGTTTAGATCCGTCATCGGTCGCGAGGCCTGTCGAATCATGCGATAGCGGATTCCGGTGCAATATTCCGTGCCATTTTGTGTCACGCAGTTCATTACAGCGAGTAAGTGTTACACGACGTGCTAATTAACGTGAGTTGTATTGCGTAAGAATACAAATTATGTCTCTCACATGGCCTTAACTAATTTTCCTACGTACTCGCGTTTATCTACACGAGAAAAACATGCTTTACTACTTATCCCGTTTGCATGGCGCTAGGAAATAAGTTGCGAATAAATCTGCATATTGAATCGCACGATAGATATCGAAAGCATCCATTACATTGCGGTTTATTTCCAGATGCAAATCGAAATAGATATCATAACTATACTTTAATAACGAATAAATAAGACGCACAGTCTAATCCTTATAACGAACATCGAATTTAAGATAATAATAAAAGCTTCATAATAAAAGCCATCGACGAACATGAAACTGCTGCGTTTTACCGGGGATTCTATTCTGTGCTGTGTTGAAAAATTAGTAATTTCATTATGCGTTGGTAGTTACATTTGCAATGATAAATACCATCTCGCGCATCTCACCGAGTGTCACTTGAACTATGCGAAGAAATGCATTCGTGGCTCCTGATTACGCAATTTCGACCTGGCGCGTCTTTAGGACGTATCACGCCGTCATTTGAATGTAATCGATTCGATTCCATGCAACGTGCGTTGCGTCCATTAGCTTTTCATGCTAATGGACGCAACGCACGCATTTCTATTAAGGAGCGAGTGTAAACAAATCTCTTACATAACTCAGATCAAAGTCAACAAAGTCGGCTGTAGCCAACTCGATTTAATTCGTCGAGCAACGAAAACAGACGGCAAATTTCCTTTTCCGCGTCTGTGCCTAATCAGTTTCAATAACGATGAGGACGCAAATGACAACAACAACGCAACGCGCATTACTCTGTATTGTCGAGCTTAATGTAATGCGAGCGAGAACGTACGAGCATTCGAGAGGACGCTTAGGGTACTTGACATTCGTATTTGTTGGCGTCGCTCAGATATGGAAATACGATTAATTCTTATCTCGTTATTCGCGATAAACCATTACTTATGCATTCCGATCCGGCACGTCCGCGCTGCGGAGATTATTATATTTTGTTATCTGCGGCTTCACCTCGTGCGCAGCTACAACGTACGTAGTGTCTGTCCGGTAATAATCCCGGAGCCGAGTTACGACACCGATGCGGAGACGGAATAATTTGTCATATGATGTCACGCGTGCACGCGAACGCACCGAGCATGGTTACGGTTATAACATCTGGCAAGTGTTAAGGTGCGTTTACGCTTACACGACCGCCGAACGAATGGATCAACGCACAAATGCTCAAGATGTTTCTCCCAGCGCGAAACAATTACGGTTTTGCCTTAATTATTGCTTCCATTGCGCATGCTTGTTAAGGAACGATGCACGTTTGAGACGTATGTTAGGATATATCGTACAAATATAAATATAAGATACAAATCGTGATAGTCGTGTCGAGATGGATGAAGAATGGGAGAGAGAAGACATCTCGTGGGAGTTCCACGTTAATAATTTACAGTCTTCTTGTATTTTCGATGTTTATTCAACGCCGCGGAAAATGATCTTTCCTGTTTCCTCATATTATTTTTCTTTTTTTGAGATATTCGATTGATATGCGTCGCCTGATAAGGAGAGGAAGAGATCAATTCTTTCTCTTTTTTCTTCTTTTTTATTTAAATTTATTTAAATTAATTTCTATTCATTTCAATGTTATTCAAGGTGGAATGGAACAATGAAGTCTATGATTCTCTGCAATTGTTTGCGTTTCTCAAGGATTTTCTCAAATGTGAATACGAGGCGCAGGTAAAATGACTTCTGAAAATTATATCAAGGTAATGAAGCTCTTTTCGAAATGGATTCCTCTTTGGCGAAGTTTGATCCGCTGACGTAATTCGAATTTCATTAACTTGGATAATTGGATCTCTCTCGCATTAATGTATCAATTTATAAGATCTCCATTTAGACATTTTCAAATTACGATCGCGTTCCCTTTTTATTTTTATAAATTATAACGATATATGTACGTAACATGTATGCTTGATCTCTCTTTAAGATTTTCTTATTTATGTTTGCTCTACACGAATAAATCCTTTAAGTTGGAAAAGCAATTCTTTTCTTATATTTGTATCACTGAGAGCGTGATACAAAAATCTCTCTTTGTGCCGGAAAAACTCCGACGTAAGTAAAGTAAAATTATATTCTTCTTTCTTTAACCGTGTGTTATTTTCATAATATCAACAATTTAAAAGTAAATGTTTAAGATATAATAGTTTCAAAACATCTCCTAATATTTGCAATTTTTTATTAAAGAGACATCAAAGCCGTAAGAATATTATTTGTCGATTAATAATGAAAGTAAAATACTCGATATCGAATTTAATAATATATAACGAAGATCATTAATAAATTAGATCATTGGAATTTTGAACTATAAAACACAATAAAATATTTTATTTAAATAGCGATATATGCGTCCCAACGACATTGAATGCTTTATTAATGTTTGAAAGCAAAGTTTCTTCATTACATCTCTATATTTACATTATCCAAAAATATATGCAATTTACGCCCGCAATGTTTTTTGCATAAAATGCAAAAAAATAAAAATAAACTAAACTTGGTGAAGAAAAACTAGAGAACATGTAATATTCTCGTGAAAATATTTCGACAAGATTCTGTATTTCTTTCTATAATCTATATTTCAACATGATATATTTAATATGCATGAATCCTAATATGAACCGCATCAAGCAAATTATAGCATCTCAATGTTGAGCATATCAGAATCGAACATGTTAGATTAATGATACTACAACGTTACGTTACGTGTTACGTTATCATCAGATATTAAAATGGAAGAATTTACAGAGAGCTTCGTTATGGAATCGTAATCTGATATGGCGTAATCGATATCTGATATGATTTATTTTCGTGAACATCGTTCGCGTATTATCGCATTCGATCCTACGACATTCACGCATCTGGAAACGCGTAAGTTTTCACCTGCAGAGAAATCGGCGCTCTTGATTTGTCGCAGAGATCGTGTGTGTTGTATCGGATTAAACGTCGCGCGAACATATTAATCGGCTTGTGCTATACATTAGTAATGATGATCGCATATGCGAATCAACTCGCGAACACTTCTCCCGAAGCGAATAAAACGCGATAATGATTTATCGTGAGGCATCCAGCGCTATCGAGTAAAACATCATCCGACCGAGCTAATATTTACGTCGTGTAATTAATCAATCGCGCAACACTGATGTGACAAAAGACGCACATATTTTTCTTTTCCTTTCTCTTCATTGACTCCGTCGATGATCTGCGATGTCTCGCGACGTATGCCCATACGTTGTATTACTTTACGAAAACATTAATCGCGATTGACGAGCCCCGATCTGATGTGAGGAAGTATCCACTCTTAATGCTTATTGAAAACAAAACATATCTGATTTGTCAGCTAAATGATAATTCCATTTTTATGCCACAACTCTGGAGTGATTTATTTGCTTAAGCCTCCGTCGCGCAAGGTGTTTTCAGAGATGCTTCAGCAAGATCGATGATAGCCTTGAATGTGTAACGAAAACTCCTTCCACCTGCGATTCCTTGTGAAAAAGAGAAGCTGTAGGGAAAGTCGATCGGACTTTTAAATTAACGCTCGATTGAAAGTCCAAATTAACATTGATTGAGTTAATTGTCGAGGATTATTCTCTCCAGTGCCGATGTCGTGCCTGATAATTAGACGGAATTGAGAAGATGAGAGGCTCACATCTACGTTGTAACGAACATTTCCGGAAGGCGCGCGCAGGCTTATTCATACTCAAACCTTCTCGTGCTATAGACTCTCGCCGAAATTGCGAGACTGCAAATATCGCCTAAGAACTTTAATTATTCTACAAGTTTCATAAGTCACAGCGGCATCAAGGAGGATTAATTATTCCGACCTTTCGTGCTTTACAGCGCACATCGTTCATGATTCTCTCTCAGACGTTATATCAATGCGTCACCGACGCTGTTGTGCAAATTAAGAAAACCGAGATCTTCTTTCAGAGAACAAAAAAAAATAGGAAAAGCGAAGAAAGGAGAGAACGCTCGAGAGGCATTGCACGCGGTGATTTCACATTTTTTCACATTTTTTCTCAAAGTTGACACTCATAAGGTCTCTTTTGAGAATTATTATCCTTAAGGAAAGATAAAGCAAAGATGAAGCAAAATGCAAAGTAAAAGAGTAGAAGAAAATCTGGGTTTTCCAGAAAATTCGCATTCTACGTTCTGCATTCTCATATCAAGCGGACATATCTGAAGATAAAGCTCGTTTAACTTGGCGTTCCGGTGCGTTTGACGCGAACAGGAAACCGGGTTGCGAATATAGTCGTTTGCTCATTTAAATGATCTAATCGATAGAATGGAGAAGATTTATCTGTAATTAAACGTTCCTCATCGGATTTGGAAGCCCCGTGCGTATTTATTAGCCGATGCAGCGCTGCGGATGAAACTTTGCTCTCCAACTTTGCTCTTGATCAATGTTGAAGCAAAAAGTAAAGCTGAAAGCTTGAAATACGAAGAATCAGTTGACGTCAATGGAATCCGTCAATGAAATTACGAGCAGCGCTTCTCATACGCAAAACTAAACATGGGTGATTCTCGCTGCGGTCGCGGACTAGGAGATATCCGAAAATCGTCAGGCAAGATTGACGCGACTCCAACATTAGAATCGATGATACAATTTGGAAAAAATGCTTGGAAGCAATTTAAAATAATCTGGCTCTGCGACGTGTCAGTCCTGCCATAACGGAACTTTGCAAATATAGCGGCGTCCCAAGTAAACAAGTTATAAACCGATGACGAATTCAACGGCGAAGCTTGCATACGCGTTACTCGTACCTATTTCGAGGGAATATTTAACCCTGAAATATTATTAGGGACGAGAATAGATGTTGGCCAAATTTTCGGTTTCAAAATAGTTACCGACATTATGCAGCGACATAATGTCGCGTTCTCAAAGTACATATGCAGCGCGATCGTAATCGAAATTATTGGAAAATATACGATATACCGAGAAGATATCATATTGTTCTTATTGATCCGAATATTATTCGCGTTTCACCATTTATGTCAGCGACATGTCTATGGCTCTTTGCTCAAAACCTCGAGAATATTGTGGTATCGACGTGCCGTGTTCTAAAGCTGTCAAGAAATCTCGATGGTGTAACGCGCAGCAAATACTCATTTATTTTCATGACAATACATCAGAAACCAGACAATCTCGCTTTCTATGACGACCTCGTATATTTCTTTCAGTAATTCGAGTCAGATGAAAATTGTGAAGAATGATAGAAATGAGCGAGACTCAAGACTGCGATATGAAGAGATATTTCATCCTATTCTTTCTTTCATGAAATGATAACAATAACTGTGCGTCCCGATTGAAGAAGTGTAAGACATTTTTATGTTCGCCAGTCTAACGGTTTTCCAAAACTCAAATAAGACTTTTAAATATATAATAAAAAGATTGGAGATTTTTCTTTGTTAGGAAATAGTCATGACACTTTTATAAGTATTTGTAATGCGCGACGATTAATAACTCAATCTCTAAAAAACATAAGTTATTATAACGATAAAAAATAAATTCCAAAACGCACTATATGAGGAATAAACTGGAACTTGACTATTCATCTTTGTAAATATCTATGAATTCTCGTGAAATCTTTATGATTAAATCACGCCAATGGGAAAGTTTCCTCGACAGATTTGCAAAAAACTTTTTCAGTTTACGTATGGCGAGCAATTGGTCTCGCTTTGCGCATAATCTCCAGCCACTTCGATCCTGTCAAAACTTCCAAACTTTCTCGTAACGGAAAAATTATTATAATTCGTCAGGAAGCGGAGAAATAAATTATTATAATGATGACCAGCCATTTCCCTGCCCTTAATTTCGTCAATTTCAGCTTTAAGAAAATAGAGACTTGTTCATTGCGAATAAGATACCCACAAGATAGAAACTATTTAATATTGATTGCTCGTTAATGGTTCATAAAAAATAATCCGTTGCAACTTTCGACTTCAAGCATTCGCTTCAACTGTTTTCAGTAATACCAGGATTTGAGAATTTAACAATTTTTAAGAATAAAACATGTGAGCTACGATTTTTAAATATATGCAAATTATCATTACGAGGGCATTGCAGCGAATTGAATTTTATAAAAATTTCATATTTATCTAGCAGCGCATATGGGGACATATTTAAAAATGAGTCGGATCTTTATCGGATCATGCATAAAAGGATGAGAGTGTTCAAAGAGCATATTTTTTCGACAAAACGACTTCCCGTTTAGCGAAGCGTATGAATCTTTTGACGTGAACATCGGTGTCAAATATTCGATGACGTCTGTAGCATAAATTTTCCAAACTATGAAAAGCCAGATCTGAATCTTCGCTGCTCATGATAAAAACA
Source organism: Eciton burchellii (assembly GCA_020341155.1). Classification (NCBI taxonomy): domain Eukaryota; kingdom Metazoa; phylum Arthropoda; class Insecta; order Hymenoptera; family Formicidae; genus Eciton; species Eciton burchellii. The sequence continues at coordinate 1,603,571 of JAHMML010000016.1, read as the reverse complement.
TGAAGCAAAAACGTGACGGCCAGCGTGCTTTAAATATCAGATAAAACAAAGTGTAAAGCAAAGTGCGAGATCCTCCGGACACGGTCGATTGAAAAACGATCTCAAATCGCCTTCCATAAATAAAGAAAAAGGAAAGAAAAAAGAAAACCGCAGTCCTAAAAGAAGGGAAAGGATTAATTTATGCTACACAGTTGGATTTAATCGGTCTTCGTACGATCGACCAGAACAAATTGAATTTGTGCAGTTTTTGGGTTAATGCAAGGGGCAGCAGATGGTAGACATCGGCAGAGAGTGACCTCTTGGCGTCCCATGTAACCACATGCGGAGCAAGTTGCCTGGAAGATCGCCAGCCGCGCGTTTATTCTCGTAAATTACCATAAAAACGTGCGTGCACCGGGTATGCCAGCCAGATATCGCAGCACATACATTCAATGGTCTGTCAAAACAATGCTTCAACTACGATTTTAAGTGACGACGTGCAAACGATAGAACATCACGAATTGCTCAAACGAGAGATCACTCTCCTATAACATTACGTCATACACTCGATATCGTAATAAGAAAGCGATTGTGAGGAGGGAACAAAAACGAGCCATAATGAAGGAAATAACGATACTAATATCGGCAGGTCGAGTCCGATATCGGCGGTCTGTTAGAATATATCATAAGAAGAAGTCAGTAGTAAGATAACGGCGGCGTCATCCGATTTTTGTCGATGTACGATATCGTAATGACGAAAGCGAGGACGCGGGATCACACGAGAGGTGACACAGACGACATTTGGAAATGTACCCGCGCGTAACGAGAGACATTCCGATAAAGAAGCCGAATTGGATTGAATATACAATATACTGATAACCCCTGCTGTGCAATGTGATAAAAACTCGCGATTCCCGACGTGCCTTTTTCCCGTGACGAAGCGCGAGGTAAACAGCGGCCGAGAGTATGTTGTCGATAAAACGCGGCTAACGTGAGAAGAAATCCCTTCCGCGTCAGCAAGGAGAAAATATGAAACGGAAGATCCAAACGCGGCCTCAATCCGAGAGAGAGAGAGAGAGAGAGAGAGAGAGAGAGAGAGAGAGAGAGAGAGAGAAATAAACGCGGGACGCGCAAACGGCAGGAGAGGGGAACAGAAACGGAAGAGAAGAGGTAAAAGAGAAATAAAAATACAGGGGGGGGGGGAAGAAAGTGTCAATTCGCAAGAGCGACTGTACGGATCGTATTTTCATTAATTATCCATGGCCGCCTCTGTAGTTTTTCCTGAAAGCGTCCTCCTTAAATATGCCGATAGTCGGATCTCGGAGGCGGAGGCTGCGACTTTCTATCAATTAGGAAATCTAAATGGAGAGGCAGCGGCACGTTACGCAATACGGTAATAAACATGTCGGAATCGGCGATCCGTTGAACGTTCGATTATTCGCTGATTCTCGAAACGATCAATAACGCGCATTATGGAATATGCTTAAGAGGAATTGCACGCGCTCGCAAAATACCGGTTCCGAGGTGCAAATTGCAGACCGCAGAGATTTCCGTTCCTCGATATTCTGTCATCACTTATCGCTTGCACTTAGTTGCGCGTCACTGACACCGCAGAGATAACCAGATCCGTTTTAGCGTTGAACCGCGCATAAAGGCGCGAGAACGAAATGTATATTTGCGCGATCAGTGCGACAATATTGCGCGCGGACAATCGTCAGGAAAATACTCGCCGAATTAGCTGAGCAACACGGAGAAACCCGAGAGAGACTCAACGTGGCCTGGTCTTTCCCTGTCTCTCTCTCTCTCTCTCTCTCTCTCTCTCTCTCTCTCTCTCTCTCTCTCTCTCTCTCTGCCTCTCTTTTTTATTTACTTTTTTCTTTTTCTTTCACAATACTGCGCTTCGTAAATAAATTGGCCAGATGTGAAATGTTAAAGTGCTATATAAATTTATTTCTATGCGTATATATGCTAATCGTTCGCTACTCGAGTTTGTAACGGACGGTATTTACAGCGCGCTACTAAACTTTAAGCATGCACGCGAAGGCTAAGTAGATCGCTCAATATAACATGCGGGAAGCATCCAGGTTGCATTGGAGGAAAATCCTTCAATGGATTTTATCTCGTCTCTCGATCCTCCGCTCGACGACCTCTCGAGATGTAAGAAACCCGTGCGATTCTCTTGCACTTGCCCGCCGCCAGCCCTATACGAGCTGTTTCTTCGACAATGCATTCCGGGATTCCGTAATCCGTCTCGCAATCCGCATTTCTTCGTTTCTCGACGGCGCGAGCTCTCTTTTCCACTTATTCCGATTCTCGCGACGGTGAGATTTCAGTTTCCCCGATGTCGTTCGCCACCATGTCGGTGGCGAAATATGAAGAAACAAATGCACCCCCGCCGTAGAATTTCCCGTCTTGCGGTTCCTCTTTCATATCGCGAACGTCGATTCCCATACGTTGATACATAAGATACACACACACACGCAGAGCATGCATGCATACGCGCGCGGTGAACAGTTGCTCGAGTCAAATTTAAACTTTCCGCCGTTTCTCTCAAAAGGACTTGGCTCTTGCGCGAAGTTCGCCTGAACAGCTCCGAGAAATTCTGAAGATGAGCTTTATCGTTTCTTCGCTAAAGTGCCGCGTTCGCGAAATGCACGTTTAAAGAGCGCTCGTGCGCCACGGCCGACGAGTCACGTGTCGCACAGGAAGTCTTCCGGCGAGCTTCTCATCCCGGATATCGCTTTGACGCTTCTCTGTTTGGGTCGCTCCGTTAATTCGCGGTATTCCCGCGCCTTCCTCGAGGTCGTCATTTGGATCGATCGTTTGGAAACTCTTATCAGGTTCGTCGAAGGAGCGTAATTCTCTCGCGTGTACAGACAGCGACTATGATGGCTACGACGAACGGACGCTCCGTTGGTAAGCTTTTCCTTCGCCGTCTCTTGCGATAGACACGCGGGCTTCGCCATTGCATGATGAGACGTTTCGTCACCGCTATCAGACCGCGATCGGTTCCTTTGGGATTTCCTTGCGTCGAACGGTATGATCTGATAGTTCAGGTTCGGTGTCGCCTTGTCGCCATATCTTGGGACTGCAAAGTCCACATCCGCCAGCTTCGGTGGCTCTGGTAGACCGTCAGTCAGCACGATCGGCACGATCGTGATCCTCTCCTTCGTTTCCGGTAGGTGAAGATGCCGCGCTCGCTTGTATCCCGTCGAATCCTCATCTCGCCCGGCAAACTCCGATGAACTTTTCAACCGGGAATCGATTTTCTGTACGGAGAAACTGCGCTTGCTTATGTTGATATCGTCCCTCTTGCTGGCGTTGATAAGGGATATTCCAGACGGTGACTCGGTCTGCACCATCTCCGTCGACGAATTCGCCCGCACTTCCCGGATAAAGACGCTCGATACCCTGGCGGTAAGTATCACGTTACTCGGAGACCTCGTCATCGAAGTGGGTACCGTGTCCTTCATCATGCGAGAGGATTGAATGGGACTGACGGCTCGGCTAGTGTAGCATTTCTCCACGGTGGCTCGGAATTTCGTGTTCACGCTGACGACACGAATCTGCGGCGCGCAACTCGATACGGAAATTGCACGCGGTATTTGTTGATCAACGGCGCACTCGATCAGCTCCAATTCGAACGGGGAGGAGATCTGATCGTTTCTAGTGACGTGCTCGCTTGGAGCGGTGTCTTCGCGCATCGTTTGAACAGCCATGGACTGCTGATTGCCCGAGAGGATCCCGAAATGTTCGTTCAGCCGTTTCTTCCTTATTTGTTCGTCGCCGTCGATGCGCCAGCTGTTGTCGATCACTTTCACGATTGTGGACTTGGACGTGTAATTGGAGGAACAACAGGTCGTGAGAGGAGTTTCTTCCCACTGATGAGAAACATCCAAATTATTCTCGGACATTGGTGGTCTTTGTTTTTGCATCTTATTGCTGGATATTTGTAGGTTCGATTGTCGCGCGACGATCTTCTCGGGAAACTGCTGACACGAATCGTGTTGCTTCATCGTTTCGCGAAACAGCTTCGAAGAATTCGCGCTGATTCCTCCCTGAACGGACCAGGATAGCGTCTGCCGCGCGGAAATATCCTTTTGTTTTGCCGCGTTGAGCTTGTGACGGAGCTGGATGCTGCTATTGGAAATACATTGGTCGCACGAGCGTTCGCACAGAGCGGTCTTTCCCTGAGAAGCATGGATGCCAGTTGTCGGGAGGTAAGAAGCGCTGGAGCTTACTCGATGGTCGAATTTCTCAAGTGAGCGCGAGGTATCGCGACTTGCGGGATCCAACGCTTCTTGCCGACGAGACAGCCTCGAGCCAGTCTCGTACAAGCAGTTGGTATACGAGTCTTCTCGTGTTGGCGCGGATTTACCGACCATGGAGAAAGACGCGAACGGCGAGGTCGTCTTATCGACGAGAGTTGGATTTTCCGCGTTGCGGATACTCGCCGCAGCTTCTCGCGAGAACCCGCGGTCCGGAAAGTAATCGGACGTGCTCGACGACATGGATTGACTGAACATGTCCGATCGATATCTTGAGGAGATATCAAGGCCAAAGCCGCTCAGATCCAAGGCTCGGGCCTTGCCGATGATCTCGCTGTATTGATACTGAAGCGGGCTCAGTTCGTAATCTATTTTCATCAGGGTCTCCATGCCGGACGATACGCATTGATGCCTTTTCGATTTATAGGAAACCGCTGTCGTCGGGTCATCCGGCAAGACGGAAGGTCCGGAAGGAGTCGGCGCGAAGTAGATGGACTTGATGGAGGAGCATGGATTCCTAGCGATGTCAATGAGCTCGCCATCGTTTGTCAAATTGGCAGCATCCTCGTCATCGACGAATGTCGGAATCGCGTCTCGGTAGGGATCCCAATCCATCGTATCGTACTTACTCGTCGTTTCGTGAAGTGTCATTTCCGCCATCAGTTCCTCCGACCTCTCGCCATTAATCACCGCCCTGGACGCATTCGTATCCTATGAAGAACGAAGCCTATCGTGATCGTGGACGATCGATTTGTCTCTCTCAATATTTGATAGACTCGATATTCCGATAGAAGGGCAACATTATGTTAGCGTTAACGTTAACGTAATGTTAGCTTAGACCTAATAAAAAGAAAAAAAAAGGATAAAGGAAAAAAAAGTTAATCTGCGAGTTCGCAATGTTGAAATATGTTTTCATGCGACTACTTGTTCCCCCGAGAAATCGAGAGCTCTCGATTGAAAGGAGATTTCATGTAATTCGTTGGCACTCGTCCAGGAACGTACGTAAAGCACAGGCAGCATCGTTCGCGACTGGAACCTCCTCGCTTTATATTGCCGATCGCAACAGTTGGTCTTCGAGCTGGATAAGAGATCGGAGATCGTCAAGGAGCAAGAGGAGATGAGCGGTGCCATCCGCTCGACGATCATGGACATTTTCTTGTTACGTGCAAATGATGATTTGGACATTAACGTGGTGTCCACTGGCACGAAGCCCGCGGTAATGTCGTTTGAGACTTCGTTCTTCAGAATCGGCAGGGATTTTGATTTTGCTAAACTCTCGGGCATCAGAATAAAACTATCATGAGCGTACATGGTTTTCTGGGTTAGCCTATTTTCCATGAATTTCCGCTGCAGACCGAAATCTTCTTCATTTATAGACGATTCGCTCTTATCGAGCATGGTGAGTTTGTTTAAGGAAGTGCTTTTCTTTCCAAAGTAACCGTGAAGCAATTCCTCGTGAATTTCAGTGTCGCTGCGCTTGATACCTTCGCTAGACGTTTCGTAATCTCCTTTTGCATGAAACGGAGAAGAATGTTGAAAAATTATTTAGAGGTTTTGAAAAAGCTGTACTTTACGATTCTCAAGAATATTATCGGAAATTACGCGCGAGCTAAACAAATCTCTCAAATCAATTCACGCGGGTCTCCGAAGGCGTGAATATCGAGTTTCTAAGAAAAGAAAAAACCAGTAAATAAATCTTTAAAGCGAAGCTAATGCAAATATTCCATCGAAAATTTTCATAGATTTTGAAAAAGTCCAACATAATATCTAACATGTATATTATTCATAAAAACTGTGGCAAGCGCGTGAGACCGATTTCTCTCTTTTAGTCTCAATCAATCAACGCTTCAGGTAAAAGCGATCCATCCATATTCGAGTATTCATATTCGAATCGATGGCATTAATGCTGAATAAATTAACCTAATTAACCTAAGCGCAACTTTTACCGGAGGTTCAGAGCGAGCTAAAGTACTAAGAAACATAAAACTGTCTATTGTCGCACCAAGCCCATCATATGCTAGCTCCGCCAGCATAAACATAAGGTTTGCAACGTTTTCGCGAACGCGGGGCGATTTTGGAAGCGAAATTGCCCGATGGCGAATTAATGTCCTTCGCAAACCAACCGTCCGTCTCGGATGCGCAAGTGGTTGCAGCGGAACTCGACGTCGGTCGAACCGATCTCCGTTGATCTTCCGATTCGATCAGCTCGCCTCGTCTCAGCGTGTCGACGTGGAAGGACAATGCGGACGGGACAACGGAGATTCCGGGATGTCCGCGGCGATTCACGTGGCCAGTCTCCGTGTCATGCGACATCGTCATCGACATCGGAAGGTTAGCTACAACAAGCTGTTCCGCATATCGGCGAGCTCTGCCGTCCTGTGGACGCGTAATCGTCACTGGCAGACACGACACGATGCGCTCGACTGTTCACGTGGCACATAATTCCGCGAGACGGTGAGACAATTTCGTCGGCCGAAGTTGCCGAGGCAACTTGCTGAACTCAGCAGAAGTCGGGCGAGTTTTTGTCAATGACAATTTGACGAACGAGATGTCAACGCTAATCGAGACGTGGGAAGCGAAATGACGGCTCACAGTTGATGGAAAATCCTCCGTTTTCGTGACCTTGTACTTCAGTGCGGCCGTGCAATCGCGATTTAATTCCTTCATCGGGCCATTTGCGAAATATGCACGTGTCGTATTAATGCCCGATGTGTATCTCGCGCGATTTTGTATTCCGTATAAATATTCACATCTCCGATTCCGCGTCTGCATTCATAATGTATTTTTTATTCGCTGCCGCTACATCTGTCGTTATTTTTACGCCATGCATATGGACGTCACTTTCGCGCGCGCGGGGGCTTCCTCTTATCCTTTTTATCACGGAGATATCGCGGATGCTGATTTCGTCTATCGCCAACCAGCGTGTGCATTCTCGACGAACAGATTTCAAACAGCCGGATGCTTTTCCGCTGCGACGCACGGTCGTCGGTGATCCGTTCGGGACTGAAGTTTCGATCGAGATCGAAAACGGCAAAAGCGCAGGAAAAAAACGGATAATGCAAGTGATAAGTAGCGATGGGGTTATCCGTAGCAGGATACGAACGCTCGCCAGAGAAACTCCAAAACTGATCGCGATAAGTTCCCGGAAACCGATTTTCGAGCAACGCAAACCGAGCGAAAAGCAAAGAGCCGACACAAGACATCGCTGAATAAATATATTATCAGGAGAAACCCGAAATCGATAAATACTCAAGCCCGTCGACGTTGAATTATGCGTGACGCAAGAGAAGAAAAAAGAAACTAAAAAGCAAAAAGAAAAAAAAAAAAAAGAAAAGACGCGAATGCGCGCGCGTGAAGGGAACACGGTTTCGTGGGAATCATTCTCGGCTCGATAACGGAGATAAAAGGCGGAGAGAGGGCAGTTAAGTAACTCTATACTGATTACGTGCACGAAATATGGACAAGCGAGTTTCGGACGATAGGCTGTTCGAATGCTGGCCCGGCGAAAGCGTTTAAAAGATCATTCGCACGTGTCGACATGCGCGTTTGATCATCGCGTTTCTCAGCGTTAAAATTGCCGAATTTCCGTGAAAGGCGCGCATCTCAAATCGACGCTTATGTAGAGACAGATAGAGAACTCTCCGATGAAATCTGGCTGTATTGCGTAACGTTATGCTAATGCGAAGCGGGATCGCCATGATTTACATGAAAATCCATTCCCTGTTCCGGAGAGTATAAATAGTTAATGCATAAATTATACGCACTATTTTATTGTTACATAATTTATAATGTGAACGTCCCTGCGATGCCTGCATTTAAAGTCATATTAATAGTATTAATTACATTCGCGATACGTCACAACATAAGTCAAGTCGAATATAAGTCAAAATATTTTGGAATATTCTGGCCGCCGAAACGCGGTTCCTTCGCTCTGTTGTTCCATAACTTTATAACTCTCGGACACAATTTAAGTTTCGCGGAGAGTTGTGGCACTGCCGGATTCGTGAATATCCTATTTCTTGCTAATGATGATCCGACGACTTTGGATTCTGATCTCGGACTTCGGAAACTTTGATCGTATTCGCATCGCGATCTCGAGTGATTCATAGGAATCGGAAAATATTCGTCATTCCGAAAAGCCGTTCTCGGCTGCACTTGATCCTGCAATCTCGTTTTCCCGTATAGCGTAGTATGCCCAAGAATATTTGCGCTGACGTAAAGCGCAGAGTCGTTTTTATTAGAAAATTTATTTTCAAAGAAAATACAGAAATAGAAAGCATTTGATTTTCTTCGTTTCGTTAGATGTAATCCGGTAAACTATGAGATACTTTTTCCTTCCTAATATGTGAGATAATATGTAATATGTATACGAGCAAAATTTATAACATGTTCGTTACATGACAATGTCATAATATCTCTCAGTTACATTTTCTCGTCCGCAAAATTTTTTCGACAATGTGCCGTAAAGAGAGATACTTTTGCTATTAAGTAATTTTTACTTATAACTCCCAATAATCGCCGGTTCAACGATAAACGAGATCGGTTTCGTAAGGATTTATTTTCGTGATATCCCGTGGTATTCCGAATGTAATCAAAAGCGCGAACAAAAATTACTCGCGATTTCCCAATGACTCATTGCACTTCTCTGAAAAAGAAGCAATGAAGAAGTGAACGCATAGGGGACAAACCGGCTCGGTCGTTGCATTCGTTAGGTAACACATCTACCTTCTTGCTTTTGGATACGCGCGCACCATAAAGCCGGAGTTATACGCCACCGCCAATGACAAGTCGTGGAATCATCGATCTTCTGTGCCAGTAGCGGCAATCCTCCGTTTCCGTTTCCCCCGGGGGAGGCATTTGCCGATTTTCTCCTCTTCGCAGAATTTCTCCTCGTCGACAGATTTCACGACGATCGCGCACAGCAAGTAAATTCCTTGCAAGTTCACGAAAGATAAATTCGAGAATGAGGAAAGCTAGCGAATAGATATTTATTGTTAATCGCAAACGATAACAATTTTTTTGCTCGTTGATAACCATCCAGGGACTAAAAGTCAGGAATCGCTTATTTAGCGTATCGCGAATTCAAGCCGAATCGTTTGTTGTGCCATTTTCATGTGAACCGCGGCTATCGATGTTGTTTCGCCAATTTGTAGGATGTATATGCGCGCGGAATCGAGAATATGGATCAGTCGAAAATTACGATTATGGATCTCACGCGACATTCAGAGCTCTCCGTTTCCCGTGATCGCTCAATCGCGAATACATTATTTGTCGAGTATTTCCAATTTGACAATTTTCAGATCGCGAGCGCTATTCCTAACGTTATTCCCAAGTCTCGTTGCATTGCGTGCAATCGTAATGCCGAAAGTTATTCTGGCGAGACTATTAATCGAAATGGCCAGCGGCAAGAGATTTTCATATTCATGAGAGTATATGACTACGATGCCGTACATCTATTGCTCACGCGATTTTGCCCAATTGACTGGCCAAGCTAAAGGGATGATTCGACCCTTTCCGACTCTGCAAATACCAATTACGACTATTATATCTCACCGATCCATTTTATCCGGCAGATAAGCAAACGCGTGTGTAGACTTCGCTCGATCGAGAGGCATATATATAATATAATCGGAGACTTTCGGATCGCGCGCATCATTAATGCGAGGAACGATCTCGCTTTTGCTCTCGGATAAATATATGAATGACAGATCGCCATGTTTTAATGTATCATGACAGGCAAAAACGCTACGTTGAATTATGCATACTTATTCGTTGACTATAAGTAACGCTCATTTTGAAAGAACGATGATTTGTTTGTCGATGCATACAAACGCGTTATGCCATCGGTACAATTCGCTGCGCTACGAATAAAAACGCGGGCAAAACGAAACAATAAAAACAAGATATGACTAAACCGATCATCGATGCAAAATAAAATTAGCTTAGGGATATTAATTATCACAAATATTAACAATAATTAATTCTTCTTTGAACATTTAAGATCTCTTTAATCACTATTATTTCGCTGTGAATTAATAGATTAGGATATATTAACGTATCAATGCTATACCATAGATCATCAATGATATCCGATTCTCTAATTATAATACTGCTAATGATTTGTGTATCAATATTTAATATAATCAGCTATTTATTCATTCAATCTGTATGAACACTCCATCTCATTATTGAGATAATTTCAAATATAATATATATATTTTGAAATATCATATAATTTAAAATATTTCCGCATTCTGTTTTAAAATATTTCCGCAGTTCCTGTTTTTGAACTCGCACTCGAACTGGAAATTGAAAGCAAAATCGAAATCGATATCGATGTCGAAACAATTCCGTGTGCCAAGTCGCGCGGTAGTACTCAAAATCTGTATGATCGTGACTAAATTTGATTCGGCACCATTCTCCTTGACACGACGAGCATTCTCAGCGGCATTACAAGTAAACTATATCTAATGACGTTTCACGATTCTGGCTGCATCCCTAACGGTTTCCTCGCATCGAATTCCTTCGAATTGCGCCTCGAGCCGCGGATTCTTCAGGGAAGGGGAGAGTTTCATTTCCAGACCGCTCTTTGACTTGACATTTTTCATTGACCTAAGTCCAACGTGCGGTCATTAAAACTGATAAAACCCAATCACAACTAATAAGCCGCAACAAATGTCGCTCAATGAGCACCGTATTATACATTTAATATGAAGAATATCAAACTCCGCGGAATAAATCAGGTCTCTTGATTAAAAGCAAGTACATTTGTACTTTCAGACAATGAACTTGGGGTAACTTGGAGTAGGTTGCCGAGGTAACGTCGAGGTCGATGGCCGTCGTTAAAGGGCCAATCGATTCATCAGCGATCGGTCGGTACCATAAACTTCACCGGAATTCCCATAGGAAATCAGAGGGTTGCAGTAGAGACAGCATGGGACCAGTCCTCTCTCCTTTATCGTTCTCATATTTTTCTCGGCACTAGCGCGTAACGTTCTTCTTCCCTTTGTCTACCGCGTTGTGGTATCCGAAGTAAGCCAAGTAGGAAAGTTTATTGCGACAGAGAGGGAAGTATACGAGAGTGCTGGTCTCGCAGATAAGCTCTCATCAATTCGCAGGAATATCGCAATTGCCCTGCGGATTTGTAATTTTTTTTATTGAAAATCATTGCAGCGATATGCTTTGATGAAGAATTGTAATCGGCTCACCGTCATCGCGCGAAGTGAAAATCAGTGATCGATCCACTAATATCGCAAATATTTCCGTTAACTTATTTGTCCGTTCATGAGCGTCAATGGATATCTTGTCATTACATATGACATAGATATGTTGCTGTTGTATGTTAACATTTTATTTCGGTTTGTTGGCGACCGATAACAACTTAAGCTGGCATTTACACTCCGTTGTCCACACATGGTGCGGCAACCGCGCAAAAAGCGACACGATTTAATTGGGCAGTTCTCGAATATCTTAATTATATCTTTTTTCTATGGAATTCCACACAAATAGAGAGAGACAGACAGAGGATGTCGAATTCCTCATTCCTCTACATGCTGGATATTTACGTTACGGTGCAATTTGCGCGCATTGTATCGATTGTATGATTTGAACGAAGTATTTTTCACGAAGGCGCGCGCCATGAATGTAAAGCACTTTGCGAAAATTGGCTGCAATACTGCGGAACGTGCATTTTTGTCAGGACAATGAAGACGAAAATCTACATACGGTTACGAAACTCAGCTGCCAGTTATCTCGGCACTACCAAGATTTATATTGCGTTATGAAATGGAACTGTATATTTTGTACGAACTATGCAAACGACAAACACGTTGCACTGCGAGTAATGAGAAAATGTGCTAATTACTTCGTAACTAATTTAAGATATTAAAAGTATACGATATGTGAAATATCAGTTGTCATCAATGTCACGTCACATCAATTTCTATTGATGAATAGTAATTGATGAATGAATAAATATACACATATTCGGTTGCTAAAGAAAAAAGAAAGAAAACAAAATTTTGCTTTATAAAAATGATGAAAAACAATATTAGCAAAGGTTACTTCTTCTTTCTTCGCGAATACATACAGGTTATTCGGCTCTTACAGATGATATTCCCATCGTCGGTGACAAAAGATAATTAACATACTCGTAGAATGTAATCTTAAGCCATTTTAAAAACGGGATTGACAACGTGTCGGTGTTGGAGTTCCGGTTTGGAAATTGAGTAATTTGTATTTATATCGGCGAGTCGAGAATGATTAAAATGTATAAAATTCCGAATTTGTCGCGAATCGGTAGAGACAAACGAACATAAGACAAATGTGGCAGACGCTTTTTACTAGATATATTCCAAAATAAGCGATTAGGACCTTGAAGATATGCAAATTGAATGCTATTGCGGAACAATAAATTATTAGATATATAAAGAAACATATAAACTATCATCGATTTCTAAAATTTCTAATTTTATCAAAAATTTCAATATCGCATAAAATATTTCACTTAATTGTAATTCCAATGCATACATTAGGCAAAATAATTCCGCCAACTAAAATTGAAAAAAATAAATAATAGTGAAACAAATAATAATACTAAATAATAATACTAAATAATAATACTGAAACAAAAACATTTAATAAGGAAAAACTGCTGTATTCCTAAATTTCTTTAGATTGGCGAATATCGAATTTTTCCGTGTTGACACATACTATGTGCACGTTATGTAATGTCCATCCGTAAAAGATTTCATTAAGAAAAAAGATTTCCTTCCGATTTCTATCGAGTTACAAAGAAGGCATATCGATGCTCTCGATCGATTTGCCAGCCGCGTTGTTGCATAATAAAAGTTCACCCTTTGCAGACAGAACGATCTGGAAACGGATAGCCATTGCAGCGGCGTATTCGTGTGGACAATTACGTGCGTAACAACCGTAATAATGCGGAATCGGACCTGTTTCGGGAGCAGGTCTGCACGATGACTTTTGCCGTTACGTCAGAGATCAGAGCGTCGGATGGACCAACCGACCGGCTACAGAAAAATAATCGGGAGGTGCGCGGATCGCGGAGCAGGGCGTGTTCCTTATGTCGCTTCAGTGAAAGTAATCGCACACATCGCGAACTGAACATTCCCTATAAAAACAGCGGTCGACCGGACTGATGGCACACTCCAATCCGAAACTACCACAGGATACAATGAGGAACTTCGCGGTAAGTGTCGAAGTGTCTCTTAGATCGTTTAGGTTTCTTATATCTCTTAGAACGTAAGAACGATCCGTCACTGCATCTTTTCTCTATGGAATATATTTGTCACGCATTTATTTATTTTTAACAATCGTGTGTTATGAGATCGCTTGGTGCAGTCAAGAACGCGATTGTTATTGTCTTTGATAATATTTTCAAAACTGTATTAACTCGATTTTCTTCAAAATTACAGATAATATTGTTGGCGACCGCCGTATTGGCAGCCCCGAAAGAAGACTCGAGGAAACAAGACAAGCGGAGCTTGACCGGCCTCTCGGGTTACGGTCTGTCGGCAGGATTAGGCACAGGATATTCAGGATATAATGGATTTGATACCAAATTGGGATCGGGAATCGCTCTTGGTAACAGCCTGACATCCGCTTATTCTTCCGGACTTGAATATGGTGGTTCTTATGGAGGAGCCATTGCCAGCAGCTACTCCAAGCCAACGGAATTCTCGTTGTTGCACAGCGGCGTGTCGGGCAACTTATTCAAATCGGACGCTCCACTGTTAGCATCGAACAGCGTCTCGAGCGGTCTGCTGAAAACGGGCATTTCATCTTATCCATCCATCTCATCGATCTCATCGATTCCGGCAATCCCGTCAACGTCGCACGCCAAGGTGGAACGCATCACTGGCGTCACCGTTCACCGTGAGATACAAGTGCCGGTCCCAGTACCCCATCCGGTCCCCGTCGAAGTGACCAAGCACGTACCTGTGCCACATCCAGTACCTGTCAAGGTAGACCGTCCCTATCCAGTCCCAGTACCACAGCCGGTCCCTGTTCCGGTCACCCGCCACGTGCCCGTAAAGGTCGACCGCCCTTACCCGGTTCCAGTCCCGCACCCCGTTGAAGTCCGCGTGCCACAACCGGTACCTGTTCCAGTACCCCAGCCGGTGGCTGTCCCCGTGTCCGTCACTAGGCATGTGCCAATTTCCGTGCCGACCGTCAATGTCGCGCCCTTATCCGTCGGCATCGTCCCAGCGTCTGTCGGCATTGCTCCGGCGTCTGTCGGCATCGCTCCAGCAGCTGTCGGCATCGCTCCAGCACCTGTCGGCATCTCGTCTGGCATTGCCGGAATTTCATCTGGACACGAGTACGTCGATCTGGGATCCAGCGGCTTGACATCTGGCATCTCGGGAACCGCTTTGAGCAGCGGACTTAGCACTGGACTTGCCACTGGCTTGGAGAGCGGCATCGTTTCTGGCGGCATCCGCAGCGGTATCTCCGATGTCGGCTTCAGCAGCGGCATCGAGCACGTCGGCGTCGGATCGACTTTGGGATCTGCATCCTTGCTCGGCGCGTCGTCCCATGGCACCCTCAATGGTGGATACGCGTACTCGACACCGTTGAAGAAGTGGTAAACTCGCCCGGCACTTTAAAAGTGGACTTATATTTCCTCCAAGCGCTACCGGAACGTCGTTCGCAGATTGAATGTACGCGAAATAGCAGTTTTATGTACGTTGTCAAATAAATGTATATTTTTTTACTCTATATCCCGATAGAATTGTTATTTAATGCACGCATAACGTCGGCAATTGCGATTGCGCGACTGTGCGGTTCTTTTTACCTTTCGATATCTTTCTTGCGAATCCCGGACATTCTGGGTATTTTAAATCTATTTTGAATATAATACGGATTTATTATATTTTATTTATTTTTATTATAAAGAATAAAAATGAAATTGGATGAGAAGAGAGTTAAAACCTCTGAAAACTTTTCGTATTGCGAAATAAAAGAGAATACCGAATGATCTCGATAGAAACATAATAATATAAAATGCTCGATTAAAATCCCATTTAATTTATATTAATTTTTATTAATATAAATTGAATAGCCATATCTTTCAAGAGTATTTACAGATATCTTCTATACAAAATCATTTTTCTCTTTCTTTTTAACGAAATTCTTCGAAATAAGTTTTCATGAAGTTTTCCTGCTTGCCTCTCTCAAATGTTAATTTATTGGGCTTAATTATAATGATTAATTTCGCTAAATAATGTTAAATTTCAGCGAAATAACATACAACATAAATAATTCAGAGGATATGTGTTCCCTGTGATTTCGTTCTCTAAAATAGAGTGTTTTGCAAACACAACAGTATGTACAATGAAATCGATGCAATTGGCTACTGGAACAGCTTGCAAGGTGAGTAGAATGACGTCACAGAAACTTCGCATCGTATGATGCCGGGACACGTCACAGCTTTGAGAATAGGCAAAGCTTGAATCGTATTTTCTAATCAATATGAGAACAAGATAACAAACAAGTTAATTAGATTTATCAAAAAGAAATGCACGCCAGGAGTAACGCAAAATAGTGTGTAACAGAAAAATGGAATCTACAATTTCTGATTTACAAACATGGAAAAGCTGATCAAATATAAATAAATATAAAAGTTAATAAAACTTAAATAAGAATAAACTCGTACATAATATATATATAATACATATATATACAACATGATATAAGTCATAGCGAATAGCAAGAAAACAGAACTATATATTATTATTGATAAAATAAAAGTCGCCCTAAGCAATACAGTTGAATCCTACTATCTTTCGATAATGTTTCATTTTTAGTAACGTCGAATAAACAGTAAATATGGAAATGCATAAAGTGCAGATCAGTTCATTTTCATAAATTTTTATTTCTTTTGTGAATATCATATCTCTTAGTGCCAGCGTATCGATATAACTCATTATCTCGTGCGAAATCTAATTCGAGCATTAAATTATCATCGACAGATTTCGCATCGGGCTGTTATCTCTTGACGAAATTTCCCTCGATAGCTAACCTTTTCGATTATCGACTATAGCCAATACTATTCATTGGAGAAGTAACCGACGGTAACATTTATGTCAGAAATCTACTATACCGACTAAATGTAACTGATATAGGAAAGAGCTTTTATCAGCGATAAAATATCGTATACAGTAAAATTCGTATTGTAAATATTGACTTACGATACGATGATCGGCACGTAATGACGAACAGTTAAATAATTCCAGACTCACCTGAAACAATGAGAGATCAACATCATTTGCCGCATCTCATTTGATCGTTAGTAAAAAAAAATTGCAGCGAAAGAGCTCGTCGGTCAAGTCAAGAGATCATAACGATACCTTCCGATTTTTAATATTCAAAAAGTATTATCGTAGAGATCGCAGACGCATACGTGAGAAATTCTTGATATTGTTACGCATCGTGTTGCTAATGTTAATAAATCCTTTTATCGGATAGCTAGAAGAGGAATCTCTATGAATGAATAGTAAACAATAAACGAATGTATTGATGGATCGTCGATCTGGTTTACTTTACAACACGATTTACACTTTGTTTGCGCATGCCGGTTCGTTCTATCATTTAGCAGAGTTCGAATCAGGTAAATGGAAAGTTTTCATATTTAGTTGCGTACACACGCGTATGCATGCACACAGCGCAGCATGGTTTTTCTATTGAAATCGTCAACAAAGAAAGAATTCAATCTCACCACCAACAATCGAATTGATGTAGGCGAAGTGAATGGAGAGGAAGAAAGAAAAAAAAGGAAAAAGAAAAGAAAGAAAGAAAGAAAAAAATGTTTGCATATTTCATCCTTTACGTGCAATTTCATAGGGGAGGGAAAATATTTCCTGCAATATTCTTCTGTCGTCGTATGTCTTCTATTCATTTTAATAAATCGTAGAGAGCACGCTCTCTCGAGGAGCGTAAATATTCCTTGCTTACCCAGATACATGTATTTCGATCGATCTAGTTGTATTTCGGATCGCGTTTCAAGAATATTCTTGCCAAATCAGATTCGTTGAGATTTTATGAATATATTCATCCTGTTGCGATACGCTTTGAAGTCTAACAGATTGCACTATTTTAATTTAAAGGATCAAAGCCATGCAATTTTAGTTGCACGGACGTTATGGTATTCGATTTCCGTATAATAACGCCCGTAAAACAATGACTTTAGAAATTTATTTATAAGTTTTACTTATTTAAATATAATGTCGCATTGTGCGCGAGTAAAGTAATACTGATATCTTGGACAGATAAAATAATTAATTATCACATACACAACGAATATATCATGTGTGATTAACTACTTTGCATTCGAAGTGAGTTAAACTTGAGTGAGATAGAAGAGATATAATAAGCTATATATCATAACTATATTTTATAAACTGTTTATGTTGCTTCATATCGCTGTTTTTATGTTAAAATATTTTCGATTACATATATCTTTACATTTGTGTAAAGATGTACATCTTTAGGTACATCTTTACATGTATTCGAAGATATGTTGTGTATGTTTTTGAATCATCATCATCCATCTATCATACATTTTGTTGATACGAATATCATTTATTTTATTCTCACTTCTGCGATCATATCGTGATCACTTATAATATACATTTTTAAAGCTACGCGGAAAGTAGGTCAATATATATATATATATATATATATATATATGTCAATATATATGTAAATAAATATACATACATACACACGTAAAGTAATGTACCGTGTAATATCATGATAGCGTAATATAAGATCTCAGTTGCTCTCATGGAACTTTTGCTGATAAACTTTGGAATAGATGTGGAATGGATATATCACGTTGTATCTCTCGCGTTCTATTTACGCAGGAGAGACCATTAATGCCGAGAGACTACTTCGCACCTAATGTCCTTTCCAACTCTCAAGCTATTCCATTACAATCACATTAGACGATCACAATTACATAAACGTATGCCTTCGATCAATTAATTATATAATGCTTCGCGTTCTCACTTTAATCAAACATAGAAATGAAATTAAAGCAGGGTCACGCTTGGATTATCACGGATTATAGATACGTATCAATCGGCGCTATTGATCAGAAACTGTTCATTATTACCATTAGCCCTCTTGATCATTAGCTGTCTTCTGATATGTGCTCGATAGCTGATACGGACATAATCAATGATTATTAAGATATTCTCTTCGCTGCAGAAGAGAATTAAATCCAGATTAATACAGTCGCCTGCGTGTCAAAGTTCAACGAATCATCTGAAATCGAAGTACGCAAGTGGTATTCTTCGTTAACACTTTCTTTAATAGATATAGAAATACCAGCGCATATCCACGCAAAGCAATAAGAATTCCCAAAATTCCTCCCGACTTTTCACGCTCACTCAAGGATTCCGGAAGCTGCTCCAAGTAGCTTCGCAAAATACTTCCCGCTTGCCACGTGCAGCCGATGACTCGACTTGCTGACGGAACTTTCGGATTAGCCGGCCATCGAGGATCGCCCTACTGTCGAGTCTTTGTTGAAACTGCACCGTAAAAGATTTCTTCAATTTCATGTGAAATTCGCTCGCGGCGAACGAGATTCCGAGAGAAAAGCAACACGTGCTTGTAGTTCGATACCTACTTCTACATGCTGCACAAGAGCTCTGGACATAAAAAGTCTTGCAAGGAACTTCAGGAAGCAATATTAAATTTCTTCGTATGAAGAAACGGAGTCTTTGCACATAATAATTCAAACAAAATTAGAAACACAAGAAGAGCCACTTGTTACTGATTGTTACTGATTATTACATTTACGACAGATCAAAATGAACTTGAAACGCATTCGTGTGCAACAATTTAGATCTTTCTTACAAATTCGCCTTATCTCATGCCTCAAAAGGCATTATATTTAAGCTCTAAGTATCGCTCTAAAATTATCGCGATCCCGGAACTATTACAAGCTTCCTTAACGTTTCTCGCGCGATTAATTACATTACATGTATATAATCGTGTAATTACATCTTCACATGTGCTTTACGAGGACGTCGGTAATGCCTGATTTGCATACATTATGCGAAAATTAAAAGCCGATAACTCATAGTTAATTCTACGCTAGAATGAGTAATTAAGTTCAGATGTTACAAACCGTCTACGAAAATTGCCTCGTAATTATCTCTTCAAGGAGTGAATGGCGCTATACTTAATTCAAAAGCTAGAACTTTTGCATACTTCATATTAATCATATGAATCTTAATTGCTCATTAATGACGCGATCTAAACGTCGCGCGTATCGACTTATCCGTTTTGTTAGAATTTCGCGAATATTCAATATTCCTTATACGATCGTACAAATCATTATCACATATCTGTTCGCCATCGCAATTAATCGTGACTCGCGACGCATCCTCGTATTCGACCGTAAATTTATTTAGAAACCCAGTTAGTCTTGATTCGTCACGAGTAAGTTATCGTTTTGAACAAACAAGCATCAACCGAGTTTTTGCGGACAATAATAAACCCTTCAATCTGTTGGAGCTATCGTGAATTAATCGAATCGAATAATTCATGATTCCCGACACAGAGAGAAGATACGTAAGCAGTCGGGAATGAGAGCGCGAAAGCTGCGCCTCTTGAAAAATCAGCGCTGTTGACGCTGTATACTATGGAAAGAAAGAAAAAAAAAAGAAAAAGAAAAAAGAAAGAAAGAAACGAGGAGAAAAGGAAAAGGGAACAAGAGATTACGTGATTTTATTTTTAATTTTGCGCGAGCGTGTTTGCTTTAATAATAAGCAAACAGAGGAGCATCACTTGTGTGCGCGGTGCTCGCTCCGTTCCTCGCAACCTCGAGACTCTTTTCGCTTCTCAACGCGCATAAATCCACTTTTGCAAACGAAACGCGCACTACACACGGGACTCGACGCCCCAACTCACCGTGGGACGCCGTTCGCGAAATTACAGGCGAGTTTATTGCGGCCTATGTTCCTTTGTTCCGTCGCGGAAACCGCAAACGAACCGAGTCAGTGAAGCAACCCTTCGAGCGCCCACTTAAATTACCGGATTTTCGCGGCTACAAAGGTCTCATCGAGGAGCCATCCGACGTGTCCGGCGTGTTATCAGAGAATACGTGCTACAATGCTGTGCCGCGGCATGGCGCATAATAATTTCCACTTTACTTTACGGGAGATAGCCGCGATAATTAATAAAGCCCGACATCGTGCTCTGGCTATCGTAATGACTATGGCTCTAGTAATTTCCTTCGTGAAACTCTTTCTTACTCATGGAAAACTCTTGTCGAGGAACTCTTCGTGGGTAATTTGCAATTTGCAAGAGAGAGAAAGAGAGAGGGGATATTATGTCGTCCGAAAGAATAATTGAAGAAAGACACTTGGTGCTCGTGTATTAATTTGCCCAAGGAATAAATTGAGACGCTTGAAGAAATATGAATATCGACTTCCCTATTTAATTCCAACTGCGAGTAATCGAAGTATCAAACCGGTGTAATTTGAATTTCAGCGACGAAATGAAACGATCATCTAAATAAATATTAATGCCGAAATTGTGCATCCTTTTGCTTGATGTTCTTCGCACGCACACGTGAAATAATGGTCCGCCCTGTTCGTTAGCCCGCATAAAGTGCAGGAAGCGTCACATGAAAATTTTCAGCGGTCCATCAAGCCGTTGAATTCGTTAAACGAATTCTTCGACAGTCATTTGCAAGGTAATTACTTGCGCGCTCGCGCGACCCTTCTATTAATTGAGGCGCGTTTCGCTGACTCGTTTCATGTCGCGGTGACGAATTAAAGCCTCCGTTCGAATATCAGCTGGATGCCTATTGCGATATCAGCTCTGCTGGATTGTCCGATGTCTTATCCAACGTCTCGATTGACTGGCGGATAACAACGATCAAGTGTAACCATAGCTTTCCATTGATACGGTAGGATTATCTAACTAGCTAACGTACCAGGCTGGTATGAATTTATCGCTTGACATATCACAGAGAGTAGCGACGACTAATGTACCCACGTTCATCAAGACAAGGAAGCGACATGCCTGTAATAGCGTGCACGTATGGGTATGAGACTAGTGATGCCAGTCGGAGGCACTGTAGCAGTCTGTTTAGACGGGCTGAACTGCGAAGGGGAAGTTCGACATGCTTTGTGGAAAGTACCAAGAAAGTTGAGCGCGTCAGAGGACTACGCAGCTGAGGACCGCAGCATCCTACTCGCGTTAACTGAAAAAGCGGAGTCTCGCTCGCTCGCGGCGACCCCCGCGAGAAACAGCGAGGGATAACTATTCGCGGGATCGTGGGAAGAACGATAGAACAGCGAGCGAGTGGCAAGCTTTTCCCTGATATTTTACAAAGTAATTCCCGCACTCGCGGGTGAAAACGCCGCGCTCGATCGCCGCCGCGAGTCAAGCGCCGCCGCGCGTCAGAGGTCTTTTTTCACTTCGGACTTGAGCCAACCGGCTCGTGTGTGTTCGCCGGTCGGTTTCGATCACGTACGGCTGATGAACTCTGAAAGACTATTTTCCTCGGACGCCGTATCGTCGCGTGGGAGACCGAACGTAACTTCGTCGATATCGATGAGTCCGTCAGTATGCATCTATGTGCGCCGCCGTGTACGTGCGTGGATGCGGCGCACACAGCACACGCGTCCCCGACAAGATTATTATTTTCTACGATCGAATTTACCGGCATTGCTTGCCGCAAACGCTTTAGACTTCGCGATGCGAAGCGGGTAATATGCTGCGACCGAGCGCGCACGGGAAACGTAAAGAAAACCCATTAACGATTCCGATATCGCCGCAAAGCCCTAAACATTTCGGAGACGCGCTGTAGTACGAGCACGCGTCGTTTTTCTATCTGAAAGCTATACAAGTTGATATAGAGGGATACAGGCGCGTGTTTGTCGTGCCTTTCTGGGATATTAATTTTTTTTATTAAAAGGAAACTCCACGTACGCGTCAAGGATGGCACCATAAAGAACGAACCCCTTCCGAAGCTCCTTTACGCTGCCTCACCGAAGAAGTTAGTAGTTATTTACGCGTTGGAATTAATTATTCCAAGAGATTAATTAAGCGATTCGTGATACTCCGGAAACATAATTCAAATCCGACAGCAAAATGCGAGGATGAATTTCAAGGCAAGGACACATCATGGACATATCGATTTTTTTTTCGCGATACGTGGATATTTCCTTGCATATATATGTGTATATGCACGCGCGCGCGTGTGTGTCTGTGTACATACGAGAAAATAAACGTAACGCTGATATTAATCCGTCTCGTTACGTTGCATCGTAATCATCGTGTAACATGACGTGACTTAATTAAAGCTACTGTCGTGCCATGAATGCACCGGCGCTGCACCATCCAGTGGTGGTAAACAATGCGTGCAACTGTTCACTTAAAACGACTTCAACGCGCACGTCAACGGATGTGGACGTGCGAGCAGGAGTTGGCGATTGTTCGCGATCTATGATTCCCGAGTTCACCGTCGACGCGTCGAAAACTTCTAACGTTGTTCTGTGTTCCAGCCGCGCGCCGCTATCGATCGAGTCAATAGCCTCGAGCCTCTAAATGCACGTACGTATGTGTACATTGAATTTACGATGTAAAAAATCACATCATTCCACTCAATAAGATCGTTGACTGCGATAAGAAAAAAGTAAACACTGAAGCATGCCTGATGTTATTGCGCGAGGACATTCCAGGCCGATCTGCAGCGGAAACAAGCGACATCTCGGTAAATGGGATGAAATTAAAGAAGAATTGCATAGCCTGAGGAAAGCGGCATTAATGATGTAAAAGAAAGCAGAAGTATCGGCGTACCATGGAGATTATCTGCTGAAATGACGTTGCGAAGAATGAAAAGGAAAAAAAGAAGAAAAATGCGGTATGCCGGCCCTTGGCGCGCGGCTCATTTCGCCGCGCTGGATCAACTATGGATTTTCAGCAGCATTTTTCACATATCCAGAAAGACCGAAGAAAAAAACGCGGCGGTCTCCCGCCGAGAAAATAGCGCGCTCGACAGACCGGTAATAAAATTTCGCGTAAAAATCTCATATCCCATCGTGTCACCCTGAATGGTCTCACGGTGATTTAAATTCAAATGCGCGCGCGCGCTAAGGACCTCGCTCTCCTATCGCGTACCTTCGACGTATGAAAGATTTAACAGCGCGTTGATACGGTGCGATAACAGAGTGAGATATATGGCGAGGTAACAATGGCTTCACGTGCGATAAAATACACGAGGATTGTCCCTTTCTTTAAATAATACCACGCTGAGATAACGCGATGTGGCTTGCCCGGCACATTCGCCTGTCATTTATAAATCACGTGTTTCCGGGAATATTTTCGAAGTAGGCGACTACATACCGGCCACGTCACTTCCGACGGAGGATTTATCCCTAGCTACATTTTTGAGCGCACCGCGGGCGGAAAAATGCATCCGCATGAATGTGAGAAGTTGTAACGACTTTCCACATAAACTGCGCGCGCGCGCACCAAGCCGCAAACTCTGGAATATGGAATTCCCGAGGGAATTGTCTTTTTTCTTTTCCCCATCCGACAAGCATACTTTTCTCTCTCTTGCTTGCTTGAAAGGCACATAATTTTTCCTCGAACATCGATAGCGTCGATCTCTCTGCTGTTTATGTGTTAATCGTTACGTATTAAACGCCGCATATAAATCGGAAATCGTGCATTTTAATCTCGCTAAGCCGCGCCTAAACCTCCCTTTTCAATCATTGGCGATGCGTCGGTTACGCTTAATTCTTCATATTTGGCGACAAGAGAAAGAGAAAGAGAAAGAGAGAGAGAGAGAAAGAGAGAGAAAGGAAGGGCACATACATGCTGATAATTACGGTAGCAAAATTCCGATAATCCAACGGTAGCGCCGTGAAATCTCGTTCGCGCGCAATCCGCAATTCCATCCGCGCGAATTCATATCATACGAGGCAATCGCTACGCGATTATCGCTTAATAAAAGATTTAGTTCGAATGCAGATGACATCGTATCTACAGGAGCGATCGACAGGATAACATCTCAAGTAGAAAGAAAAACGCCGATGTAGCACGCTCGTGCTGAAACTTTACCGATTAAGACGTACTCTCTATCAGCATCCAAAGTTGCCGCGGCACGTCGCGTAGAACTGCAATTCTGCAGTTACAACAGTTATCCCAAGATACGATTATATTATGCGTCGTGTCACGCAGTGCGGTTGCAATGGTATTACGAGTAAGGAGCGCGATCGAAAATCGTCGTTACAATTTTCACTTCAATTCTAACATTCGTGTCTGGCTCCTGCAAGCCGGTGTTCGTACGTAATTTAAATTACGCGATAAAATCGCTAAAGTATACCACCGTACCACCGAGCAAGCGATCTCCCAGGCTGTTTAACTACGAGAGTTTCGAACTCATATTCGTGTAAGAATATCGGGACAACGGCCGGCGCTGTTATTCAATTTTCCCGAGCTTCCTTCAGCCAGATTGGATACTACGGCCGCTTCACAAAGCCTCGCATCATCGCACCTCTCTTTTCCCTATACTGGGAGTTCCCAGGACCCTTTCATCGTGCCTTCCTCTTTCGCTTCTGCGAGACCTCCTATCTAACAGAAGAACGATGCGAACGCTGCCACGAGGTTTCCCGCGAAACCTCATATTTCCTACCTTCGTCCGGAAAAGTGCGCCGTAACTAACGACATATATATACATACATGAATCCTCACTTTCGTTACACGTGCGTATTCCACGTGAAAGATCTAGGATAGGACGACGAGATTTCACAATGTAACAGGTGGCAGCCGCTGCCTTCTCTTCCGAAAGAATCTCGTTCTTCCCTTTTTCTTTTTTGCATTCGGTTATCTTAACAACTATGCCAGTATAACTGACGTGCTGTAATAATCCTATATTTTGTATCGCGATTGATTAGATAGTCGAATTAATAGCTCTCTACAGATGACGACTTTCAGATGCACATGCTCACGATGTCACGATGAGCTCGCGATCCGTTCTATTATATAACAGATCCTGAACTGCTTTTGAGGAAGATTCTAATCATAAAATTGAAATGCATTGAAATGTATTGTCATTCGGAAGCGATAACATTAAGATATTATATAGGACAGGACGGAACATTTTTTTACGTATTCTGAAAATAACGAATTGTCAATCAAGATTAGAGATCATGCATATTACTTAGAAATAAATGCTTATTTAATATCGTCTCAATGACTACCTTGATCACGCGCAAAAACGAGATCCAATGGGAAACACGAAACTGCGATACAGTATCTGAGAATCTTACAGAAATGTTGCCGCGCTGCAAATTATATACGCTGGTTCATTTTCATTCCACTTCTCTTGGCTCTCATTTCCCTCGCTATCCGCTTCATACCTTTCAGAAACTGTTGTCGGTCGCTTTCTCGGTCTAGCAATGTATTCAGTATTCTCTTCCCGAGAGCGGATGAGATCTTTTCTATTTCGTCTAACCCTGCCCTTTCTATAGTTGGCTAGGCTGAAGACGGAAATACAAGGGGAACACATCAAACAAGTGCAACGGAAACTGCAGTGGGAGCATTTGAAATAAGTAAAATGAGGATCGCGGATTTTACAAGAGAACGAAGAACGAGAAAGACAAAGAGGCGAAGATTTTAATCAAAATACGACGATGAGAAGATAATTCGTCGGATTTAATTGCGATTCTCGCGATTGTGTGCGATTTGCTTAAACCCGAATTGCGATTTATACGATTTAATCTCCTAACGGATCTCGCGACAAAATTTCGGTAACGACAAACGAAAAATACCGAATATGAAGCTCGTAAATAGAAATTCGCATTCCTCGCATTATTGGAATCTTCGGAGTCCGAAATAATTGCATGGGACAATAATATGTCACATGTTGATGTTTCATATTTTACGAGATAAAAGAAATAAGAAATATGTATCTCTCTTTTGTACTCTTTTCAATTCTTTTGTATCCAGAAAAATGGTCCCAGTTATTGATTGTTCTCATTCTCATGATAGCGATATCATGCATTGCCGCAAACATCCATTAATGTGGCCATTATATGCTTCCGCAATCTCATACGCACGCAGCGTGCCGATAATGGAATGCGTGATATTCGAATCACGTTTCTCGAATACGGAATCCCGACAAGCGGCCTGCAAAATTTCTCAGGCGTGTATCTCCCAGAAGGATTCGTCGGGAAAAAGTTCGAAATTAAATTATTGACGGATGTAGTTAGAGCTAGCCGTCGAAACTTTCGCACATATGAAGAAATAATGCTGCGCCATAACGTCGATCGACTCTAAAAGAAAGGAAACCGTGTCAGGAATCTGGTACGTTGAATTATACGAGAAAGTAGATAAAATTTCTTATATAAAAAGAAACTGAGAAATAAAAGAAAAGTATATCGCGTATTATATACACGTATCATATAATATATAAATGTAATGTAAATGTATTAAAGATGTATTAAAATGCTTTGTATTCTCGCTATCTGAACAACGAGTTCGTGCACAATGAGCTCGTATTATGTAATGATACATTCATATAATACGTAATGCATTCTCTTAATTACATGATATTATTGGCTTATTGGTATAATCCGTCGGAGTGCTTTTTTCCCGCAGGGGAAAAACAATTACCGGCAGTAACGCACGAGAGTGTCAAGCGGTAAATTAAATTCGAAAGCACGGTCCGTAATGGCGCGCATTAATAGCGACGAACGATTTGTGATTTAATTAAAGCTTTCCAGCGATTATCATAGAGTTCCATTGCTATATTGCATACGAAGATTTCTCATGTACAAAGATTTCTACGTATGAAGATGCAACTCGTGCAGCGTTGGCATCTGATAAATCCGTTATTATTTTAGAATTCAGCAGACATTATCTTGCCGGCATCGCAATTCGAATTTGTCAGAACGCCAATGTCACGTACACAGTTCTGAGAGTTTTCGATAATTGGTGTCCAGAATCGCTATCGCAAAAGTTGTTACGATCCCCGACGGCGGCCACTTCAGCTACAAGAAATCGTGCGCCAGACCTCGCGGTTCTTGACAAACGTTGCCGCTGCAGCATCGCTGTTCACCCGCGAAAATGCATGTGCGCCAAGTACATGTAACCGAGATCGAAATGTCTGCTACTCGGAGTCTCGGAAAGATCCCCGACCTATACATGTCGCGATGCATCCAGCTGGTCGCCAGCAAAGCCAGCCACCCTACCAGCCCCACTTGTTGGACGCCTCCGGAAGGGATTGGAAAGCCCGCGCGACCTTAAGCCACCTGATGCTACGCTACTGCCGGCATCGATCCCCCAAACTCCTTCGTCGAAACCCCTCCACCGTAGTCATGGCGACCAACTTCCCCTATCGTCTCGAACGAACGAACGAACGAACGAACGAACGAACGAACGAACGAACGAACGAACGAACGAACGAGCGAACGAACGAAAGGACGAAGGAAGGAACAAAGAAAGAAAGGAAGGAACGAACGAACGAGCGAACGAATGAACAGATAAATGGACGAATGAACAAATGAACGAACGAACAAACGAACGAACCTGCACACTCGACCTGCCTACCTTCACCACCAGGGGGGGCAGGGGTTGCGTTATCCTCTTGCCGGAGGGTGACAGGTGACGTTAGGTGGTAAACATTAGCCCCGACATAAGCGCGCATCCTGTTACCATTCTACAGAGATATATCCTGCAATCGGGTCACATCGAACATTATATTCGATCAGCGTGATTTCGCGCCGGCTGATTTCATTTCCCTTGATTCGTTTAACCGCCGCGGTAGCCGGCTGATCTCCACGCGTGAACGTTGTTTCAACACGCGAGATCAATGTTGCTGAGATTTCCTTTCCAAGCTAGATGCAATTCCTTTCTGATTAAACGTAATTCGTTATTTCTTTTAGAACGAGCTTTGTACGTTCTTGATAAAACAGCGATGCGGCGATAATGTGCAGATTATTAATTAATCATACACGTATGCGATTAACTACTGTACGATAAAACATTAAACATATCGAAACATGCATAACTGAAATATCTTTTTCGAGAACAGTATTTGGCCAGTTAATTCATGATGTGCGCGAAGATAGAATTATGGGAATACGGAACAGCTGCATCGAACCGCTAAAGCATGAGGATAATGTCAATGAGAGGACTCGCACAAATAGATAATTTCAGCAGATTAGTGTTAAATGCGTAGCATAAATGAGACGGTATCGCTCACACGGGTGACATAAAGAGGCAAATATTTACCATGGCGATGGCTGCTTGGTATACATTATCGCCGGTTTTGCACGCCATGTAGCCGGATTGCCTGAGATAAACACACATTACCGGCTAGATTCAATTTTCTAGAATATTAAATTGTCGACCCAGCCTCGCTGATTGCGTCTGAAACGCAAATTTCAAATACACAGATCACGGGAACACGCTATCTTCAGCAAGTACGCCTTAACGAATATGAAAATTATTTTCCTCTTCGGGAAAACGCTTCGATCGGGGAAGCGTTCATTTCATGAATAGGTCTTGTTTTTTCCCACGTTCGAAAAGTTAGGATTTTTTTTCTCTTTCTCTCTCGTGGATTTAAAAGCTCCATCATTCTGTTTTAAATGTACGCGAAGTTGGTGCACTTGGTGCGATTTGATATTCTAGATTTTACGGGGCTTCACATGCAACGAAATACCGATTTACGAAATGGTAAAAGCCGCATACTTTAAACATCCCGTGGGAAAACAACTTTCTCGCTGATAGCATCGATAAAATCTTATTATCGCTTATCACGAACTCCATTCAATGGCGTTGCTCATCTTGTAATGAGTCCGCGCGGTCGTGTCGTGCTCGCGTAAGTAGAATGCTTAACATTATTTACATATATTTAATATAATCTTCATGCGTGTGTATTCAAACGATAAACATCTTTATCTTTACTCTTTCATCATGCATTGTATATAAGATATAAAATATAAAATGACTTATAAAAAGAAGAACGTAGGAGAAGGGACCGTATTTCGCTACGCTGTTGAAATGAATTTATTGTCTTTGATGTGTAACTACAATCCGCAACTAAACGCACGGTACATTACATCGATCAATTCATCAACCTTTAAGCGCGTTAAAGCACAATAGCGACAGCATCAATGCACATGTATTTGCATATATATTCGAATATATAGATGTTAGTTTTAATTCGACCCTAATCTGGATATAATCCGAACAGAATTCGCCTGGAACGAATGATTCTCTCTCTTTTTCTTCTTTTAATTCGCCCCTAGCTCGTCGCCGTCTTTCTGCGATACTCTCCTCAAGTCCTGAACGTTGCGCGTGCAAATCTGTATTCCGCGTAAAGACGCAAACGAGAATCACTTAGCCTGCAAGCGCGAACAAGCAAAGGCGTTATCCGGCATATTCCCAGCTCGAGCTGGTGCATAATGGGTTGCTTGAACAGTTGACGTTGGTGCCGATATTGTTCGCGTAGATCTCCGTACAAAGGCGGCGAAAATCATTTAAGCGTTCCAAGACGAAGCAGCGAAGTGCATTATCCGGTTTAGATTCCCGGTTTGGCTCAGATTAACGTGTATAGATCGAGTCGATTAGACGATTAGATATCGAGAAAATCCATAGAAGACGCTGGCAAATTGCACTTTAGGTCTGCGCATCAGCCATATCTTGGGAATAATATAAAATGCCGCGAGGAACGATTATTCCTCGATTCTGCTCTGATTCTCCGATTTTCGTAATCGCCGTCAACGGGATACGTAAATATTGCGGCATAACAGCAGACGTTACGATAATTGCGCCGGATTATCGATCGATGCACGAACATGTTGATTACTGTTTGAATATATTTGCATGGTCGTGCGCTAATAAAACGAAATATATTTCGGAATTTCCTAGCCGCTTCATCTCAGCTCGCGGCCACTCCAAATACGTTGTCTGGGATCACGCACTTATCCATGCTTTTGATAGACGCGCAGCTCGCTGCACTGTAAAGGATGAAAGGATTAAATTGTTTTATGAATATAATCACGCATGCGCGCGATATCCTAATAATCTCCCGGTTGTCTCATCAACATCGCACGCATTGCTAATTTCGTAATAATCGGATTTAATCGTAGATAAAACGGACATGAAACATGAAATATGAGAAATAGAACAATTTTGTTTTTCTTCTTCTTCTTTTTCTTATAGGACCATGTCTTATAGCCTATATTTTATCCAGCGTGCCTGTTCTCCTGTGATACTGATTTTTGCACTAACATTTTGGAAGCCGCTCAGGTGATCTGAGAGTGTTTAGTCACTTTTTGCGATTTTTGCAAGCCGATTATCATCCTGTTTACATGATATCTTTATGCTCGTCTTCTGATTCTGCCCATTTTGTGACATTCTGAATCTCGCAGATGTTGCGAATATCTTCGCTGCGATTGCTATAGAGCGCAGTGATGTCATAACGATGCATCTTAAGGTCCTCATTTCCGTTGATCTTAGTAAACGTTTGGTGGAAACACGATTTGGTGTTTCCGTTCTTTTTTTAATAGATCATTACAGGTTATTTTCTATATCCTTATCCTTATATTTATATCCTTTTACTCCTTAGACTCATAATAAATTACTAAATAAAAGAATTTGTACAAGTTTACTTCAATATGCGCATTCATCGAACAAAACACGCGACTCGAACGACGCAGCGGAGTTAGGTACTTCACTGGCAAGAGAAGCATCGAAAAATTCTAAACTCACGAAAGTAAAAAGGCTCGGATGCGGAAGAGAGCGTCTTCTAACGCGTTCA
Source organism: Eciton burchellii (assembly GCA_020341155.1). Taxonomy (NCBI): domain Eukaryota; kingdom Metazoa; phylum Arthropoda; class Insecta; order Hymenoptera; family Formicidae; genus Eciton; species Eciton burchellii. Next base: position 1,572,506 of record JAHMML010000016.1, on the reverse strand, counting down.
TTCGCACGAACGGCGCGCAATCGCGTGTTTCACGCTCAGGCGAGTGGCGAAAAGCGATCGAACGCGAGAACCGAATAGGATATCGACTGAGCGTAGTATCGTAACAGCGTGGAGATTGCAGCTGGGTAATCCATATTGGTCAAGAAACTGCATTTTTAAATTAATTTCCTAGCATCCGAGGAGATTTCCAAAATAAAAGAAAGCGGTCAATCAATCGCCGATCAAGGTGTCACGAGAACGTAAAATTCTCGTGCCACAGGAACTGTTCGCGGTGAATGCAGAGATTCGCAGGTGTTACAATTTCAATGCCCGGTGTAATATCTCGATGGAAAGCGCAAAAGTAGAGCCCGTCAATAGCGCGCGGTCGTCACGTCCGCGAAATTTCATAAAGTATTGAGCATCGTCTGCTCGGAGCGCGCTGTTTTTATTACGTGACCGTATAGCAATCGATAACTTAACGGAAAGCGTGCGGAACGTTGATACGCAGACACACATATCGGTATCACCTGACGTAACAATACAACTGACAATGCAATCATCAGAAAGAATAAATCGTATCGCCGATAAATAGGTGATGCAGCAGTACGCGGATCATTCCACAGTTCTTCTCTCGATTTCAATTCAAGCGCGCCTTTTTGCACGCTTTTTCATATTTAAAATAGATATCGGACGAATATCGAAGAAGAAAAGTTTCTTTTCATCGAACAGAGAACGCTACGTTAATCACAATTACTTCCATGTCCCTCGCAATCGAGATAGATGGCCGTTGTGACGGCGAAAAATTGCCTCGATAAGAACTCGCGTTCAATATTACAACGCACAGGTTGTATAGATCGGGATTATAGGAAGGTGAAAAAGAAGCGGTTTCCCTTTTCCTGCGCGATGTGAAGCATAATTTACTGGCGAGCGAGACATCGCCTTTAACGTCGGACAGATTTTTTTACGCATTTGCTGGAGGGTGTGCAAGGATACATGCGATACAGGAAGGAAGGAAAGGATAGGAAAAAGAGAGAAAACGATATACCCCTCGGAAGAGGTTCGCCATCGTTCGCGATATCGCTGACGCCGCTTTGGCCTCGGCGATTCATCGTAGCGGATGCCAATGACCGCCGGTGTGAGTACGAGGGATGCCCGAGTGCATCGCTGCATATTTTACTTGAGAGTGCGCGTCACTAGGCGGATCATGACGTCATGTCTAACCTACATACTTTAAGGGTGCGGAGTCGCGTTGGGGCACCCCTGCATCGTTACGCGTGGCCGAGCCTGCCGTTGAACACGCGAGATACGATTCCGAAATCGGAGACACTGGTCCCGCCGTTTCTCGCTTATCGGCTCAACGACGAGATTCTACGAAAACGCATTTCTCACCGGGCCGACAAGAACTTTCGTTGAATCGGAACGAAAATTCCAGTATGTTGCCATTAAACTTGTAGTAAACGCAATTAATTCTTTCTCTCTCTATCACTCGTGCGCGTCGCGTATCAGCCGATGTATCGTCGCATGCAGCATGTATGCGCTCGCTTTATGGAGATGGGAAGTTTATGTAGAATATAAAGTCGTACTTTATGGAGCGCGTTCCAGAAACGTGGACTTGTAATTTTAATGATGGCCGTCGACCGAAACCGGCATTTCTTTCGCAGCAATTTCAAGAGATATGCGAACGTCCACGGGCAGCTTTCTAATATCGTTCGTTGGTTTTCTGACAATATATTGGATTCGCACGATATTGAAATTCGTAGGACGTTGAATTCGTATGACTTGAATCTGATAAACTTAGTTTAGTAAAGTGATATTGATTCCTGCTGGATATCAAATATTATTATATTTAGCGATACTACACACATACTATATATTATAATTTCTATTCTTTAGTATTATGTATAGTTTATGTATAGTTTCCGTTGATTTCTTTTACATTAAAAATCTGTTTGTATTATCAATCTCTGTGTGCAACGTTTTTTAAATATTTACATTCGCGCGAAGCTTTAATTTAAGACATTAATGAATTGACTTTTGAACGAATTGACAAATAAAAAGATTTCTCTTCAATGAGATAACTCAATAGCGAATGCTGTTGTTATTTTGTTTGATATGTTTTGGACAATATCCTTATCATCTCTGATATTTTTTATTTATTTACTTATAATTTCTCGCATTTAACGACAATTTTCGTTTCGCTGTCACCGCAGATTGAGATACCCTAAGGCGGCCGTAACAAATGGAATTTCATTTTGAAATCTTGACCTTGCGTCATATGTAATGCACTGGAATCAATAATGCATAAGTTCGCTGAGTGTGCTGGTACATTGCGTATGAACGTTGCTACAATGTGACATATGATAGCATGGAAACAATGTTATTCTAGCATATGAGATTGAAAGGAAAGACCGGATTTGCATTATAGACTGATGTCACGTAAATCAAATGACCTAGTTAAAGTCCTGATGCTGCTTTATCGTGAAATATTAGAAAATTACGATTAGATAGTAGTCCGTGATGTAATCTCATAAATTGATGTAATTTGATACGTCCGACATTCAATATTAAAGTAACATTAGAACAGCTGCCTATTCATCGACAAAGATAACGTGCGATTAATGTTTAATGAGAAATGAAATCGTGTCAAATGAAATTAGAATTCAGAATTAGAATGCCACATTTTTAATACAATTGATCAATTGATGGACGTGATCCATGTCAGCTTAATCCGCGATTACATTTTCCATGAATTGACTGAAAGCCGCGCGTGATCTTTTCTTAAATTATTCGCAGAAGAAATCTGATTTTTCCATCTTACATTCTCATCTAGGATTTTGGATATGGTAGAAGATTTGATCTCCGGTGAAGTGAATACGCGAAGTAGATATCGAGAACTGGAGGAACTCTTGACAAAAGTTATTTTGAACCGTAGATAGCAGATAAGAAAACGAATGCTCGAATCATCCCACATAATTCGCACTTAACTACAGTTAGTAGTTTGTGTGCTCGCATTTGTATGCATGTATATGCGTGTTTTGTGTCTTAAATAAGTTTTCGGTAAATAGGTCTTGTCAAGCTTTCGAATCGCGAGAGAATTTGGACTTTACATAAGAGAGGCTAATAGAAAGAGTGCTCAAAAGACGGTTGATCCGAAGATCGTTTTATATGTTCAGTCGATCGCATGAAAGCAATCTGAAGAGCCTACCAATCAGGTGCCAGCATAGAGATGACAAGTCTACAAACAGTGATGTTGACTTATTTCCATTACAACATAGCAAGCGAAGACGAGGGTGATTTTCGTTCCAGCGATTTATCAGCCATTAGTTTCGGTAGTTAAAGACTATTTAAATAAAAGATTGATGAAATATGCCACAGTTCCGTCAAAAATTTTTCCAAAGATATCCAAAGTATGATATCGAAAAATATTTACAGAAATTCCGCGCATAGTTTTACATGCGTTTTTATATACAGTTAAAATACGTTTTATTGCTATTCCTACACGTACTATATATACCGATAATCAATAGAAAGCATGAATTATTGAGTACGAATATCTATACTATCGATAAAAATAATTACATACTATTACATGCGAGTAAGAGAGAAAAAAATCCTGAGAAAAAAAACTTTTTAATATTCGAACACATAACAAAATATTATTTCAATTCTTTTTAATCGCTAAACAAATTCTTCCTTGATCAAACGTTAAAGTTTTAAACAAATGAAAAATTTTTAATAAAACATTGTCGTATATAGATAGTGGAGCAAACGATAGGTGGTGTTTAAATTTTCGCCAAAAATTCCATATTTGATCAAATATCGATCATCGTATCACAGCGGCTTTCTCTTAATTTTGAATAAATGAGACGTGAAGAGGCCTGATAACGGAATAACAGAATGTTTGATTTAATTAATTATCGATTCAATTAAGCGAAACTAAAGTTGTTTTGCAGAAACGTGAAGAAATGTCTGCTGAAGTGTCACGATAGTTTTATCATTAAAAAAGCTCTGTGCTGATTGCGAGGAATGGAAAACTCGTTAAGAAGTTGAGAAAAAAGAGATCCCGCCGCAGTCGACAGCATTTCAAGGCAGAATTATTTGAATAATCGGATCCTGTGTGTCTTTGTCTTGACTCCGATGCCGGCAATGTAAGGCGAGTCTACCGCTTCCGTGGGTGATTCAACTGCATTCAAACGACCGAAAGAATTTCAGTTCTCGCGAATTGAAATGCCATCATGTACATTATCTATATGCGCCGTCGTGGACGGCAATGTAAAGCGTATGAGAAATCGCAGTGTCTTTTTTCTGAGCTGTGAAATCCATGAACGAATCCGATTTTATCTACATGTATGAAAATTTGCTACAAATTTGCTTCACTATGGTACATACCAGCTGAAACTAATTTCAAAATTAGGATATATTTGAATTATGGATATATCTGAAAAATATAATCCACCAGCATACTTTAATATTTCTCCAGATTCTTTTTCAGATAATCTGAAAGTCCATCTCGTAATCAAACGCGGTTTCTTTTGTGTACGCGCAAACGATTTCATTATTATCAATTTTTAGTAACCTCCATTAGATAATGATCGATATATTTATCTTTATAAAAATCTATAAGAATTACATACGGGTAGTAGTTTCATATATTATTCTCGTCTCATTGCAAGAAATCCTCTCTACACTTCGATTTTACAGAACAGCAATATATAGTTTTGATGCACTATCCTCTCCAGGGAAATCAAAAAAGTTATCAAACTTTAAGGAATATACAATCGGTTAAAAATTCGCATTGACCATTGCACTGGTGATATGTCCGATTGTATAATCTCTATCGGAAGGAAAAGGAAAAGAGCAAAACATAAAACGAGAATGGAAAATATAATGAAATGTGGAGAGAGATATCGAAACATTCGAAGTTATTCGTATAATGAATACACTTGATACATTTCCAGCAAATTCGAGCAATTCAAATAAATGGAATTACTAATATTGTCGGTGAATAACCGTATACTACCACAGACAAATATATAATTATGTCAATATATCTTATATTCGCTATTATTAATGACAAATGTATGCAACTGCAGAATATTCTGATTAAAAACGAAGTAAAACTAACTGCTAAACGTAAACTGTAAACGTAAACTTAAGATTTAATTTGTCAGAATTATTGTGAGCCGACGGTTGCTTCGTTGCCGCTAAACATAATTCGAAAGTATATTCTCAAGATATTCCATGCAGCTTGGCAAAGTTTCAACGCAGTTAAGTTTTTAACGCAATTAAGTTACTTTCTCCGGCACTCAGCGGTTCTCGGGCGACAATTAATCGCGAAAATCTTGCTTGAAAATTGAAAAAGCACATTCCCCAAAGAGTTTCAAAATCAATTGAAACTTTCGTCAATCGGTGGCCGATATCTCTCGGGAAGGATCTCACCTTCCAGTCCGGAATCCCATCTCGGGGACTACTACTACAATGCAAATTCCGCTTACCTCTGCTTGCGGTTTCGATCTCAATGTCAAATTTTGCTTCTTCATTCTGGTTCTAGCGTAGGATAAACTCGGCACACCGGCATTATTGATTTTATGAGGGGCACGGAGGGAGGTCACATAGAGAGAGAGAGAGAGAGAGAGAGAGAGAGAGAGAGAGAGAGAGAGAGAGAGAGAGAGAGAGAGAGAGAGAGAGTGTGTGTGTGTGTGTGTGTGTATGTATGCATGTGTGCATAAATGAGAGAACACGAGTTAAAGAAAGTCGAGGTAAGATAAACTTCTTTTATTCAAATAGGTTTTCGCCTGGATGGATAAAGCCTGGAATATATAAACATCTTTCTCGGATTTATTCAGAGTTGTCCTTGAATGTTGCCCTACCACTTTCGGAAAAATCGACGTGCACTTTAGGCTGAAAGACTGGATATATTGCTGGATGCTCGCTTGATTCAATAGAAACGACTAATTTTTTAAAGGTCGCCGTTGATTCAGCATCTTGGATCTCGCTCAATGTCTCACCGGATATCGAAAATTTCATATCGAAGCTAATCTGAAGTTCGTAAGCGAGCAACGTTGAAAATATTTCATTGCGCATGAATAATTTTTCTTTCGGCAATTTTCGTGCTTTGTCAGGCAAAGCGTGAATCTTATCGTCGAAGGCGGCCGAGTCAAGTAAAGCAATCGTAAGTAAATCAATGCTCGAAATAGCCAATAGATATGCAGATATGTTCATATCGAGGACCGAGATATATGACAGGGAGATATCGAAAACTGTAATTGCATGCTATGACAAATCCCATGAATGATTTGCGGCAATCTGTCGACAGAATCTGCCTCATGTTGGAGCAAATCCAAAATTGACAGTGCATTTTTGGAGAAAATATACACTCGCGCGACTAGCGATGAGTGCTAAACGTATTTCATATATCAGATACGTGATTGTGAGACATGATTTAACGATCATAAAAATAATGTATGTGAGCGACGATGCCAGAATGAATAATTGGCCAGGTAAGCGCGTTAGAAATTGCAACGAATTTAGCATGATTAATATATTCTGATATCCAAACAAATGGAAGTAACCACGGAGATGGCGAGAGCATTCTGCAATCACTTCGCGTAAAACTGTTAATTGCAAAATGAAATTTTTAGCGAAATAATTTAAGAAAATGAAAAAATACCCATAAATACTGATGATTGTGTAATTACGTTTGTCCGTTACATTGACAGACTGGTATTTTTCTGAAAATTGATATTAAAGTAAATTAACCTATATTTCGGTAGATAAATTAACTTCGCTGTGGATAAATTGTGAGAAAATCTCTAAATAAGATAATCAAAAATTATACGAAGAACGATAAAAACTTTGCTAAAAATTTATTAAAATCTAACGTCGATCGGATAGTGCAATAGAAGCGAAATCCGAAACGTAAATCTGCCGATAAATCAAAGATTTTTACAAAGGCCACGCTGGGAAAAGAAAAGAACTTCACGGAAAGAATGAATTTTCTTCGAAACGAAAAACTGACGAGGGAAAATAAAGCAAGGGAAAATAATGCGAGGGAAAATAATGCGGAAAGAAATTCTCTTCAGAATGAAGAACTCACGAAAGAAAATAATGCAAGGAAGAACAATGCGCGAGTGAATTCTCTTCGAAACGAAAAACTAATGAGAGAAAATAATGTCAGGGAAAATAATGTGCAAACGAATTCCCTTCGGAATGAAATACCAATGAAGGAAAATAATGCGCGAGTGAATTCTCTTCGAAACGAAAAACCGATGAGGGAAAATAATACGCGAGTGAACTTTCTTCAAAACGAAAAATCGATGAGGATAAATAATGCTAGGAAAGATGGAGTGTCAATGGAGTTCCTTGAGATCGAAACATTAGATGTGGAGATCGTGTCGACAATAAATTCTGACAAAGTCAATAGCAACGAAAAAGAAAAGGAACCAGAAAGTATAGAAGATGCGCTCATGGAAATAAACTCTGTCAATGAGAAGAGAAAGCCTCCAACGGTAGATGAACCTCCACTCGATGAACCGAAAAAGCCGAAAATCATCGGACGCCGTCAACGGCATCCCTTTTGCGACATAATGGGCAAACGAGAGCAGCGCAGAGATGAATTGGAGAAGGTAGAGAGTAATCTGCGACAACGATTGGATATGCTTGAATGTTCGATGCCGGCAGTGTTGGTGTGGAATATCTGGCGGCTATCACAAGGTGCGCCCAGCTGTAGGATGAAGCGCATTTTGGAGAAGCACTTCGAAGATACGAAGGAACTGTCCTACCGCTGCACGCCGAGTCGTCACTACGATTGCAGAGTGCGGGAAATCGAGGCTCAGAGAAAACTGGCGGTGAGAAAAGTGGAGGAGGCGCGAAATGTCTGGTCGGAGAAGCTCGCTATGTTGGAGGAGCGAAAGAAAAGACTCGAGGAAGCCAAGAAGATTCAGGAGGAACAGAAGAGCACGATGGAACGCTTGAATGAGGAAATGAGAATATTGCAAGAAGAAGAGGAGAAGTTAGGGGTAGATGGATCGTGTCGTTATGGTGAGTGCGGCGATATGCAATGCAGGCAGAGATGGCTCGATAAAGTGCCCAGCGTGATGTCCATCAAATCCGGCGATATTCAGTGTTTGGAAAAGCTTCAGGAACTAGCGGAAGAGGAACTCATGATGAAACGGGACATCACTGAGTTGGAGAGACGTGAGGAAGCTTACATGAGGACGCTTCAGCAGGCCGAGGATCTCTGGTCGAAAATAGAGGACGAGACGATAGACCTGACGCTACAAGGCCAATTGGAAATGAAAACTGCGGCGAATCAACAGTTGGCTGATCGAGTGTGCGAGCTAGAAGATACCCTGGAAAAGTGTCTGACCCGGATGGCCATATGCCGGTCGGAATTGGAGAAGTTCGTGAGTATTGAGACAGTCGAGGCCATAATAGGCCGTGATGATGACCTCGCGCAGGTATTAGACAAGGAAGTTATTGCTAAAGTTAAAGTCGTACATCGGCCGATAGGCGAGATAGACGACGTAGTCACAGTGGAAGACGCAGAGATTCTAGTGAAGGTCGACGTTATAGACGAAGAGGTGTTAGCGAAAGTTCCTATGATCGATGTCGATGTTGAACCGGATGTTATTGTGGATGATATTGTGGACGTACGTGAAGTTGATGTCGTGCCGCTTGAAGAAGTTCGACCAGAGGATCCTGCTTATGAGCAACAAAGAATCAAAGAAATTCGCGACTACTTGGCCCAGTTAGATCAATTAGAGGATCTCTATAAGGATGACGGTCCGCCATGTCCGCCTGATTTCCCATGCAATGATGTTGTATTTTCGCCTGTTGGGATGACGAAGGAGGAATTAATTCAGATGGGAGTAACAGGTAGAAAGTTAGCGTTACTGCTGAGCGACGAAGAGAAAAACAGAATTCGAATGGAAATGATAGATAAGATAGAAGCTAAAATGATACCCGATCAAAGAATCGTAATGCATCAGAATGTACTTATATCATGGCTCAATGCAATCAACACAATTAGTGAAAAAGCAGCGGTATATACAATTCATACTATACAGATTAGAATTTTAAAATTTGAAATTATATATAGAGAATTTTCTTAATACATATTGCAACTAATATTAATACTGATATAAAAATATAGTATAGTAAAAATTAGTAAATATTCTAATGAAAAAATGTTTTTTTCTATTTGATTCTGAGATTAAGAAAACATGTGTTTATGTTTTTAGAAGCATCCTGAATGTTACGCAGTAAAAGAAGATGCTGATGCCTTAGCTAAAGAAATCAACCCATATATTGAGGTAAGAAATTAATTTAATCAACTTAATTATTGATAATTTAAAATATAAGAATAAGTGTACAATTTTGAAAATACTCTTAACTTGGTTAACTTTAAATTAAAAAACATTACTATATAATTACAATTACATTCTATAGCTGGAACTTAAAAGACCAGTAACACCTATCCACGAAGAAATCATCCGAGAGGAAATAGTAATAGAAAGAGAGGAAATAATAATAGAAAGAGAGGAAATATTAATAGAAGAAATAAAAGTGCCAGAAGAAATTCCAAAAGTGCCTGATATAGCAGTTCCACCTGAAGTAGAAATTCCACCTGAAATAGCGGTTCCGCCTGAAGTAGTAGTTCCACCTGATGTAGCAATTCCACCTGAAATAGCTGTTCCGCCTGATGTAATAGTTCCACCTGAAATAGAGGTTCCGCCTGATGTAGCGGTTCCACCTGAAATAGCAGTTCCACCTGAAATAGCAGTTCCACCTGAAGTACCAGTTCCACCTGCTGTAACAGTTCCACCTAAAGTAGCGATTCCGCCTGAAGTGGCGGTCCCGCCTGATGTAGCAGTTCCGCCTGCTGTAGCAGTTGAAGAGATAGAACCAGATGTGATGCCAATAGTAGAACCAGAAAAAATTCCACCAATTGTGAGTTTAATTGACAAAGAGAAATTAGAAGTTCCAGAACTACCAGTTAAGGTTGAGGAACGTCCATTAATAGATATAGAAGAAGAAAAGATTAGAATCGAAAAACCACCGATACCGGATGTCAAAGTAGAAGAAATCGTGGAAGAAGTACCAGAAAAAATTGAAGTCGTCGAACCTCCGATAATAGATAAGATAGAATTACCAGAACCGGAAAAAGTACCCGAAGAATTAATCGAGGTACCAGAAGTACCCGAGATACCAAAAGTACCCAAGGTACCAGAAGTACCCAAAGTACCAGAAGTACTCGAGGTACCAAAAATACCCGAGATACCAGAAGTGCCCGAGATACCAAAAGTGCCCGAAATACCAAAAGTGCCCGAGGAACCAAAAGTGCCCGAAGTACCAAAAGTGCCTAAGGTACCAGAAGTACCCGAGATACCAAAAGTACCCGAGATACCAGAAGTACCCGACGTACCAAAAGTACCCGAGGTACCAGAAGTACCCGA
>JAHMML010000016.1:1408404-1561588 GCA_020341155.1 Eciton burchellii | reverse complement strand
CCCGAGGTACCAGTAATACCCGAAATACCAGAAGTACCCGAGGTCCCCATAATACCGCCCGAAGTTCCGGAAGTTCCAGAAGTTGCACCACCTATAGTACCAGTAGTGGAAGAAGAAATAGTACCAGAGAAACCGCCAGAAGTCGAGAAACCGCCCGAGGCAATAATGTTGGCTATACCGATGGATCCTCGATTAATGATACAGCCATACTTCATCGTAGGAAAGATCATGGAGAAAGAAGTATTGGACATAATACCGACACTGAAACAGTGCATGGAATGTTGTTTGGTTAGTAACTGTCCGCGATTGTTTAATTACTTCTTGATAAATTATTATGTAATTATTACGCATGATTGCAATAACTTCCCAAAAAATACATGAGCGATATCAATATAGGTTTATTCTGAGGCACGTTAAGTGCCTAACACGTAGATGTTAGCGAACGACCGATCTTTCGAATATATGTTTTCTTCACTTGCAGCGACCGCCAGCCGAGAAACCAAAAGTCGAGATTACTCGCACGGAGATCGTTCAAACTGAATTGATGGAAATAACGCAAACGGTTACGGAATCACCATATGTGCCATTGATGGACACAGTTATTAGCGAATATTTCGAACCACCCGAGCTAAAAGTATCGAACGCCGAAATCACCAGTAACCGTACTGAAATAACCGACCGAAAAATGCTTGAGTTCAAAAGCTTAAAGGATCAATCGACCGTCACGACCGTCACCATCGGATCACAGACGGATAAAACGACACACGTTAGCCACGAGCGAGTAAGGGTTGAAAGAGAACGCGCGAGAATACCCGCGAATGAACTTTTACGATCCATAAAGATCGCTACCAGACTAACGCGACCGGACACAGAACGCGAGATTAGGACGATTAATTATGGCACTAATCCCGACGAAACGAACAACATTTGCAACTGTTGCTTGTGCGGTAAAACAACGATAAGACCCAAATTGGAGGTTCAACCACAAATTGATGCGAGAATTGCGATGCCCCCGGCTGCATTCAAACCCTACGTTACCAAAATCGATCGGCCGTTATCGTCTAGTAGATTGTGTTCCAATTGCAGAGAAAAAAGATCTCAGTCCAAGAATTTGCAGCAGAAATATCAAATCATTAGAAGCTTTACTCGCAATCAGGAAAGTTATAGTTATGCATCGTCGGCCGATAAATCATATCGGACTATTTGTCGAACAAAAACTATCGAGAAGAGAGATCAGGCTTCCCTGGCGAAAATATCTAAGCAAAAAGTTAAAGATGGATTACAAACGATTTTGGAAGATCCAAAATGCACCGAGTCATTTTCCCCGAGCTGTACTTGTTATAAAATAGAACAAAGCGAGAAAAAGGTAGTCAGAAAAGGAAATTGCTACTGCGCGGATACATGATTATTTTTATTCCATTCAATTGTCTGAACATAACAATACGTAATCCGTACAATAAAAAGGTATCTTAGTGCTTCGTATATTCGCATTTGCTATAATTATTTTTGTTAAGATTAATTAATGTTGCTATAATTATTAATCTTTCATTTGAGACAAAAATAATATCATGATTTACTTTTCACCATTATATGTGGAAAAAATATATTGGGCGCTGTAGTAAATTGCTTTTTGATGATGCTGAGCTGAGAGCATTCGAAAGAATAAATAACGACTGTCGTTAATAAAGTACGAATAATGTTGGAATTCAAATGGAATTCGTGAATAGAATCTCGCGGTGGTTCTATTTCCGTCAGCGTGAACGAGGAATTAAAGGAGAAGAAAGAAAATCAGAGAAAAATCATTTGTGATCCTTTACAATATGATGTTCGCCGATGTTGTGAATAATTACATTATACCGGCGAATGTGCTTCTCTGCGCTTTTAATCCGCTCATAACCGTCGAACTATCATCGTATTGTAAAAATGAGATGAAGTAACGTAAATACCAGGATATCGCATTTGTATATTAATCTGAAAACTGTACGCGTACAGTACACCAAAGCCATATATCAATCCGAAATGAGCTATTGTTTCGCACAGCGAATTCTCTTCCTCCGTGCATAAAGTGCAATTTAACAGATTTCTTTTCCTCAGGCAATTCAACAAACGTCAGGCAGACGAGCCCATAAGTAACGATCTTAAGCAAGAAAATAAAAGGTCATCGCGTAAAAATTCTGAGGGAGAAAGAGAGATGTCAAGAATGATATCTCGAAGCTCTATCATCCTCTCGATCGTCCATGCTCTTTCTCTCACTCTTTGCCACCTGCGGAGTCCCTCAATGTTCTCGCTCCTCGGGAAGTAAGATCGAAACACTCACCGTACGTTGGCCAAGGTGTGCCTGCGGGATCGCAGGTTGTGGTAGCCACGCAGCTCGCCGATGCTGCCCTGCTCAGCCTGCATCCTAGCCTGCGCCGTCGCGGCGGCGCTTGCGATCACGTGCTGATGCTGGTGGCCACCTGCGGCGCCTGCTGTCGTGATGCTCCTGCGAGAACGCCAACCCGTCCTACTGCCGCCGCTACTCGGAGTAGGTGATTTCTTGTAAGGTCTGCAGAAGGTATTGAAAAAGGCAATGGTATGCCGAGCGTATGCACGGTAACTCTTTCGCGAAGGCACCTCGAACGCTTAAAGTACATCTGTTGCTGCATCGAAGGAATCCCGCCGTCCCATTCCGTTATCCCTCTAACTTTCTTTCGTATTTGCATTTATCCTCCCTTATCCTGTCTCTCTCTCTCTCTCTCTCTCTCTCTCTCTCTCTCTCTCTCTCTCTCTCTCTCTCTCTCTCTTTCTTGTCTCTATTCTCGTTGATTTAGTTCGGTATTAAACGGGGAAAATTTCCACATTAAAAGTAACGCGCTAAAATGCAAAAGTGATACTTAATACTAGTTGCATTGAACACGTTACTTATTAACTGGATTTGGAAGAATTTTCTGGAAGAATTTTCCGGATACTAGGAATTAAGTATCCGAGAACTATCTCGTGACATTTAAATTTGTTACGCTCGTCGTGTTTAATGCGTCGCCAGTAATGCGTCGACTTGCTCTTCAGACGATTCTTGAATTATTCACAATTATTAACCCGCTCGGATCATCGTATGAAACGATGTATGTAAAACCTGTTCAGATCAATATCGTCGCGTAAATGCGTAATCAACTGCTGACTGATTATCCGTTCCATTTATTCGCGTAACGGTGGAATGTAAAGTAATCCCTTAGAACGCCAACGATCCTAATCCGACGACGTATTCTGGCCGTGGGAGTCGGAGCACGTTACGGCATGTAATGTGACATGGCATTTGCCAAGCCTGTCACAAGATTCCCAACTCGATATAGTGCCGGTGACCGGATGTACTTGGGAAATGGACGAGGGTGGCTCCGGTAGCCTTGGATTCGAGGATTCCCAAGGGCTCGTGGTTGAATTGCCCCGCGGAGGGGATCTTACCTTGCTTATCTTTCTCTCCTTTTTACTTTTTGCGCCTGTCATTGTGCGTGATATGACGAAGAAACGGCGAACGCAGAGACGGAGATGAGTGCTTTAGAGCGAGCTATCACGAACACTCAAGAAAACGCGGATATAATGAAACCGCGAGACCACATTTCGCACAGTCCACTCAAGTGCACTCCGAAACGCACGCACGAGAGTAATTCTCGTTAATAATAATAGCGACAAGCACACCTGCGCAAAATGGAACGAATGAATTACTGACAGAAGGCAAAAAGTGTCATATAAACATTGGCGCGTCGCCCGTGGTAATTATGGAACGCGTATAACTCGCATGATCTGTCAGTCCGCAAGATCCGCCGTAAATCGAACGTGGCAAAAATATAGATTTGGCACAGGGCCTAGAAGCATATAATTTTACGTTTTACTAAACGGAGAGATTCTCAGAGTTCTCGACACGCTCCATGACTGAAGCGTGACACCAAAACGAGACATACGTAAGCATACGAGGAGCATATCTGGCTGCATTAGTGCCAAGCGCGAGTAAACGATACGGACCGGCAGTGTTGAGAAGATAAACAGCATTCGTCGCATTTATCACCGATGAACGTAGGAAAATAATCATCAATTGTTGCTATCAGTCGACGACCATACGTAATTGTGAATTAGAGCTTAATTAATCCGCATAGAGCCTATTAATTCCGTTTTGTCGTGCTATCAAAGCGCTCCGCGGATATTCGCGAGCATACGCGTGCTCTATTACCGCCATTCTCATGCGCTTTGACGTGCGGAGATTTATTCCACGCCGAAAATCCTGCGGTTTATCATCTTCGAAGTAGCGTCGTCGAAACCATGACGTCTCTAGACTCAGTAGCGGCGAGATTCCGCGCCCTGCTCGCTTTTTAGAACCCCTTCATGCGAATTCAGCGCGTTCGTCATAATACAATAAGAAGCAAATGTGTTCGTAAACGTGTAATTTCTCGATAAGCTCTTACAAAACACCGTGGAGTTTCTACAAATTACGATCAGGACAATGGCCAATTGGGCCGTTGTTGCTGGCTACGATTTTAACAGCGAAGCATCAACAGGTAGCTTTGCGACGTCAAGATGAGCCAATTCGATATATCGATGCGCTCGATATGGCGTGCCTACACGAATCTCCGACTCTTTAGATTTACGACACCAAGCTCGCGAGAACGGGAGAAGATATAGACGCAATGGTACAGACAAGGCGAGAAAGAAAGAGAGAGAGAGAAGAAAATAGATGCAAAATCCCCGGTGCTTGTAACATAATGTCGAAATATCCCGTTAACCATATCGCTGCGTTTTATATAAGCAATCCTTGGCATAACGCACAATGCGTATTTGTACCTATCCGCGCAGTCGGATAGCAGAGCCGAAATAACATCGAAGGAAATAGTCACTTTGTGCATCGGCTACATCCGTCCGGTGTAGTCGCGCGGTTGACTAATATTCGATCTCGATTCGCACGCACGTGCGCGCACGGGAGATGCGCCCGCGGCATGTTCCAGTTCTATAGGGCCCGCTCTGTCGCGTTCTAATTATACGAGATTCGCTTCGGAATTAGCCTGCCAGGCGACCTATCAAGTCTATTCCGCGGCGGACAGGACACGATCACTATCGCGTTATAATTCAAATCTTGCTCGCTGGTAGCGAGTTCCAATTCCGCGTTCTTTCCTCAAATCGAGGAGAAGAAGCGTGAGGAAGTCCGTGACACGGTTCTTGGCAAGTTTCGGCTAGTTTAGCTGTTACTTGAGTCCATAAATCGATTACGTGTACTTGCGAATTATCGGGTCGTTGTTTGTACACGAAAGCCTATAGAAATCGGATCAATTGGATATATCCTTGACGCTAACGCCTCGCAATTAATTAACAAACAATTAAACCAATTATGGTAATCGAAGCAATCAGACGACTAAACTTTTTTCATCTATCAAATTTCGGACAACCTGGGTTTAATTCGACCCGCTGGCAAGAAATTTATACAAAGCGGTGGGAGAAGAAAATAATTGATTAAAAACTTGCAATCATCGCGCTTTCGCGCTATCATTATCAATGAAGGTCTTATATTTACTACATTAATTACGTCAGCCGTTTTAACTTCTTCGGGACAAGTTAATTATTGGCTCGATCGTGTTCCCCTAGGTAATCTGAGAAAACTGGTCTGCAGCTGTGCTTCTATATTTCCGTCCGAGCCATTTCCCCATTTTCGCAATAATATGGCGTATAGCAATTTTATGTGGGAAAAGTTGGCCCTATAAATTCCCATGGATAATGCATATGAATGCTCTTGCAAATAATTAATATATCTCTCAGCCATAATTAGCATATTTTTCGTATTTTCAGGCCATAATCGTATATGCGCAGGCCTATCAATTATTTTACTTTTAAATTATATAATTGCTTGATAATTCATGCGTACTTTAAAGCAACGTCGTTAATATAAAACTGATAACACAAAACTACTCATTATTAACGTTATAAATTATAATCGAACGCTATAAATTATAATAGGAAAGTCGCGATCAATGTCAAACAAAACTAGATGTTTCTGAAATATATATGTGTGTGTTTTAATTTCCTCAATATCAGAACATAATAGTCTTTAAACCAAAGTTTACACAGTGGTACGATGCATCGATATTTGGAATTTCATCGATATCTTCAATATCTGTGATACAAATTGCGTAAATTCGAATTGCGAAGAGAGAGAAAAAAAAGAAAGAGAGAGAAAAAGAAAGAAATAGAGAGAGAGAGAGAGAGAGAGAGAAAGAGAGAGAGAGAGAGAGAGAGAGAGAGAAAGAGGGCCGTTTACGCGTGAAGATACTCCGAATACTATAAAATAAAATTTTAGACTAAAATCTGGAAATTGTACAAACAATTTAACATTCATTCGAGATTAATTTCAAGACTGTACATGATGTACACTCGTTGTTGACGCATCGTCAGTTCAGCATGATAAAAGCTATAAATTTCAAAAACTTGCAGTCCTTCAAATCTTAGAAAAATTTATTTTCAAACGAAAGAAATATATTAAGATCGATAGTGGCTTGATAACTAAAAATGATAATCTTGTCATTTCTATAATGCGATAAATACGACAATGCTCTTCACACTTTTCGCAAGTTCCGATCATCATGCAAGATCAAGATCGATTAATCCGGCGATTCCTTTATAATCAATCCATTTCTAATTAATCCTTTTGTATTTTGTTAAGAAGTTTATGATTATGATACACGGCGTTATCAAACAGTTATTTAACTAAAGACGCGCGACGGGCTTCCTCACGCAACCGTTTTATGCGATTATCAGAGTGAGTGTCCCGGCATTGCAATGGCAAATCCTACATCTAACGGGAGGCTTTGAAGCTTCGTGCTCTCAATACGTATTCCCGTTAGCCTGCATCGTCTGCATCTCCGTAATTCCATTTGGTTGCTAGCGTCCACTCGATGAAATTTCGGGCACGGTCTCGATGTTTCCTGCGGCTGATTGGAGGGTCATGACGTATGTATCATCTGGCGATATGAAGTTATTGACCACCCTTGGCACAAGAGACGCACTCTTCCAATGATTCTCCTCCATCTTTCCTCGTGATATTCGGAACAATCGTCTTTGCTTAGACAATATGAATGTTATCTTTTAGCGTCCTAAGTCAAAAGAAGCTTCATTTACTTTTACCGCGCTTAAAGGTTACCCCGTTGAAATCTATTGATCTCTGACCAGTATGATTGACGAAAATTAATGATTGCATTGAAAAATAATTGCAACATTCAAATCGCGGATATTTTTTATATCTGACCTTTCCTATTTTTTGACGGTAAAACGAAAAGGTTACACCGCGTATAAATTTCTCTGAATAGATAATTAAAATAAAATCGAGTTCTACGATTAAAGAAAGATCGGCTAAGATCGACTTAATAGCATGTAATGATGCTATGCGTTTAATGCAACAGGAAAATCTGTTTTGCCTTCTTTTCTATAGCGAATATTATTTAATATTCTTAACTATACAAATTAATATCTTACTTTCTTTATTTTAAGCATTGATAATTTGATCGATGCCAAGTTTCCGCCGCAATCAAGCCCGATAAATGACTCAAAATGATCGAAAATGGATTATTTTATTGATTGAAATCTTTTTCATATTTTTATAAATAAATTTTGGATCTTACAGAAAAGCAAGAAATTGATTTGTACATCTAATATGTCATGATAAAATTGGTCGGGATATAATATCTCCATGTCTAGGCATGCAATACGTGTTGCATTGTGGTTTGTGCATTCATACAAACGTCCAAAGCTCTGCAGTGCAGTTCGCAATATTCAAAGAGCAAATCAACGCTACGATGAAAGCTAGTCTCTCAAACGCGCTTATCCACCTACTTTCCTCTTCACGCTTATCATATCAAATTTCATTAATGCGATACATTAATTCCCACGTTTATCAATTACTAATCTTCAATAGACTGTTTTTGAGTGAATTACATATCTCTAGTCATATGAGATTGTTTCTCTCACGTTCTCTCTTTAATTCTCCTTTTCTCTCTTTAATATAAATTATTTCTGTACGTTGCATATAACCTATTTTCCCGTTCTCTTCTCGTGAAACATATCAGCAAAATTTGTCTGACAAAAAGCTGGGATATTACATACCGCGATATTTTTCATAAATTTGTCCGTCATAATGAGTACAATTCTGAAAGAGAGATGGAGGCAGAAACCTAGTCTAATTTAAAGTCTCCCTATCTTTCTTACCGACTATCATCTCAATCCTTTTGTCAATCTTCAATGCGCTCTATTCTTCTCTTACTCATCCTCAAACCTCTATATGCGCATGTGATCGAGGGGACTAAAAATAAGTTTATTATTAAAGAGCTCTCAGACAGAAGAGCTCAGGAGAGCAGAAGAGGCGAACATGCAATAAAAAGGAGCAACCGGAAAGTTGGATCAATCACCGATGAACAAGATCTGTCTCAATGTCCACTCTCGATTCGGGCAATTACGGAAGGAACGCGAGGCATCCAGTATGAGATAGTTGTTACATTTAATCCGATGTGGAACGTGAATAGCTGGTAGATTAAATTTTCCCATTCTCGAGATCATCTTTCAACGTGGTCAGCTATCGAAGATTTTGCCATTCTCGTCGCACAATAGATGGGCGATTATATTAGATCTATCAAAGTAGTAATCGGTACGCGACGCGCGCATTAAGAAGCGTTTGTACCAGCGAAGCAAAGCTGTATGAGCGATCAAAGATCGTTAATCAAACGTGGAGATTTTCAGATCACACTTAAGATTAAAAGCATCTCAAAAACAGAGGGAACTGATATTCAAAAATAGATTGTTGGCGTTGGCGTTCTAAGTTACTTATTATGTGAAGAGACATTTCCTTTGATTACATCGTATTCATGACATTCATTTTATGAAATTTAAATTATTCCAGTAACATGGATGACGCAAACTTGTCTCGTGCTACTTATGCATTGCGTATATTTATCAGCTGACATTGTACTGATGGATGGCTGCTTTTCAGAATATATTAGTAACTTTTCTTTTTCTTCAACAAGTATTCTTGAGTGAAACTGTTCTCAACTTGGACAAATATAATGTACCATTAAATTAGATGAGCAACAAGGTCGGGTAAATAAACGCGATTCGCCGTGACGTCGATCGCTATATGTATAGCGATCGTAAATTTGATTGCCTGTATGTGCACGTAGAACATGTAATACGTAATATTGAGAAATGTATCAGTTTGAGACACCGAAACTATAACGTAACTAGAAAGAGCATATACGGGCTGGATGGGAAAGTTTGTCCTCCAAATAATGCAATTTTCACAGCAACAGATGTCTTAGTTTGCAAAGACATGTTTGAGGTGCCTGGTTTTATGATCGCATGATTAAAAAAGAAATAGCAATTTAAACAACAAACATATAGGCAATGATACATATATATTTAATATTGATATAAATAAATCATGTCATAAAAGAATTTTCTATGCTTAAATGTACACATAAAATCAACCGCGGATAATCGTATAGAAAATATGCTATATTGAGTTCATAAAATACTTAATGTATATTAACATTAATGATATCTGAATTATATGCAAATAATTACATTAATCGGCAACGATTAATTGCAATCATAGGGTGAAGAGTCATTAATTAATCGCGAAATTTAGCGCATTCTATCGATGTAAGGGAATATTTAATTAAATCGACAATTAGATACTTAAAACTTTGTTTACGCGATGTCCAACAAATATGATGTATTTACATCAATGAAATCTGCAACAATTAACAATGTGAAACATAGTCAAAAATCAATGCTCGCTAATTCATTAATTACGTAATTAATGAATTAACTATACTATATTTAGCGGAAAAAACAAATAAAAGACAACGCGATTGTGTGTACGTATCGAGGAAATCAACCAGTTGCATTTGGACATTACTTTAATTATTATTCAATCAAAATCTCCACTGAATATATTTCAATGTTTCATTAATAGTTCTATTTTGATAAATATGTTTTAATGAAATCAAAGTTGAACAATTTCGGCACGAATATTTTAGCACGAAATGTAAACGTACACATCGACTAATTATTCCAGGAAAATCGAAACGAGACGAATGTTAATGAACTCAATGAGCCAACTTAGCCGAAACGCGCAGCGCTATCGAGCAAAGAATTGCTATTACAACTGACCTCTCTCGAACGTTACGACCTTCCTCATCATCTTCTTCCTCGATATCGTGCAACCGCGGACTCAACCGATGCTGAGTGCCACCCTCTTTAGCATAATCTTCCTCCTCGCCTGTCCTGAGCTCGTCCTTTTCCTCGTCGTCGAGTTCGTCGTCCAGATCCTCGTCGAGATTGCTGAGCGGCGCCCGCTCTTTAATCTGAGTCACGCAGATACGTTTCGGTTGTTGTTGATGCTGGCGTTGCTGCGATTGTTGTTGCTGCACTTGCTGCTGTTTTTTTGGCTGATGCTGTCGCTCATGTTGCTGCTGCTGTTGTTGCTGGCTCTTTTGCTGCTGATGGGACTGTTGATGTTGGTGTTGATGCTTCAGCAAGGCAGAACCTTTCTTGGCCTCGGGGGTGGCCCCCGAGACAGCAACACCACCCCCACCCCCGCCGCCGCCGGCGCACGGCAGGCAGCAAGACCACGCGCCCCCCACCTCGGCACCCTAGCGCACTCAATGTCAAAACATCCAGGGGAACCAGTTGCACCAGATATTTGTTCCGTTCCAAGTCTCAACACAGACAATGTCCGCGATGCCTGATGAACGCGCTCGCGATGGTCGGCAGTCCTCGGAAAGCAAGCGAGCTGTAGCTTAAACCTGTCGAGTATTGCATTATACGATGACTCGATATTACTTCCTTTGTTGATTTTCCGATTCGCCGTTTCGTTGCTCGAAACACGCTCGAAATACGGTTTCAATATGGGCGCAAAACTAAGTACTCTCTTCGCTTCGAGAAGAAGGCCGCTGCGGATATCCTCCGGACTTCTAGTATGCTTTGTACCGCCCAAAGTGCCCTGGAAGTTCTGAACTTATGCGCGACGAACGGCTGTCCTGTGCAACTCGATTTGTTGATTTAATCCTCCCGCGAAATTCAACCGATTTGTCTCGTACTCAAATCGGCTAGGAGCACAGTTTTTTCTCCTTTTGTGACCTTCTTTCATCGCGCGCAAATTTCATACTTTCGATTTGCGTCCTCGCGAAACTGCGATCATGCTCTTCTCTAGTTCTCTATAAATTTAGATATTCAGAAGATTGTCCTTGCAAGGCTTTCGTTTCCTGTTAGAAACGGATTATGAGTATATTCCGCCCCGATTAGCCAAAGTTGTTCTCGCACATTTTGCTTACACGGTTCGGATATATTTCCTGAAACTTTAATATACGATGTTTACAACGTGGCTTCCGAAATGTATGCTTTCCTGCTCTCTAAATCTCTTCTATATTAAAAATAATAAGGAAGCATATGCCATTCTCTCCAATACTTCAGGATTCTATAACCAGCAGCATCGGAAATGTTTTCAACATTCATTTTCCTTTCTCTTCTCGGTTTATTTTATCTTGTATAATTTATCGAGTTTAATTATCCCTTACATTTAAAGACGCAAACTCGCACGATAAAAATCGCGCGATAAATCGACTGAAAAATGATCAGCTATTAAAATTTCATTTCATTTCGTGACGTATCTATTACAGTGCGATCTTAAATTGGCGTTTTATATTCAAATCACGCTCACGCATCATTCTTATGTCGTCTTTATACAGACTTGCCCTTTGGATCGTGATCACTCTACGATAAACTCCCCGTCGCGTTTTATTATCTGAGAAAATTAGGAGAGCATCGAACAAATCATTCATCATCTTTAGAGGAATCCTTATGCCTTTTTTCCCATAAAACATCCAGTTTTTGTACACTTTGTTTTATATTATCTCGGCACGATTCATGCGCATTATTGGCGAACAATATTTCCAAATATTTTCAAAATCTCTCGCTCTTCGAATACTTCGGCTCCTAAATTTCATTCTTACTTTTCATGCTGGTTTCGCAAACTCCATTACTATACAATAGTCTTGTACCAATCGCGTAGACTGGTAATAAAATTATTAACACGTTACCCTTTGTCCCAACGTTTCCTTTGATGTTGCATCATCTTCCGCGTTACTCTTTCCTTCTATCTTCTTGGCCACATAATTAAATATACCTACAGCTTTCCATCTATGCCTCTGTCCTTAAATAGCAAAACATCGCTAGCTAGGAGCCAATTGCCGACAACCCCCCTTTGTCGTGGGAAATGGTTAATAGAAAATGTTTGCGAGCTGAACGCTCGCTTTGCCTGGCGTATCAAAAATTCTGTCTATAACTCGCTCGATATTCTTGATTTATGCTTGCGTAGGACGTTCAATCCGCTGTGAAATTATTGCATCTTACAGGGATCGGCCTCATTTATTAATGCATTAAACAGAGAGATAGAGAAACAGAGAGAGAGAGAGAGACAGAGAAGGAGAGCTTCAGTAGTTGTCAACATCACCGTTAAATTGCTCGGAATATCGCGAAACGATGTTGACACGCACCGGCATTCCACCGGCGCGTTATTTTGGTCGCACGGGAAGTTCAAAACTGACACGCCATGTCGCGCTCATGAGTTTTCACAAGTCCATTTTATTTTTCCGTTTTCCCGTGACATTCATGCGTTCCTACTTTCGGCTATCTTCGTAAGCGTGACGAGGAAAAATGGCCATGCGGAGCGCTCTCGTTATCGTCATCATTGTCGCTATTATCGCCAGCGAGTCTGCTCGTCGTTCTTAATCTCTTTTGCGCTCGCCGGACACTCGGCAGCTTCTAAGACGAGAAATTGCAGCTAAACTGGATATATTCACGTACGCGGTTTTCACGCTTTCCCGCTTATAGAGCTGCAATTTACCGCGAGTGGTGCTCGCCGTTTGCTTGCCTCTCCGCATCGTCAAGTCACCGTCTCCTCTCGCGGCTTTTGGGACATTATTGCTTATTCTGCTATTATCGATCGCGCTTCTTTTGTCTACACGTGTTGCTGATGTAGAAAATTATATTATACAGCGATTTCACACTGCGTATCTCTTATATTTCTCAATCAGTCGGTAACTATCGAACCGATGTCGTCATATCGCGCAAAATGCCGTCGAGACGGCTATTCGGGATCAGTTGTAAGAAACTCCTCTGGTCACTTCTCATTCAAGCGTAAGGGACGATACGTTATAAAATTAATTTATCAGCGTTTATCTATGATATGTTACGATATTCATCTTGATCTCTCCATTTTCGCGCTTTTTTTACTAGCCAGCCGTGAATTCCGAACAATTCCGTTAGATCATCCTCGTTGACGACAGGCGGTCAAAACCATGCGATACCAGCATTTCAGGGACTTCAGTCCATGGTCAAAGGTCATGTGCGATCTTCCACGGCACACATTCGCGGCATCGAACGCCTATTACGCACGGATTTTCCATTTCCGGCACGAAAAGTCACGCGCGAAAAGTCAGAAAAATCTAGCGCGAGGATACAAACAGATTTTGCGATTGTCGGTTTTCGTCCGCGTCACGCAATTACGATCGATTGAGCTTTTGATGTGCACCATCCAATTAACGTTAGTCAGTTTCAACATTTATACGCATTCATTGTTGAAAATCAACACTTACACTGCATTATGTTCCATCTTGTCGCGGGAGACATTCTTCACAGTCAAAAGTGAAGCTCATCTAAAATGTATCGACACATCTCCGCCGACGAGAGTTTTACGACGATACGGTAGAATCCAGTTCAGAACACGAAATTGATTGTCAATTGTTGAAAAGGGCGTTCTCATATAAGAGAATCGCCTCGTGCAAGTATCGGATATCGAATCGAGTCTCTGTAAAATTTCGTGCGGGATCCACATTGTACATTGCGCTGAGAATAATCCATTTCTAGCGATAACGGTTATCTCGATGTAACGAGGAAGAGAGACGTACGCGCGAGGAAGATGAACGACAATAAGGAGCACAAAAGCACACGTGTTTATGTTATCGCGGCGGACCTGATATTCTTGTCACGCCACATATTGAAAATTGTCGCTTAAACGCTCAAACATGAATTCCACGTCCATTGAGTTATATTCGCGTCGCTCTAATACATTAAAATAAACGTTTCCATTATACTGTTACTTCATATTATACCGCTTTAACATATGCCGATGCTTAAATTCTCCACGCGCAATCGGGCAAGCGGATCATTATAATTAAGAAGCTGTATCGCGCGCGTGGATTTAATCTCAATAATGGTGCTTTATCAAGGGTTTTCTTTGGCCAGGAAGCGCTAGGTCGTAAATTAAATGCAAAGGTTAAGGCTGCGACTCCCGGAGGCTATGCAAAACGAAAAGACGAA
Source organism: Eciton burchellii (assembly GCA_020341155.1). NCBI lineage: Eukaryota > Metazoa > Arthropoda > Insecta > Hymenoptera > Formicidae > Eciton > Eciton burchellii. The sequence goes on along the minus strand of JAHMML010000016.1, from coordinate 1,547,206 downwards.
CACGCAACGCGATCATGTTCCTCGGATAGGAGCGAATCTATGGTCTCATAACTGACAAGGAACGCGTTCGATCTCGCCGATAAATCGATGAGCGCTGAAGGCTCATATTTATGATGGCGTTATTTTTAGTTGCTGGTCACGCGGTATTTATACGTTCTATAATAACGATTACGGATACAACAGAGATGTGCCCGAGAGTATATTCGGCATAGCGACGAATATTTTATATTCAATCAGAAACAGAATTCTGTGCGTTTCTCTCGATGCTCTCGTTTTACAGGGAATCTAGCACATTCCAAACCTAAGAATCGTAGTTTGCTTTATACTGAACAAACAGTCGTACATTTTCGTTATAATGATTATTAAACTAATAATGATTATTAAACGCTGTTGATGCCTCGGACAAAGAAGACTTCTCAAGAAAAATGTTAAAACGACAATATTCCATAACTTGTTTTGTCGACGATATTCGCCTCAACAGTCAATATGCTATGAACGATATCGCAGATCTTCCTCAGTTCTATGCATAAAGTGCAGGGATATGAGGGAATTAACGGAATGACTAGGATTACAGTAGAAATGGAATGAGCGCACATTGCGAACAACAGCAAGTGAAGGACATTGGTAAGTCAATAATTAGATCATGCAGAATATCCCAGAAAGTGTAACTGCCAATTGCTGCGACATAATTCGTGATGCTTAACTGGTAAATCGGACATAGTCAGGTAATTGGATATAATTAATGAGATGCATGTTTATTCTTTAATTCTAACAATCAATCAATCTCGCTCGATATCAACACGTAATGAAAATGAATTATTAACGAATCATTTAATAAATTGATGAAACGATTCCATAAAATTTTTAATCAGACGTTAAACACTGCAAATACTTAAATAATATCTCCTGTCATACATATTTATTATATAAATCTCTGTAAATGCAGTTAAACAAAAAACAAATCAGAAAGAAAATTGGGAAGATTAAGAAGAAAATCGATAATGGCTGAAACATCGATAGTCGAAAATAATGAAAATTTAACCGCAAAATACCAGAGATAAAAGCATCTTCGGAGATTGTAAATTACGTTTATCTCCAGAGAATATATTCTCTACATTATTACACTTGCATTGAGAAATGCAGAAATAATTGAAATCTCGAGTAAACGGTGAACTTTCGTTTAAATTACAAAATAATTTATAACATAAGCGAAACTTAGACATTCGTAATTTCATTAGGTAGAGATTGAAAGATTGGAATTGTATTAACTGACTTCGCAATTCATTAAATTAATTTGATTTAATGTATCGAATTGTTTGGAAACTCAAAAAGTATTGTTGTCAGATTGCATTATCGTAAATGGCAACATGTCCGGTTTAATTATTTATTTATTTCCTTCCATTTTATGCAAACAAATTTAATTATTAACAATTATTAAATTTAAATGATCCTTGCAGTAAAAAGTGATTTTTCAAAATATGCATATTGAAATATGAAATCGGACACATTGCTATCTACGGTAATGTGATCTATTGAAAAATACTATAAATTTTCTAAATAATCCAATGGACGCAAGTTCGAAACATTCTTTTTTTTTTATGAGATTAAAATAAATTAAGAAGACCTCGGCTACTTCAGTTTAAGATTCGATCCATAATCATCAGTATATATCAATTCTGTCATTTACATGAATAAAATAGATATAATTATAAAAAAATGATCGTCAAATGTAAAATAATGAGATCCATTGTTGTTCTTTTTCTTATTTCATTATTTTACATTATTATTTTTCCTAGTAATAATAATTTTACAGTTATAAGTTTTATTCAAAATATGAATGCGAGTTTCCTATTGATATTTCTCTCTCTCTCTCTCTCTCTCTCTCTCTCTCTCTCTCTCTCTCTCTTTCTCTCTGCCTCTCTCTTTGAATAAGGAAAAAATGAGTGAATTTACATGGAATCAAATAGAATCACCGTCTTCAAGTCGATAATTTTGATTTTCCCACAATTTATCAGCTTTTGTCGAATCATTAAATTTTCCTGTGATCTAAAATGTTTATTCAATTTGAGATTATCAAAATTCAATATTATCGAGTCATAGTGTTTCATCGTGAAATATATTTTAATGATTATTTTCTCATAGATTGAGATAAATATTTATCGCAACAGATATTTTGCGAAAGATATATTTGATCATGTTAGATGCACAAATATTTACGGAAAAATATTTCATAATATAAGTAAACTCGTATGTAACAACAATTCAAAGAAAAATTTCATGAAATTTTATATATAGGGATATTATACGAAACGCTGCAGTATGTACAGAATACAGAAAAAGAGTATTCTTCAATAATAATTTGAAGAAATAACATGTTTGATGAATAAATTAAATACATGATATATATATACATATATATAAATATATATAAATGTTTATTTTTTTTAACGAGAAGCCATTGGACATTAATCATTATATTTCATTAAATAATTCAGTAATGTTATAAAAAACATAGTGATCGAAACTTAGATTATATCGTATTTAATTTCCATTTTATTTTCAGTTCTAAATTGAAATAAATTTCTCAAACAAGATTTTAATAGATGCTATTATTTCATTGATGTGCAAAAATATGATATAATGAAACATTTTAGAATGATAAATGAAGATACCATGTTTTAATTTTAAATTATAATGATTATTTCTGTGAATGAAAATAGTTTTCATGAAATGTTGTTGCTCGATAATAACATATTTTTCAAACACGTTCGTTATATAAACACTTCAATAAAATATTGAAAAATACTTTAAAAGAACTGCATTATTTTATCAAAAAAACATAATAAAAGTTTGTAGCAGAAAAAAGATATAACATACGATACACGAATGATATTTTCTATTATACATCACTTTCTGAGTAGGAATAAATTACGAATCTATATTGTTATTAATTATGAGGGCAATATGTGTATACAAGAAGATTAAAATGATGATGGCACATGCGTTAATCATGCAATATTAGCACTTCGAATATATATATGATATTTTTTCGTTACGTATTAAAATTTTATATAATAAATAATTTATAATCTTTTTAAGAATATTTTCAAAAAATTGTCTTTACATTTTTCATTTATCTTGTATATAATTGAAACCATATTGTTTTTAAGATTCTAGAAAAATATTCAATTCTGTTATTGATTATTGGAATATTCTTTAAAAAGAAATCATAAAAACAATTTTATATTTCATAACAATTTTCATACTTTTATAAAAAGATTATAATAAAGATGCAACAAATGTTCTTAGAATCAATAAGAGAATTGTGTAGTTTTCAAGAATCTCGAATTAATGTATGAAAATTTAAGATTTAATTTGATTTTTATAAAAAGAACGACGAAAATATGAGAATGGAAATAAAATGCATATTACTGAACATACTTCCTATTAAACGGAGTTCCATATCAGTTCGAAACTAATCGTGTGAATCAAATTACAGAGACAAGGGGACGGAATTTTTGAATAATATGAACTATTACGGATTACGCACAATGCAGCGAATTATATACATAACGGAATAGATTATCAATGTTTGTGAATAGATTCAGGTAAATCAATATGTGAGTTATTAATAGCATGCGCGTGGTTTGCGCGGTAACAAAAATGCCGATACCGCAATTATTTTTGAGGTCGACATTTTAAGCTTAATGAAACATTCAAATGAGTATTTATATTTTTTTTCGCCGAATATAATTAAGCTGCTCAATAAATTTAAATTGAATTATCCGATGCCATAGTGCAATTTTCAAAGGATTATAATTCACAAGCGTTCCCAAAGTCAATACAATACGGAATATAATGCAAAGATCAATACATATATTTGAAAAATATTAAATATACGATCTGGAAAATATGAATTCATTCGAACGGGGAACCAATGTTAAGCAACCGTGTTAAACTGTTGGATGATTTAACATTAACTGCTAAATTAGTTAAATGGACCACACGCGACCACTCGAAAGCGTAAATTGAATTTAATTTCTGGATAACCTTCACGTTTGATCTTCCAAGAATAATCGCGACGACGAAACATACGACGCGAATAAAACTACGTGGCGTTGCGTGACGACTGTTTCTATTACAGATAGCGTTGCATCGCTCTCGCAGAAATCGGAAAATCGCGTTTTCAGCCTTCAAATTTGTTTGTTAATGGCCAATAACAATTTTCTCCTTTCTAGCGCATATGTACTTGTAGCTATTCGTATCTATTATCGAATTTCTCGCGGTGACGTTGCCGGCCGGCCGAAAGCAGAATGAGAAAAGACAGACCGCATCGGATCTTAAAAATTTTATTACATTCCAAATGCGAAAAATGTCAGATTATCGATAAGCAGACCTTCCTTCAAGATAGCCGTCGTAAATATCATCCCAAAAGTGTACTGCTCAGAAAATTCACGTGCCAGAAGCTTCATATCGAGTGATAAATATTTCAATATGTGGCAATCTACATGCTTCTCATGCATGCATATGTAATTATTAATAAAATACGGTTCAAATATTTCTGGCAAACGATGGGTGTTTATTCTGTCTCTTGAAAATCCTTTCAACTGATTAAATCTATTATCCTACATTGTAATTTGTCATTGTAACTTTAATGAAGCATCAGTTGTTCGTCTCGAATACATGAATATAAATAGATAAATATATATAATGATATATAATCCTGCTAGCAATTAACAACAATTACACAAGAACTACACTCGATTAACAATATGTTTTTATATTATAACTTCGACATCATTGTTGAAGCCATAGAAACTTTGACCGGTCACAGAGCCCAGGAGAAACATAGAGAAGAATCCATAATATATGCGATTTGATATACATACAATTTACATACCGGCGTATATACAGATCAGCCGTTATTACAGTGCACACACGATGAAGAGAATACATTTCCTTTTTCGTGAGTTCGAGGTTTGAGCGAATTTCGGGTCACGAAGTAAAAACGAGATTATGCAAGAGTTATTTCTCAGTCGAAAGCGCGCAGGACACGAAGAACTTCGAGGCTCAATTTTTAGGGGAGAAAATAAAGCGTGAATAAATGCATAACTTCTTCGGATTCTCGAACGATAAAACCTCCGCGCAACAAAGAACGCACGCATTCTGTGCAATTTTACAACAGGTGCTCGTGAAATCCAGCTCTTCTATCTCGCTATATTCACGGAACGGACTTAATGGATCGAACGTACATTTGCTTCATTTGCGACCTGTCGATATTCATATCTTTTGTATACTGTATTCCATATAAAAGTAACCAACAATAATAGCAGTCCCCCGCAAAAATTAAATACAGTTTCATCTGACAGGAAGTAAAGATAAAAATGTGGGAAGCAAGCCGATGATGCGGAGTATCGCGTATTATCTCGTAGATGCTAATGAATAATTCCGATGTGTCATTAAATTACTATCAATAGTTGTGTACATTTTGAAGACTGATAGAATACATGCACATATATGGCCAAGTATATATTACCAATTCAGAATTTATAAAACATGCATACACTAATACACGATACGCTTTTCGTGTTGGGATGAGGATCTATTGCAAGATATCTATTATGCATATACCATTGAAGCGAGAAGAATATTCAATTTCGCAGACAATCGCATCGCAAATCTCACCACGGAAGAACAGAACGTGATGCACACACGGATGCGCGGGAAAACGGTACTCTCGTTTTGCAAATAGCCAGCAGAGAACGCTGAAGACAACGAGATAGGATGAAATTTAATAATGGAGGAGAGAAACAAAGAGGATAGGGAGCAGGAAAGAATGCATCTACATGAAAAAAATCAAGAATCAGAGAAGAATCTCTGAATTAAGAAGTGAATTAAGAAGTTATAAGAAACGTTTTACGTTTAACGAAATACTTAAGAACTGGCGCGAACGTTCGAACACGAGCACTTAAATCAGTGGGCAGAAAATACGGATACAAAGTACGGTATTTTTAATTCGTCGCTATTACAGTCAGCTGAGAGCTCTAGATAATAATTCAGTAACTTCCTTTCTCTTCATTTCACCGTTGAAAATGTCTCGCGGAGTCGCGAGCCGTTAACGTAATACGAATGTTTCAGCAAACGGAGACATAATTTCGCAAATAACTTAAATACATTTTCGCCGAAAGTTCGGTACAATGAAACTTATATGAGAAATCTCGCCTGTTCCCGAGAAGACTAATTAGATGCAAAGACGTCCGCGCATACGTAACAATACGTAGAAAAATCAAATCCATATCGTATTTCATAATTGTAATCGTAATTGTAACTGTAATTGTCCGTTGGAAAATCTCATCTATTCTTAGATGAGATTACGTTCATAATAGCACAGCTTAATTTCATCGAGATAATAACGCGCACATTTAACCTATTCCGGGCATTTAATTGAAAATGTTTCCGGCATTCTTTCGCGATCTCCTTCCTCTTAGTCTTTTACTTAGCTCGCCTAATTATTAATTACACGAATGCTCTCGCTTTGGCGAAACGGTAAACGCGCAATGCTTAGAGATTCATCAACAGCAGCGTAAAACGTTTGCGAGATATATGCGGGATACAAGCACACGATAATATTCTCGCGTGTCTAGTATGTTAAAATACCACGATGTTTGCAGGCTGAATTTATTTATTGCTCAAAGCCAGGCCGGCGCAGCCTAGCGTGCGTGTTTCATTAAACTCGTTCGTGTATAAGAAGAATCGGGACGCGTACAAAAACTTATCGCGGAAAAGAATACGGTATCTGTTTATCTTGTGTTTTTCAAGAATGGATGCTGGCATAATGGCTTTTCCCGCGTGCCGACCGTGTCACGAAATTGCCACTGATTTTCATTACTAAATTAAAAAGTTTGTCGCCAAGAAACTCGGTTTCATTAACAAGGTTACTAAAGAAATCGATCTTGAAGATAAATTCGATGCTCTCGCAAAGGCGGCAGTATCGATTGCCTAAACAAAATCTCGTTATACGCAGAATAAAGAAACGGGAGTGATCGATTTCCTCCTCCAATCGAGATTTCCTTTTTGGCGCTACAAAATTTTAGGATATAAGATTCATGAGGATCTGAAACTCCGATTCGGTTTTACTTTCCAATTACCAGAGAGAGAGAGAGAGAGAGAGAGAGAGAGAGAGAGAGAGAGAGAGAGTTCGCCGCGATCAAAAGAGGCTGCGATTTCAGATCACTCTTGTTGTATCTCCAATACGTTTAAGACAATTTTTAAAAGATGAGAAAAAAACGTTCTGTATCGCTAAGGAATTTAATCATAATAGAATTCACGTCATCACTCATAACTGCATAGAAATGAGGAAAACCTATCACCACGTCCTTTTATACTATCTTCGAGAAATGAACGATTTATTCAATCCATTCTCTCTTGTTGGACGAAAAGTTCGGATGTCTTTTTTTTCCTGTCACTACACGCGCAGGGAAGTTTCCACTGTTTTGCAAATTCCGAACAGAACTCTGCGATGGCGCTCATAGATGTTTAAATTAAAGCAGTAACAATATACGTAATCACACACACAAACGATCATGAAAGATACGTGTGATCGAATTCCTTCGATCCGAGAGCATCTCAACTTTTCCACGAAGTTGCAACGTACAGGCAAATGCTCACAATAATATATCCTAAAGAGAAGAAAACTTGTTCGTATGCTCCGATTCTTCCGTTCAGAAACGAAGGGCCGGCAAATCCAGTCAATTAAATTCCTCCTCGTTTCCGTGTTCAACAAAAAGACAAGCGGCACTCTCACTCGATCACTCTCAAAAGCAGAAAAATCTGATTACGCCCGATATCAAGGCCGATCAGAAATTTAGGCGCGCGTGTTGTTGTTGTTGTTGCTATTGTCATTAATACAATGGCACGTAAATTTGTACAAACAAACGTCCATAAACAGACATCCATCGTAGCCAAGCATACGTCTCTCTTCCTCCTTCTCTCCTCCTCCCTCCCTCTCTCTCTCTCTCTCTCTCTCTCTCTCTCCCTCCTCTCTCTCTCTTTCTCTCTCAATTCTCCCTCCCGACGTGTACAACGTCAATATTACCTAATAGCGAGGAACATTCTCCCTTCTATTATTCACACCCGGCGTGTCCGCCGCCGACGCCGCACTCGGAGACAACACTCGCGGGCACTTCCGGTGCCGGATCACACCGAAAGGAACGGAACAACTACTGCTGGCCATACCTTCGCCGGCCGCGCACTATATCAAGCACGGAAACCTAGCCTTTTTCCGATCACAACCGAGAGAGACGCGTCCACCCTTATATCATCCACTATAGGGCACATGAACGCGACGCACATGAACGCAGCACCGCGAATGCACCGGTGAACCGAGACTCCAGCGTATCGGAGTGCATAGTGGAAGAATAGAAAGAAGAAGAAAAAAAGGGAAAGGGAGGAGGACCAGAGAGAAAGAGAGAGAAAGAGAGAGAGAGAGAGAGAGAGAGAGAGAGAGAGAGAGAGAGGAGGGGGAACGAGAGAGATCGATGAGAGGAGAAGAAAAGACGAAACCGAAGAGAAGCGCGCGATGAGAAAGAGAGAGAGAGAGAGGGAGGGGGGGAGAGGTGAGCCGGTGAAAAACGCGGGGATCAGGAGAAGAGACAATGGGTGGATTGATGCAGAACGGGAGATGCAAATGGCCAGATCCGCGTTTCTCTCTCGTCGATGAACGAGGCAAGTGTATACCTCGACGCTAACCGGAGCCGAAGCAATGAGCTCTCGTGCGCCGTCGTCGTATTGACGTTGACGGCGGTCGAGACCCAACTGACGAAAGGGTTCTCTCTCTCTCCGGCGGCGACGGCGCGGCACAGTGACGTAGCATCCGGAAAAGCGGCGGATTTTCCGTGCGATCCGCGCGACGAGCACGAGGGGTGGCGGGCATCTATGCTACCGACTACTACTGCGAGTAGCAGCAGCGCCGCTACTAGTAGTCCGCGGACCAGCGGCGGGTCCGCAGCCCCGGCTGTTTTGCAAAAATTAGGTCATCCAAACGCTCCCTCCCAGCGGCGGCAATATGGTTCCGCATTTCACGCGAATACATACGCGCCTCTTCTGCCTCCCTCTGTGTATTGTCTCCATGTTTCCGTCTGTCCACGTATCTGTGTATTTATCTCATCTGTCCGTCTATCCGCCTCCACCTACGTTTGCTTATTTATCCAACTTCCGCTTCGCGTTGCGAATGTATCCTCCTGCGCGACGCATTTTTCTACCGGTCTCGTGATCGAGTCACGGTTGCCGTGTTGCATTACCATTGTTATTTCCACTTTATATATCTTATGTCATCATAAGTCGATAACGGTTGCCTTTTCGCGTGATAAGACGGCCCTAAGAGAAAGGAAATAGAAAGGATCTTGGAGGAAAGTGCCGCCGAAGTACAATTATGTGGAAACTTGAATTTTTCGTATTACGTCGTATTTATATTTACGTCAACACGAATCCAGCGAATCCAGTATCTCCGTATCTTCAAATGAACAGATGGAATTCCACGTAGAACGTAGAACCATTGTGTCGTCATTCATTGCGAATTAATATTATTAATACGCGTAAATAATTAAGTAATTAAAAGCGTTGTTTCATGCATTAGCGTAAAAAACGTATAGTAATCAACGGATATATGTGATTTGATAATATTTTCATTTAACTCATTTGGAAGTCATAATGGGCTATCTGTTTGTTCCATTGCAATTTGGATTTTTAACTATATTTACAAACAAACTGTTATCTGCCTTCCGCCACTTTGTGTCCTTCGCTAATTAGACACTAAAGAAATATATCACATCCTATAAATACATATATCCTGACAGAATTAATTTCTTTGCCAGGCTTTATCAATTATATTCATCCATGATAAATGTCGCGCATAAAGCAGTAAAGTTTAATTAGTCCGTAGACTGATATCCTTCGCAAATGCTAGCAAATGAAATCTTGCGATTACTTGGTTGTTTATGTGCGAAGATTCTTTTAAAAGATCTATTTAATAAGGCTGTTCATTGTGCTTAGATATTATTTTATAAAAATAACATCTCAGTCTAAGATTTCACTTAATTCGTAATTAACATCGGACGTGATATGATTTAATCATAATGTCCCAATGCGAAAATTCGAATTATTTGATAGCGAGCAATTATTTCATAGATTTCATTGAATTCATTTATTGAGGAGACCCCAACGAGTTATTCGCGAGATGATTAATCGGACATCGTTTTTTTAACATTATGCTTTTGATCAATTTCCCCATGTGCACGGCGATTACATGGCACAGACGATTTTAGATTACACCGCTAAAGGTTTCCGCGACGCGGAGGAATTGACTCGCGCATATCGATTGCTGCATATCGCGCTGAAATATTTTCCATAGAGCATTCCCCTTTATCCAGAATCGATCCCAAGGCAATAGCACGCGTCATAAATCACGATGTTGTTGCCCCTAAAGAATAACAGCATAACAGCCATCGTGGTTTTATCGACTTCCCTTAAATTTTCACCTTCGAACACGCTGTCCGACAAGAATTATCCGTGATATATTCCACAAATGTGTTCAATAAATCCCAACTAGTGTCAGATATCGTATTAAATGCGCCAAATAGAAATCGTAACAAAAAAACGAAGATGACGTGGAACTGTCACGTATCAGTAATCGTCTTTAAATCATTTCTCTTCGCCTCTCTACATTGTAATGAATTGTGACTATAATGTAACACATTTAAACTTGTCAATTAAAGAATTGCTGTCGAAGTTTGCCAATGCCTTCGCATCACGTTTCGAGTAAAGCACAAAATTTGTCAGTGAACATTTCCAACATTATTTTGCTTTCTTATCCCAGCATGGACACAGAAGGCAAACATCGCTTTAATGCGACGTTTCATTTATTGTTCGGCTTGCCGCTGCAATAATCAAATTCGAATATTGAAATGAAGGCAAAGAGCGAAATAAACAAAATTGCGCCGTCTAAAGCACCATCGATGTTGCGAATTGAACTTCCCCGCAACAAAAGCAAACGTAGCGCATCAAAGTGTCCACTCGAATACGTGAAGAGCGCTTTGGCAATTTGTAAACGACTCTAGAGTAATCTATTGATCGCGAATCAGCGTTTCAATGCACGATGCGCCGTGCAATTTTTCTAATTGCATCTTCATCCCCGTTCTTGTTCCATCTGCGAACGCGGACGAGTATCAAATAGATGGATAATTAGTGGTCGATCCAGCCGTTGGAACCATCGATATCACTTAAATAGAAATGATCGTTTAATAACTGTGTGCGCAGTTCTGCACACGCAATGTCACGCACGCAAACCGCCATTGGCATCAACGGTGATCATTAAGAGGAGCGTCTTACTCAACCGATCATTATAATCATAATTCATTGAACATGATGCCACGCGGAAATACCACGCTAATTCCTGCTGCGAGATTTATTCGTAGACGTATGAAGGCTCGATAAAACGGCTGTTCATTGTAAAACGGTAATCAAGCATGGCCAACGTGTTTTGCGTTCAATATTATTCAATTATCCAATATGATTATTTAATATTATGCATCAAATATAGGCATCGTATAGCATATACGGCATATCGTATAGCATATATCTACGCGATATTTACGCGTTCGTAATGTATGGACATGGCTAATAAGTTATCCACGCGAGTCCGATATCATCCAATATTGTAGAATAAATCCGTTTCTGTGTACGGAATACGTATGCACTTACTTTTGACCGTTTCCAAACGATCAATATTCGCTGGTATACTATCGCGAAACTTTACGTAGTAACTCTGCTCATATTTTAATTGCGCCGAAGACCGTAACGGAGTAATTGGACGGCTATAAGTGCCGCGAAGGAGCTTTATTGAGTAAATAATAACGGATAAATATAATATGCAAAAATCAATCGGTTCGCCATCGTTCCTCGCACACGTTTCGAAATTGAATCGTGTTGACTATGGCCGATCGGATCGGTACACTCTTCTATATTTCATCCTCAATTTCTCATCCACTTTAGTATCCATTAGACTGACTTCATGCGAGAACGTGGAAGATAAGACAAGACAGAGAGAGAGAGAGAGAGAGAGAGAGAGAGAGAGAGAGAGAGAGAGAGAGAGAGAAAGAGAGTAAGGAAGGCAGCTACAAGCCGCCGATAAAGACCAACTCGCAAACGCGTACTTTACGATGTTAAAGGCCAATGGAAGCATTACATGTTTTTACGATACTCCCTTTTTATGATCACCGGAACGAGCTTCTCTTTGTATAATATGTATGCGGCTATTTATTTGTTTATTTATATTACTGCCATAAAATAAAGAATCTGTCAATTCAGGACAATCCACTCCTCCTCCACTTTTCACTGCTGTTATTCGTATCAATTCTCGAACGGTCGTGCATTCCCAAAAAAAGTGATGCTAATGAGACTTTTTGGAATAAAAACTGGCACATGTCAGCTTTTCGGGACTCGTTCGCTAAGCAGAGCTAAAATGTTTGGAATTACAGGCTTAACCTAGGGATTTTTAGCGACAACGCGAGATGCGGAATAAAAAGACTAGGTAACATCTGCTTATGTCATGGCCGATGCGACTTTGATGCAGATAATGCATCTATTACATACATATATGCTTCAGATCTCAATGAAGCTCGATCTCGTTGACATATTTCTGAGCAAAGTGGCCAAAGCTGGATTTCATTGGAAAAAGCAGAGGGAAATGCGATATTGACGAAACAATCTCGTCACAGGTGTCTGACTCGATTCCATGTTCGTAGGATGTATTATTTCTATCGCTCTGAAAGGGCAAGCCCGGCCGATAATTCCGCGTGTGTTCGTAGGCTATCCAGGAATAGAGATTACTCGGCGATTTTTCCGACAGCGATTTATCGATATATTGGCACGCAAGCTAGCCGATAATAAAGAGTAAATAAGAATTAAAATAGACCGTGTATACTGCCGCTATTGCAGGAAGGGCTAAGCGGCAGAGCGGTGAGCGCGAAGAATCGATCAAATACAACAAACGAGAATGCAAATAATGCATAAAACAACCTCCATTCAACGATACAGCTTAATAAGCGATTATCGATCATTATCAGTAAATATCGAAGGCAATTTTCGTTGCCGCGTCCGATTCGCGCGGCCGACTTTTCTCAGTTATTAATTGCGGGACCGCATTTTCGCCGCAGACACAGCGAATCCGCCATAGAAACAATCATCATCACCAAGTGATGATAACCAATTGATAATTCGTTAATGCGAACGGCACCTGATTGCAGCTTTTGGAGATAACGGCGCCGGACGTGCGCGGCAGTATAAATATCAATGAATACTGAATCGCTGGTGGATTCGAACGCCTGTAATTGGCAAGATGTAACGCGGACCGTTAGAGCCATTCGAGTAAAATTTACAATAGGATATAAGCCTGGACCGAACATGATAACGATTATCGACGTATACGCGCCCCACCAGAATGTTTACGCGCTGCGCATAATGGCGGGCAAGTCGTCGAGGTGATTCGAGGCGATGTCTCACGCACAAAGCACCCTCTCATTCCCTACGGACTGAAATTCTTTTCTCCTCGCGGAAATTCGTTCCCTGTCGGGACGCGATGCTTCAGATATTCTCATTCTCGCGATACATATGACACCGCACACACACGCAATGCTATCGTTTCGCCCGCGAAAGTATCAAGTCCCACCTCTTGTTACCGAATTTATTTTGCAACATGAAAGGATCGATACTCGCTCGACGATATCGCGTTCCGCATTATCTGCGCGAGTTTTCTCTTATGACGTTCAATGCAGCGAATATTACATATTCTATATTTCCGAATATCAATTTGTACTTTCCTTTTTTCTTTTTTTTTTGGTAAAGATCGTTCTGTTCGACTTTATATCTTCTTGAAATAATTATATCAAACTGTATCACTGTAAAGAAATAAAAGATAATTCGTAACAGACACGTACACACGAACAGACCGAATTATTAAGCTAAGTTTCTTTAATCCATGCTGTTTATGCAAACGCGTTTTAAAAATTCTTTATACGTTCTTGGAATCTTAAACTTTTAAACTCTTAAACTTTAAAACTCCGTCTCTTCTTATTTAATAAAACGGTATATAGAAAATATATCTAGGAATCTAATCAAGCATCTAATTATATGTTAATAAATTATTTATGATTCGTCTCACATAACACGGAAAGAGCTTTATTAAATAGAACTACATCTCTAGAATACATAAAAAATGTAAATATGCCAAACATTTGCACAAGGCGAAATCAATCGCTCAAATCAATCGTGAGAAGCAATTTATATTCTTCGCAGTATCAATCTCTTGAATACAAATGTTACTTCGTCCTAAATGGATTAACGCGAAGATAACTAAATGCAGGCAGGAACGCGTAAACTTGACTGTTTCTCAGCAGGAAATTTGGAAATGTTAGTTGAGAAGAAGTTGAAATTTGCAGTTAATCGTATCGAGTTGGAAAACTATAATTTGATATTTCCTCGCATATGAATAAAACATTTTGAAGGTAATAAAATAAAATAATTACCGTTACACAAACTGAAGAATCGCAAATCTGCTATTACGTTAATAGAATTGTTGCGTTATTTATGATACATTTATGATCAATAAAAATAATGTAGACGAATTGCAAAATTATCTAATACAAAAGACTTTATTTTTATAAAGAAACGCTTTTTAGTTTCGAATCGAGTTACGGAGTTCGTATCGATTTCTGATTCATTTTTCTGAATATTTTGCATAGAATTCCTAATGCATTTATTTAAGCCAGCAAGCATTAAGACCGTTTTAGCGATTATCGTGCTTTTATGATCGATAAATGCAAAGGGTGGCTTTATTCTTTCATTCTCTCAGTCGAGAGAAAAGATAGATGAGATGCGGAAGAGAAAAGAAAGATAGAGAATGGCATTATCAATGAACGAATAATGACTTGGGATGAGAAAATATAAAAATCCTGATATGAAATCTGCTAATTTTCGTTTGATGCATTATTGAGAAGACATTTGAAAAATCGAAAGATCTCTCATGATTTCTTTTACAACTTTTCTTCTCGTTAGCATTTATGTATCCCTCGCTCAATGTAAACTCGCCGCTCGCTTACATTAAAACACATTTCTAATGCGTTTTAGATTAGTAAAAAAGAAGAACATAAATCTGCAATAGCATTATCAAATATAACAAAATAAACAAAGACAAACGAAATACGTAGCGCAATGTTCATTATACAAAAAAGAGATACACGAATCAGATATGCTACTGCATCATATTGCTCATACAGTTTGTAAACATTAGTCTTATAGTCCAACAAAGTCTTAGCTAACTCTCTATCTCTCCCTAGACAATGGCATCTCGAAGTAGTAAGAGATACAGAGATACCGCGCGGCTTAAAAGAATCCTTAATATTTATAGGAACATCTCTGATTGCGTTACTCCGCTACCACCGGGACGCCATTCTTACGGCGCGTTCCATTATCGCATGTAATATATATGGTGCGCAACAAATACCTATGCTACGCACATATCGCACATATATGCACATATATAGGGAAGAAGTCCTTTTATAACGGCTAGGCGACGAATTTTCCATTTGCGAAAAGACGGCGGACTCGGTGTGAAAAAGACACGTCGGGGTCGATATGAGAAGGAACGCTTGCGCGTTCCGCTTTCCTCCCCCCGCGCTATTATCCCCCCGCACGAGTTCACGCGCGCGTCGCTACGGGATCGTCGATTGCATCCCGGAATTACATTTCGAGTGCTGTAACTGCGAGCTCGCGGCTGACACGGTGCTATCGATAGATGCGATCCAATTTTAACGAAAATAGATTTCGCAGCGCCAACGATGAGATTTTTAATAGTCTGTCGTGCGCGTA
Organism: Eciton burchellii; assembly: GCA_020341155.1. Classification (NCBI taxonomy): domain Eukaryota; kingdom Metazoa; phylum Arthropoda; class Insecta; order Hymenoptera; family Formicidae; genus Eciton; species Eciton burchellii. The sequence continues at coordinate 1,531,285 of JAHMML010000016.1, read as the reverse complement.
ATTCAAATCTCGTAAATCGCACACTGTCCAAATCAAGTGGCGTACTGCTGCGGTGGAGAAGGAGGGAAAAACGCGATGAATGCGACGAGAGAGCTGACAAATACGGGACATTCGCCCCACGTCGACAGAACTCCCTTCCTGAAATTTTCCTCCCTGAGCTGTCCATTTATTCCATAGACGTCTGGTACATCAAATCACAAACAGCACAAGTAACGCGCGAGCCTTATCGGAGAATCGCTTGCCTCGTTGATTTTCCGATAACTGCCGGTTTCAACAGCGGAGAAGGGACGTTTTCGGAGCACCGGACGAAAAATCCAGTCTAGAAACCTACGATAGACGACTAATCTAAACTAGCGGCGAGTTAAATCGATATATAGAGCGAGCGTTGTCGTCGTCCATCGCACCTGTCCGTCAACTAGATGGATCGCACTTCCGATTCACTTATCCCGAAGGGAAGCTACGCGACGGCGTGTGTACCCGCGAAATTGATTTCACCAAACAGACTGGTGCTCCATTACAAAAGTCTCGATAAGCTCTCATGTGGAGATTCATCCGTATTATTATCACTACGAAGAGCAAGCTCGCCATTGTTACGTGTTCATTTCAGCATCTTACGCGTAACCGAAGCAGGATCCTCGAAGAAAATCTTCTCGCAAGCGCGCTGATACCTATAAACGGATACCGGATATCAAACACGATGATTGAGTGAGTAGCGGAATACTTTACCATGGTGCTATAAAAAGGAACGCCGTAATCCGTTAAGTCGAGAGTTTGATCGCGCATCTTTCAAAATCTCTCCGTGGGAACGTATAATAAATAATCGAGGAGCAGTCGCGCGGATCAGTGTGAGAGGGAAATTAGATAATGATAAATAATTCATGCGCGTGAGCGCTATTCACGCAGCGCTCCTACTTATCAAGTAAAATAGACATGCGAGATAATAAATTACATCATACAAAAGAACAAAATTGAGCAGATAGGCAATAATAATTACGACATCACACGAAGACACCTTTAGCTTCCAACTCGAGAATCCCGACAAAACGAGAAATTAACATAGGAACGTAGCGACGTTAAAACAGCTTTCAGTATCGCCGTTTTTGGACAAGCGCGCAATAACAACACTGTTTTCGCAAATATTTGTCCTGCGGAGCAGAAGGTAAAAATAACGAGAGAAGGGACAAAAACTGGGGCAGAAAGGAGGACAGGGTGGAGTTGGAGAAGCGGAAGAGAAATAAATGGGGAACAAAGTCAAGTATAAGATATCTAAATGTAGAGATAGGATATCCATTAGTCGACGAGGTGAGGGGGTGAAGAACGGGGCACGGAGGCAAGTAAAGTCGAAAGACAGAAGGGAGAGGAACAAGGGTATACAACCGCAGCCTGTGCGACGAGGTTGAAAGCAACAGGCAGGCAATCAATAACCTTTCGCTCGGAACGTACGCGATTCCTCTAACTTGCTAACCCGCCGTAGCTAACGCAGATCAGTGATTATCAATGCGACGAGGAAATATATTTCAAAAGTCTTGCAAATCGATGGGTCAGGGTGGCCGAGTATCTAAGTTTCGCCCCTTTTCAGCCGCTAAGCGCCAATGAACTCGTTCTAAGAGGATGAAACTGTTCGTGTAGAGGCGGCTCAACGAGGAACAAACGGAGCAATCAAGCGGGTTTCGTTAAACAAACCAAAGAGGAGTTCATGCAGTCTTATAATCTCATGATTTCCAGTGAAATTGAGTTTAAGAAGCTTCGGAAACGAAATCATGTCTGTTCCAGGATAATTGCCAAATGCATCCTTGTATAAGTCGTCAGGATTCTCAGCTGTAACAAGCGAGAGATGTAAGCTGCTTAAACGCGTCAGTAATAATGTTCGCGTATAAAGAGAATCTTGCGCCTTAAAGTCCAACATCGTTGCAGGCACTATAGAATTTTGTTTGATGTGACGGGAGAAATTGCGCCATATCGGAAATAACAATTCGTCGAAAGAAGCTTCTACATAATACATAACACGGTTTCCTATCTTACTTTGATATTGAGAATATCAAAATATCTAAAAAGGAACGCGGAAGGCCCCTCTTGAAAAATTCAAGATAAAGCTGGCAGGTTTATTCCGCTTTGTTGAATTATTCGTGAAGGATATGTTTCTTCCTTCCCCTTTAGGAATTCAAGGATTCTTAGAAATAAGAATATTAGAAATAAGAGCACGTAGACGTAGATCATTTATTAGCTTATGATTAATTAGCGATCGATAAGACCTCATTGCAACGACTGATTTTGATAAAATAATTGGTAAAAAGAATGAAACAAGTATATTCGATGCTTAAAAATCTTACCTCGTATCGCCGAATCATTGAATCGGATCATCATTGAACCATCATGCCACACGTGAAACTTACCTGGAACAAACACGAAAATCTCTGTCAGGAATGCACACGATAACGTTACATTCTATATTATTCATCGTAAATCACGATACAGGTAAGGGAGACCGCAGCATCATTATTATGTCTGAGAACGCCGCTTTCCATCGCAGTAAACTCTATATCGAACTTTCCAACAGTCGGCCGCACACTGGATAAAGCAAAATTCTCAACGGAACTTATCGATTGTCATACGAAAGCTCGTTCATGCTCGCGCAAAAGCTCTCGTACCGACGCAGGGATAAGGAAGAATTCTACAGATACATGAAAGCACCCTTGCACGAAAGCATCCTCTTACACTTATAGCGATCGATCAGAGCGTGCAACATGATTTATTTAATTTATTTATATTTACATAAATGAAATCAAACGAGGAATTATATATTTAAAACATAAGACGTATCAGCTGATTAACATCGATAACATCTCTAAAATTCGATCGAGAATTCGAATTTCACAAGAGAAAAGAATCGTATGTTCCTCGAATTGGCGCATAAAAATATTTCGAGTCATACGTGCAATACAATAACAACGAGAACTCATAGTAATGAAACACTAGTTAATTTTAACGCGAAATTGTCCAACCGCATTCGCGGTCTCCGCGTAAATGCATAACGCCGCATCAACACGCACATTTTCGCTATTATGAAACCTGTAAATTTTCGTCTGACATGTCGTAATTCTCTTAAATTTTAATCACGGTTGCATTACAAATATCGCGCCTGTAAATTGGCATACACTGCTGAACGAAATGTCTTCTCATGAGCTGCTGGTTATCTTCATTCATTCTCGCACGACAGACGGCGCTTTACCATTTTTTAAAATTTATGCAGTCGGCTATTTACGTTAGTGAAATTTTACTGCCTCGCTTAAGCCTCCATTCCACAAGCATGCACGATTATGAATGTCCTATACATGAGCAAGATATGAAGAACATCAAAAGTGCAAAAGATAAATCATCTGGCATAAAACGACCTGCTTTTCTTCCTCAAACAGCTCACATGAAGAATAACAAATCGTACCACAAATCTTTCTTACTTCCGTTCGATTTGTGCACATAAGATACTGAACTTCATATATGCGCAAAGACTTGTTGCATTGACCACCGCTCTTGCAGCGCTGGACAAAGGAAAACAAAGCGAATGCTGAATAAAGGGAAAATAATAATGATCCAATAAAAATTGGGGACAAAATTGTGCAAAAAATTTTCTTCTTCATCTCGATATTAAAGAAAATATTTATTTGATATTTGATGTGTGTACAACTTGGAAATGAGTACATATTGGAAAACTTATTCGTTGAACTGTTGATCGATGCACAAATATCGTGTAATAAAAATATCACGTTTGTCACGAAAGTGATGTAGCACATGGTAGTAGATTATCGATTATTCGTCAAGTTATACTTGAAGTTTCCGAGTAAACCAGACGTGTGTCTCGGAACAGCAGATGATTATCGAAATTTCGAATAGATTACGAGTCGTAATGCGAATAGATTACGGTGAGTAATACGTAAATATGCCTTCTTTATTATTGTTTTTATAGATGAAGCAAGTGCCTCGCTTTGAATATTTTACGTAATAATATCTAATTTGGCATCTCATTGCTCATGTATTTCATGCGAAGTGAAATTTCGCTGCCTGCTTTTGTATAAATATTATCCTCCGAAAATTGATGCGTTAGAATTAATGTCGCAATAAATAAAAATGGTACGAATCGTAATTATAATTGATCGTTTAATTAAAAATGTAAATTCGCGCTACACACAATAAAATTATAAAACGTTAAAATCTTCGACACGTAAACCCGCAGTTCACGATCGATTAGAAATTCACGTGGAAATTACAGAAATTTCTATTACGCGCACAGTGTGCTATCATGTCCCGGAATTAATACGTTGAAATATTTTAACACGGCTTAAAGCGCAGCGATCTTGACTATCAGCTGTATTTGAAATGTAAACGCGCATATACAATGAACTATTTAAGTTAAATATTTAATAACGATGAAATATTAACCGCACAATCTGCGCGCAATTATTTATCGCTGATTATCCATTATTGAATATGCGTTAATAAGAAGCGGCCGTTGCATTTTAAATGCCGCGATATAAATTCCGAAAGAAATGCCGACCGTTGCGCTGGCGAGGTACGATCAATTCTTCCTCCGCCGTTTACGATGTATACCTATATACACACTTACCTGCCGGCAGGTTGATGACTGCCATATAACAGGTCGATACTAAGCCGTGACTCCGTAACTGCATTGCAGACACACCGGCTACTCGACACGATAACTTACGCGGGACCTATGTGCTCGTTACGATTCTTATTACCGTGTGCTTCGATGCTCGCGACCCTTTCGTAATAATCCTCTCGAACCGAACCTAAAATCACCTCTCGTCGTAAAACGATTCGTCGGCATCGTGACATACTAATCGATCGCTTTTAAGTACCAAGTACCAAAACTCGCGATTTCAGTTACACGAGCGCAGTTATTATTATCACTCATGAAATCGAATTTAACGGGAGCACACGGACGATCGATAGCCGATCGTCGTCGTTAATTCCGGCGAGCTATTTCCAAGCACTTTGCCGTTATGTATATACGTCGAAAGTTAATTCAATCGATTATCATTAATCGATGATTATTAATAACACGGGGATGAAAACTCAGCGTGCCTCGTTTATTTTACGTATCGCGATCCAGCGAAGGGACATTCCGCTTTTTTCAACGGATTAGATTTCGCGGATTCTTCTCGCGTGACCTAATCACCCTAAGCAAATAGCTCGGTCTCGAAATATACATGCTTTCGTTAATTCCTACGAAATTGGGTTTCCCGCGTCGATAAAGCTTTCTGTGCGGCAAAAATCGCCCTTAATGCAGCAATTTAATAAATGAGGCCCGAACGGGCCTCCCTTCCCTTCCGTTCGCTTTTGCTTATGGCCGACGCGGAGATATCAAATTTCTATAACGATCTTCGACGCTAGATGGATGCCTCGATTCGGCCAGTTCACCTGATTTCATTCCGTATTGTGAACATTTCCATGTGAATGTATAATCGATCTCTATAATCATTCTCTGCAGTTTAATCAGCGGCCGTTCTACGCTCGCGACATTCTACATCAGATCTATGCAAACAATGCGCGATTGCTTTCCCCGGTTTAATTCCTAGCTTCCGCGAGAAATCCGTTATTCGTTGTCGCTCACGCGCAGATATTTCAGTTCTAACGACGATAATCGAATCGACTCGCGTAATCGCTTTATCAAAATCGAATTCACTTTGGAGTAAAGGCTTCAAGCAGCGTTCAATGTTGCTCGACAAGGAAACATGATTGGAGTTAAATCGTAACTGTGCGAATTCCCCGTTCGTGTCGTTCATGTTTTGTTCATATCATGCGTGTGCAAGAAATCACGCGGCGGGAACCGCACGCAATTGCGGAACGCAATTGCGCGAGAACGCTCAACCAGACGGAATAGTGAACGAGATTCGGAACAATCGCTTGGAATCTTTGTTATATTCAATGGAATCGAATTAAGCAAAATCGAATGTGCAAGCCTATTAATTAATTAATTGGAAGATTCGAAGACAGAACTTCCACATTGCACACTATCGTTGATGATCTACTTAGTTTTGGTAAAATTATAAACATCATAGATGAGATACAGATTTATATATATCGTCATGCGATATATCTCACTCGCACTATCTGCAATAAATTTAAGAAAAACACGGATAAATCTGATTTCTTTCAGAAAAACTTGGCAAGAGTCGATTGCGCTTTCCTCAGGAGCAAACAAACATTACAGAGAACTTTATAAATCACTATTCTCGATGCACTATTCCATATTCTCCAGATTTTCTCTGACAAACGAAATCTGACGAAATAAATATATCTCTGCTGGTAATAACTCGGCGATCATTTCAGCGCGCTTCTCGACAGAGCTTATAAGCTTTGATTATGTAGACATGTATGTTTTTTTCCTTTTTTTTTATATTGCAACAAACGTATCAAAGTCAATGATTTCCAAGCACTTCGCCCGATATGGAATCGCATCGTTTGTCCCGTTATGAAAGGGATATTCTCGCGTAGGCGTACATGGCACGGATCTCCTGCCTGCGATCGTCACACCGTTATTCATATTTCGATGTTTAATCAAATTTCCGAATACGGATGGCCCTTAATTATCATGCCGGAGGCATGAGGATTTTTGAAAACACCGAGAGGAGTTCCACGGACAGGAAGACCACCAATGAAATCGATACATTTGTTAATATCAGTACCAGCAGAATTCCAATCCGACCGGTTAATCCCCAACGAAACGCTCATCATACAATTCTATGCAGAGGCAAGATGCAGAACCAATGGAAAGATAAATGAACCTCGTTGTTTTCGATTCTTGCGTGGAAAATAGCACTTTCATGCGACAGTGGAAATATCGTCAAGAGAAGTGCCATACGTAACTGTATCGCGGTTATCGCATATGACACGTGGATGGAATATCGACCACCGCGCAGACGCGGGGTTTAACATATCCTAAAGTTTTATGCTTCCGCCGAGATATGAATTAAAAAGGGCCGCCATGCATGGCGTCGCGATCGCCTCTGCTCGTGCTTATGCCGTTTCTTGTTTCGTTCTCTCAAATTTTCATTCGCGGTTAACGCGCGAGATGTCAAGTGAATGCGAACACTGAGATTGAAACGTCAGAAATTTGGCATCTGATGAAATCGGCACCATATAGCTACAACTCCGCTTGTGTAACACCGTTTATTTTTTGTCCATCTAACCAAATCAACGGGCGATTTATTGAATTGCCAAAAATACTCTTGTTCGCTTGACCTAACATAAAATAGAAATAGAAATACAGAAATAGAAGAAAAAAATAACAAAAGGAAATCGAATTTTTTTCGCGAATTTGTCGCATCTATTTCACAATAAATAAATATATATATATATATAGATTTTCATAAAAGACTAATATATTATTCACAATACAAATATTTTCTATTGTGAATATCGTGAACTAATGAGACGTAAGATACCATAAAACCGTAAAATAAAAATTAAAGGGTAATATTTTTAATAACTTATGTAAATCGTGTCCTTACCGTGCAAGCAAACAGAAGCTTCTATTATTTTGTAAGAAATTGCCTTGAATTTTGTGCCGATAAAGCTAACGCGGGTAAACTAAGATAAGAAATGTTATGTTTGTATTTTTTTGTGCATGTGAGCATATAATAGCGCGTTTGTGATATTATATACGCATATATATATATACTCGCAAAGCTGAAGAGATCAGGTAGTCCATTTATTGAACATTACGTACAGCATTTAACTGATATGCGCTAAATCCGCTGGTTGTTTCTAACGACAGAAATATGAGGAGATACGAACGGCTAGGGAATTAATATTTATATGTATATCTTTGCGATTCGTAAACCACGGTACGGCGTTAGACCAGCTAACCGGTTAAATCAAACATCAGGAAAAGACATCACGCACTTATCAAGCGAACCTCAGAAAAGGAAAACTTGAAGAAGCGATACAGAAACAACGACAGATTTTATAACTTGACAAACGATAAGCATATAAAAAAAACATAACACGAAAAATATCATATAATCCTGAAAATTTTACAGAAAGCTTGATAATACGATCGGCGTCAATAGCAAGTTTATATTCCAATCGAATTCGTCAATAATTAGAAGATCGTCTATTAAATATTTATATAATATTTACATAATATATTGTCATAATATATAAAGGAGATTATATCTTGCGAGCGGAGGGATAGTAAAGTCCTCTACTATCCTTCTGTACAGACAAGTAGACAAAGAACTCGAATTCACATATTTCACTTCAACAAGACGAAGACGTACGTCCTTCCTAACTTTCGATTCACGTCTCTCACGCCCCCTTGTCTAGAATTATCCCTCTTAAACCTTACTTTCGTATCCACAATTTTGCAGTAAAGTCTCGTCGCTCATCCAAGTGGAGAAGACTAGTCCAGTTTTAATAGACAAATTTTAAAAATAAGTCCAATCAACAAGAGCGAGTAAAAGAAGTCAGTTTCCTTTAATGAAATAATAAGTGTCAACTTTTGGAAAAAGCTACTTCAGATTAAGTTCGAGTTGATTACCGTTGCCTTAGAGAGCAATTTTATCAATGTGCATATAGAACGACTGATAATCCACGAGACAAACATATTTTCCTTTATGCAGAATCTGAGTGTTTCAGTTACAATGTTACACAAAACGTGTCTGCAAAATGTGATACTAACAATATTGTTACGGTTATTAAATATTTAATAGATTTATTCGCTAACTTTCCATACACGTCCGCAGGGATACGCCCGATCGATGAATACATTCACGAAGGAAAGTAGTTCACGACGTGGAAATGCGGCGAACTAAACATATCGTCTTTTGAATTTACCCGAGAATCTTTCGTATCGTTCTTCAAATGTCACAGTACACTTAAACAACTCTAATCGGATATATCAAAGTGGAGTCTCATGAATTAAGAAATCTCTAAATTATAATTCAAACGATTTGCTACAATATATTTTACGTTAAATATAAACAGATGAAACGTCAATTAAAAGTTAAATATTCTTTCAAACTTAATCGTTTCAAATTTCTTGTCCGATTGAAAGGAAAAGAAAAACGGGAAAAATTTTCAATAGAATTTCTAAAGTATATTTCTAAAATTTACGTTATTTCGAAATGTGTTAGTACCCGGATTAAATCGGCGAAAATACGAGAATACAAATTATTTACAGAATAGTGATTATACCGTTCAATCAATGCAGGAAATCTATAATCTACATTCATGAAAAAAGTAATTGTATTAAAATAAAGAAAACATTTGATAATAATTATTTATTATTTATCTGATATTTTCTGATAAATCTGATGGTTTATTTTCGTAAGTACATCCGATTATCAATCTCAATGCATCTAAATAATTTACATAATAGGAGAGAGAAGACAATAAAGCTTCGTATGATGATTAAAGCAGTACCTTTGAGTACGCGAAGCATTCCGTAAACGTGACAAGTTCGGAATTACGCAACAAACTTTTTACAGTATTTTTTTCAAGGAAATTTTCAAGAAAATAAAATTGCAGTTGAAATACATGCAACTTATCACTTCACCGCAGGAACATTCCTGAAAATAAATACGTATTATTTTTTCTTATCGATATTTTTCTTATCGATATTTTTGCGAATTCGAAAAAATTTTTATTCTCGCTTTGACACTCTCATCGAAAAAACCAGAAAGCAAAAAAGAACGCACAATTCATCCAGATGCACAAGGTCTGCGAACATTTTTTTGTAGATTGCAAAAGCTACAATCTCGAAAAATTTAGGTTATTTTCATGAATTAGCAATATCTTTTCGAGCCTCCAGAAATAAAGATTTTTGATAAAAGATGTTTCAGTTGTATAATTGAGTAAGAATATTTTATCTTTCATCGCGCATAAATCTTTAATTGCGAATAAATCTTATTTCAACATAAGTTTACGTTTGTTAAATTTAAGCATCAGAATCAATTTATAAAATACATATGTTATAATAAAGTGTATAATATATAAAAATATTTATCAAAATGAAAAAAAGTGAATGTATATACGCGGTTTATTTAATTAACATATTATACCAGCTAAATATAATATATTTAATTAATGTATTATATTAATTAAATTATACAATTAGTAATATAATAAAATATATATATAATAAAATAAAATATAAAAATTATAGTTATAATGAAATATCATTTAATGAAAAGAAAATGCGAGAAACTTAAAAAATTCCGTATATTCTATATCTTTTTGCCAATGAAGATAGTTGGAGAAAATCAATAAAGAATAAACTCTGTTTCGATTATACTTTTTTTCGTTAAAGAATATGAATATTTACTTTTCGTAAAAATATATGAAAATATATGAATAACAACACAAGCACTTACAAGCACACTTTCACTTTTAATTTCATCCTGCATTATTGAAATATTGTAATTTTAATAGCTAATATAATTATAAACTTTTAAAACTCTGAAAATATTATTTACGGAAAAGAAAGTAAAATTGTCGTGGTTAATTTTAATTCGCTCTCATTCGGTCATTAATTTATTCAATCTCTTTATGATACGAAATTGTGCCACTGAATTACATTGTTGATCTCTATTATATCTTATTTTATATCTGTAGAGAAATAAAATTCCATTTTAGAATAAAATACCCGTATTTGTTTTTCTCCTAGCATTTTTGAAAATAAATGTTATCTCTTTTTTCCCGTTTAATATTGTTACTATATTTATTCTCTCTGTCTCCCTCTCTTTCTCTATTTTTATTATTCTATTTGTATAAAATATTACTGAATCACATTAATCTTTATGCGCTTTACATAATAGTATATATCAATAGCTCTATTTTAAAAAGTAATAGTTTACATGTAAATTATATCCTCTCTAATAAAGACTCTTGATATAATTACCGTGCTTATGCTATTTTTAATGATATAAACAAGTCCACCACGTTAGTTCGCAATATAATAAAAAATAAGCACGAAAAATTTCAGTTTCTACAGATTTCATTGTTAATTAATCAGAGAGAGAGAGAGAGAGAGAAAGAGAGGAGAGAGAGAGAGAGAGAGAGAGAGAGAGAGAGAGAGAGAGAATAGAAATCATTATATTATATTTATAATCATTTATTTCCATAAGGCAATACTATATATGCAATATTTTTTTACGCTTATTTATATTGATTTTCATTAGAAAACGGAGTTCCATGGCATCGAATTCGCGCAATGTTCTCAATTGCCGCGTGAATGCATAAGAGAGTGCATTTTCGCTTGGCAGTTATTTAAAAAGAATATTCTGCGCCCACACATGCGCGCTTAATACTTAATCGATTTCGTGCTATTTGCAAAAGCAGAAAGAAGAAAGACGAAGAAAGATACACAACGCCTGCTACGAGAATACTGTTTCATTAATGTCTTGACTGTTGCTATGCATACGGCGTAATCTCCTCTCTCTTTCCCCGAATGGCTGTTTATATCGTGTTGTAAGCACATTATTTCCCCGAGAGATGAAGTCTGCGTTCTTCATTCATTACGGAAGCATCGGAGCATATTAATAATTCATAGACAGTTAGCAATTACGAGAGAAGAAGCTACAAGATGTCGACGCAACGGAGCGCAAAGTCATGAGAACAGCCGCAACGAGTATCAAAGTTAATATTTTATATAACCGATTGCAGGCGGAAGCAGTGTTTATTTTGAGGAAATGCGTAATATTTCGAAGCGAGGGTTCAGAATGCATGATCATTAAGGCATTGCACAATCGAAGCAACAAAACACTGAAAAGAGTGAATTTACAAAAACGGATCTCTTTGTATTCTCCATATTTCCAAATTTGAACCGTCGTTTCCAGAAACTAATTTATTTCCTTGCTGCGATTCACGATTTAACTGCGGCTTACACAACGCTCTGACGTAACGTAAGTAGTATAGGCAAAAGCTTATGCAAACAAGCAGCCTTATGGCTAGCATTGGTCCCTATCCTGCATCGCATTTAGCGTTAAATCCAGCCTGACTTTCCGGCCACAGTGCGGTAACGCTGCCTCTCTGATGAACAACGAAGACTAAATATGAAGAATGATGCTTTTTTCTTCCTCCTCGTCGTTTGTCAACATTTCCGCTGGACTGTAAGGAATCATCGCGAAGGTAATTATCGACTCGGTTTTCTCCTATGTATCGTCGCTTGTGCACAATGGAAAGAAGAATCGCAGTTAAAACAACGACCCTTTTTCCATCGAGATGAAGATAATGCCGCTTAGCGGACGTTTCAGTCGCGTGCACGCGACTGAATCGATACTACAAACTCAAGCAAATCCGAATGGCGGATTTATGATAAAAGAATGAAGATGCAGAGTAAGTACCACGATGAACGGAGAAGATTCAGCATGACATTCGCTTTCAGAAAAATGCATTTTATTCGCTTTCGTCAAGGCGAGCATACTTCTATGACCCGAAGATGACAGAAGGGGTGTGGTCGATGGTCTTTGCTCGGTTCATAAAATCTAACGACTTATCGGTTCAGACAGATAATTAATCTCGATATGTCGCTGCGTTGAAACATCGAAAGAGGAGATGTGCAAGCAGAGAAGACATTCTGCAGGAAGCGTAATATCGATCTATTGGATAGATCTATATATATCGATGTTACGCTTGTGTTCGACGTATCGATACATAGTTATAGAATTACGTATCGATATATAATATGGGAACAAGAGCAATTGGAAATTACAACACCTCTAAACTGCATTTCCGAACTTCTTGTATTATCTGTTGTAGCAAAACAAAGAAAAAGATTCATTCTACAAGGATATATCTTTATTAAGACGTTACGTCCAACAAATATAAATATTTTCCGCGCAATCAGCGCACTTTGTGGATGCCAGGTATATATTTAATCCTAATGTTATTTGAATATATTGGATCTACAGTGCAGAATAATTGTATACGATAATTGTAACATAAGCATTAATTGTGGCATACAAATATATTCATATTAAACGCGAAATCAATAAACCGTCATGCATTAATAGAACAATCTGCTTTGCACCATAAATTCATAAAGCTGATAGGATCGTCGAAGTCACACGAGATCGTTAGAAACGTGAAAGGAAAAATCTCGCGGACTCGTATCCGGAAAATATCCGGACAATGTTATCTGACACGGCCAATATATTCCTGTCAATAATCCACCGAGTAGTAACAAATATCGCGGAAATGAGGAAACAAAGCCATTCCGATCTGTAAGCTTTAAGACCAGTGATTCTCAATAGCAGAGGCTTCGTGATAAATTTAGTGCGCATTCTGTCCGCAGCCTTGAAGGCTGCGATATTCGATAAAGTTTGATCCAAGCTGTAAGCGGATCATTGCGAATTTGGATTCAGCGGCTCGCCGCTGCAAGCCAGCGAGACTTGAACGATAAAAGGCCGCGGACGAAAGACAATCCATTTATGAATCCCGAACGAGAGTCGGCTGTCGGGTCGAGATATAACAGTACGGAGGCAAGAGACAAAGAGGACAGGTCACCTAAGAGGGCAGATCGCATTAAGTGACGAAGATCCAAGATCGAAACGCTGCAGAAACGATCACTTACCTTCGGCAATGCGTGGGCGCGACAGGCCAGCTCCTTCTCGTCCTGAGAATTATGGCGGGTGGTCTCACGTGACCAACAACCGGCGCCGAGGTGCGACCCTGATTTCTCTTTCCCCAGAGATGACCACTAACGGGTGCATTAGGATATCCCGGTATTCCGGGATGCGGCCCGCTCTCGCTGCAAGCGCGTCGCGAGAACATTTCGCGCTTCTTCTCGTCGCACTTCATCATATCATCGATCACCTTGCGCTCGATCGTCGGTCGAGATCTAATTGAGTTCGCCGAAGGTGAACTTTAGCGAAAACTCGCGCAACACGCAACCAGAGCCCGAATGTTCAAGCGGCTCTTCCTGGACACGAGGACGCGCAAACTTCAGCGAGCTCTTTTCGTCGCACCGATCATCGATTCCTCCTTTGCTTCGCAGTTAATCTCGCTCGTGCGTAACATCATTAGTCCCGTCACGCTTCTACATGTCACAGATCACGATCGCTCTATGTCGCGCACAAAGTTGATCGACGTCACACATGATGAAGGGATTCTCTTTCTCTCTCTCTCTCTCTCTTTCTCGAAATGATTCATTTGTTGCTCGCGAAACAGTTGTTTCAGGATCTCACCATCAGATTTCCTCTATTGTCTTTTTTTTCTTCTTTTTAGGATAAACTTCCGATGACAATGGTAGATTCGCGCCGCATGCGATCATAGAGCGACAAATCGTACATCGATGAAGATCTCTATATCAAATATCTATGTATTTACCATAGATTATCATGTATTCCCCCGTCAGTCAATTCAAAGTTCAAATTCAAGATCGGGAGGATCGGAGAAAATTACCAGCTTGTATGTTATTTCCGATTGTTAATGGACAGTTTGAATTATGATAAACTGATTAATCATCAGTAGGCAGCATTATTAATAATAGATCGCACTCTTGTCACTTAAACAATGTCATTCACGCGAATGTCATGCATTTGTTTTCGTTTCTTCGTGACGTTCATGAGAGTCGACGATAGCATCGTCCAATATTTGCATGCATAATTGCTATCGTGCGTTTCTGCAGTGATGTTCTCGTCCTGGTTGCCCGTAATTTCCATCTGGAATCGAAGAATCGGACTTCCCGTGGATATCACGCGATCATTTCTATTAAAAACGAGATACTGACACAACGTACTCGCTACATTACAACGAGCATTATATTGTGGAATGCTCTGCATTTCCGTAAATTCTAAACAAATTCTCGGCAAATTTAAATGATCCAATCTAATATATATCGGAAAAGGTTAAAGTGAGCTTTCTTAGATTAACGTCGTTAAAATTAACATTTAGAAGAAAGAGAATAACCAGATAATTTAATATATACTTTTCTACGCAAGTCACGGAATACGAAATACTCCCTTATCCCTTGAAATTTCCTATTTCTATAATACGCTCAGAAAAATTCTCAGCATCTTCGCCTTCAGGAAAGTGTAATTTAGTTCAAACGTGTTCTCATATGGGAGATAACGTGATACGACGCGGCAGATTATCGCGAAAAGAAGTAACATACGGTGTACCGTAGACTAATATAGTTTCTAACATCGTGAAGCTTTTTGTAAGAGCATTTCGTGTTTTACGTATGTGGCACGGACGGAAACTAAAAAGGTACAGTGCGAGTATATTGCGGTAATGGCGTCGGGCAAGACGCAGCAATATGGAGAGCACGATGGAGACAACCTTCTCCCCGTTTCAGCGCAATGTATAGCGCGAGCTAGAGCCGTAAGACCTGTCGATATAGATAACGTAAGCTGTGTGCGACCTTATACCTTTTTTTTATGCTTAGAACAATTTCATGGATTCGCATGATATCTGTTTATGATTTCCGTTTAGCGATGCGTCATTCAGCATCATTCGAGATGAGACGAATTCTCAGTTTCATTCGCGATCAATAATCATGAAAATAATCATCATTCGCGATCGATTTGGAAGTCACGTCGTTCGTATCTGAAATTTTCGGCAAATCTACACAACAGCTAATCCATACTTTTCGCGTGCGAAATGAATCGTATATCGGCGTATCGTTCGCTCTCGCAGAAAGCTTGGAGCGAAGTAAGGAATCTATTAATTGCATTTCGATATCGAGGTATCGCTTTACGTATGATTAAAGTACCGTGAGAAAGAATCCTCGCTGAAAATTCCCTGTATGATAAAATGAAATGTATAAATTATTACTCGAGCAAGCCCGAAACCACATGCGCAACCGATTGTTGATTACCTCATTTGAATAATTCTTCTAGGATCGGCAGATTCGAGATCTCACTTTCGGAACATGTGGTAAGATGCGATAAGAAGATAGAAATACTCCAAAGGGAACGATTTTCTCTTACAAGAGATTTTTCGTGACGAGTTTTCTTAAGATCGTATGCGATCTTGTGCAAACGGTACCATACGGACGGTGCAAAAAAGATCTCGAGACGCTCGTAAAAGGCAAGGGGGAAAATATCTTTCAGCTCATAAAGCTGCCTGGCTTTATGAGAGCCACTGCTAGGTGGAAGATTATGTCACGACCACGCGCTTTTATTACAAAACCTTCACGGCTCGTTATACACTCGAAATAGGCCATAATTCCGATTCGAGGCGAGCCGCGATATCTCTAATTAGTTTGTAAATGTATGGAATTCTTGTAATATCCGTCTGATAATCAGCAAGCGAGACCAAGTCAAATAGACAAAGCATGGTAAGCATAGTCGCAGAGAAACTGCACCAAGCGGCTCTTGCGAATATCCTCATTTAGAAACATTACCGTACATTCGTTGTACACAAAACGACCTTTGCAGCTGAGTTGGAATTCGACGTCGTTTGCCATCATTATATTTGATATTCGTATTATGTTCCGTGGAATTCTACATTCCCAATTCATTTAACTTTTAAATCTAAAGAATTCGTTCAGAGGAAGTGTGCGCTTTTCAAAGCAATGCTATCATCTTTTCGCTTAAGTTAAAAATCGCATGTTATAGTGCCGTAGCGTTGAATTTTATATTTATTAGAAAACACGCGTAGAGAGGATAATTTAAAAAGAATTGGCATGTTTTTATGTTTTCTTCAAATACCGGCAAATATTTTTGTAATGTTGTAATGTCTCAAATAAAATTAAATATAATATTTTATATATAATATTTTAAAAATTGTCTTCCAACGTCTTCCGTTATTTAAAATTTTACATACATCGCGATAAACATGTTGTCGTAAACATAAATTAATTAACTCGGGAACTTTTTCACAAAGGCCTCACAAATTTCATACCGGGCAATTCCTCGCAAAGAGTAAAAAGGCTCTTATGAAAAAATTAATGTCAACAGATCGCGAAAGAATAAAAGCGTCATAAAAAGTACCGCGAATGCCGGCTAATATAAGTATCAACTTCATAAAAGAAGGAAAGCCTCTTGTGTGAAAATTGCTTTCGACAGATCACAAGAAATGATGGTGATGCAACAAAAAGTGCACGATTAATCGAAATGATTCTCAGATACCATTTCCTCTTTCTATTTAGAATAATTATAGGCAATTCTTAGACACTTCCGAGCAATGCTATTCACGCGTTATTATACACGCAGAGATGGCCACTAGTATTTGTCTGGTTTGCGCCCCCTTTCCCTCGACGAGATTTATTCAAACACATCCGCGCGTACAGAAATGCTCTGTGGAGTTTAATTAAGGTAATAATTTATCAGAGAGAAAGCCAATGGCGAGATGACAGTGAGCATTACCGTTAGCAGTACTTTAATGATCGAACATAATTCGATATTACAAATCAAATAAAGATTGCACGAGTAAAGATTGAGCGGAGACTTTGTCGCTCGAACGTAATGTCTTCAGGGAATTATTAATTACGACTCTTCTCACGACAGATCTCTCGCAAAATAGTCTTGATAATGCACACATTCGAACAGCAACAAGTAGCACGAGTGTACACAGCGACAGGAAAGGCACACTTCGATGAATTTTAATTTTCAGTTCAATTGCATCTTCGAAGAAAAATTGCTTGATTTAAAACACAAGTATAACTCATCATTTAACAGAGAATCAAACTGTCAGCTCGGAAAAAAGAGATATTTGAAGAAAAAAAGAAGGAAAGGTAATGTTAAAGACTTCGATATAACTTCATCAATTAAATCGTCCACGTTATTATGTTTGTTTTTATTAGAAATAAATATAATGCAAGATTCTATTTTTAGTATATACGTTATATTTTATTTCCGCAATTTTATAGAATGAGATATGAATTGATGGAAATTTTCCATAAGTGAAATCACTCGTATGCGAATGCATTTTTATACAAAATCAATCCGCATGCCTACATGTGAATCTAAAATGTGTTCCTTTTATCAGATCAACTAATTAATCGAAGACGTTACTTTATTATATTACTTAATCATGTGTATTATAACGTATATTAATTACAACCAAATTCTGAAATTAGTATCTTTTATACGCAATAATTTTGCATTTTGCAATTATCTGCCGCATAATATTATCCAATCGTTAGGATTAATTATGAACTCCGATTCATTTACATCCATATCATACGAATATGATCACGCGAACAACAATCGTGCATTGATGATCGCATAGTCGTCTATATCGATCTGCATCATGATTTAGTTCCTAGCGAACATGATTGTACCGATCGCGATGCTGAAAGGGCTAACAGATTCCCAATTGTCTCTATACATCGATTTGATCCCTTCCAGCCCTAATTTGAGGATTGCTACCATCGATATCATAGCAACGACCCTCACAAGTTTATTAGAGGAGCGACACGAGACAACGACGATCTTTCTTCAATCTCGATTGCTCCTCGTCTTACATGTCTCCCCTTCGGATACGACGTACATCGATACAAGAAGTAATAGGAAATATGAGGAAATCCGTGTGATGTAGGTTACCATTAATTTATTTGTCCGTGACACATATCCCACGCTTTCATCGGACCGAAACCAATTTGAGAACCTTATTCAACCTCTGGCATTTTTTGTCGCTAATAATCGTCGTGAACGTGACGCAGTACAAATTATAAGATTCGCTTCTCATTGAAGGGGAAGCTGCATAAATAGGGATATCAAAATATTAAAACGTAGAACGGATTACATCTATCGCGATATGTTGGCATGAAGAGAAGGCACATGGTTTCTTCAAACGCGCATGCGCGCGAGTCGCAATTACGTCCGTCCATTTAAATAAAATTTCTTGCGATAAAATTCCATTAAACAAACGGAAGAAAGACAAGATATGGAAGAAGCAATCGATGAGACAGTTATAATCCGATACTCCGAGCGATAATGATCGCTCTGTCTGCGTTATCTCGTAGAATCGCGTCACGTCAGGGCAACTCAAATCGATACGACACGAGTCTCCACATAGAAATATTTCATATATCGTAGGCTCGATCAGGAAGCACTCTCTGTAATTGTTGAGAAACGCGAACTTCAACAGCATATGCGAAGGGCGACGAGAAAAACAACTTTGAGGGAGAAAGCATTTTCACACACAGGAAGCCTCTCGCGGAAAAACAGCATCTCCCGTTTCTAAGACAACAAATTAAAGTCATTTAAAAAATCAGTAATATTTCTAAGCTCGCATAAAAAGCTGTTCACGGAAAAGTTCGCTTTCGAGAGTATCTAAAATGAGCAATCCAAAGATAATTGCAGAATTTTCCGAAAAGGCTTTGTATTTTCTTTCATCATATTCATCATATTCTTCCATCATATTCAATTTGCTGCGATTCGCGATTGATTAATCGATGATTCGATAACAGATGCGACAACGCGAATCTACGATGTCCGTACGGAATTCTTTTCTTCGTGCGCACTTGTCAAGAACACTTGTCGAAAGTATAAGAGAACGAGATGATCGAGTTTTCTTCCTTGTTGAGGGAACTTGGATAACGAGAAGGAGCTTGCCTACGTATCGATTTTGAAGCGTTTACGATCGGAAGAGAATATCGCCTATGCCTACGCGATCTTCCAACCAATCTTCGATTCAATTCTCCCTTCGATCAGATCCAATATAACTCACGTAACCCTCCAATCCGTGGCAACGAGCTGATCCGATCATCGTCTAATCGAACGACGGTTCATTTCAGAGCCGGCAATATTTAGGTCCCGCGATATGGTTAGATAATGGATATCGCGCGGATGCTGAGAAGTCAGAATGATGTGGTGCATCGCTCGGGATTAATGAGAAAGGAATCACATAAGAACATTACAGATTCGAATTTAATCCAAAAATTTGGATCGTTATAATTCTCAATTAATGCCCAATGTTCTCTTATATACATCAATTCCTATACATAGATTTCGCAAAAATTTTGTGAATTTTTCACATTGTGAATTTAAATAATGATTAATTATTGTTAATTGTTGTGTTAGAACGATAGTTCGCTGGAAAATCAATTGGAGTTTGCATTATAATTATGACAAAAATGTTTGTAAACAAAATGTTTGTAAACTACGAGACAAAGTGCGAAGCCAACATTCGCGTACGTCTTACTTTGTTGACTTTCCTCAAACTTTAATCAGGATTTCAAACATTTAACTTTAAACATATTTGCATCCTTTTTGCCAAAATTTTAGCGCAAACATACATACTTGCTCAAGAGATTGATGTTTTACAAAGGTTTTATTCATATTTTTTGTCTGTATATAAATGTTTGCTGTAAAAGAATTGTTTTCATATGTGTATAATCTCCGGATTTTTCCTTCTTTTATCTCCCTTTTTGATGTTTATTTTATTGACAAAAGCGGCTTAATTCTCTGATGCTTTGTAATTTTTTTCTTATAGTATCTACTTTAGGGATATATAATACATCGCTTGGACTGAGCTTAAAATTGAGCGAGTTTGAGTAATTCATACTCGATAGTATTGACTTCCTTTCGCTTCTATACTATTCTATACTGCTATTCGTCAATATTAAATATATTATCAGTATAATTGCAAGTAAAGAGGATACATTTTTCGTTAAATTTATCGCAAAATTAGTAATCAAATATTATCTTATTTTATTCCATCTATCTCTACACCTTCAATATGTAAAACTAAAATTTTTATAAAATATTTCTTGCATAATAACATTTGAGAAGGATGAATAGATTCATTAATTAATTATTCATCAATTAATATTAAATTTATTAATTTATTAACTATTATTAATTAACATTATTTTTAATTTATAATTATCACATATCCATAAATCGATCATAGCATTATATTAAATGGCTCCGACGGTTTATGAACAAAAGCTGGATACAATGGCTAGAATGGCTAAACGCGTTGGAAATAACAAAATTTATTGCGACTTATAGTTGTGATGCATGATTGTCGGAACGACAAGCATCAGATGTTCTTTCAAGTGAGTTATGTAATTGTCACGAATATCAAGAATTCCTCATCTGTGAATGCAAATCGAGAACATGCTCTCCAGGAAAGCATTATTAGAAGATGATTGCGAAATCGCGCGGATGATATTCTTACATTATCATAATGTCACTATACGAATGTAACGAATACACGCAACATGACATCATTATAAAAAATTAATACTAAAATGAGATAAAATTAGTCAGAATATTCATGGCGGAATTTAATGAAATATAAATCTACAAAGGTCAATAAGTATCGAAATATATCTTCCTATGAAAAAAAATGTAAAACATACGATTTTGAAACAATTTTGAAAGCTCGATTGTTCATTGCATCTTAATATCACACTTCAACAAGTCTTGTCAAACATCGAAACTGCAATTGCAATCATTAAAACTGAAAACATAGCCTCGCACGATGCCAACATCGGCCTCGATATTTCGCAGAAAGGACTCATTGCCTATTATTACAAAGGCTGTAATCCTACCTCGTTTTCTCATGTATGTGACAAGTAAGGGTTCGAATTGTTTGACATTTACGCGTTACAAATCCTTTGATGCAATTGAAGCTGGCTTACTTGATTACACGTGAGTTACACGATCAAATAAGCAGCTACCAATGAACGCAATTTTAAATGCCAATATCAAATATTTTCAATATCAATCTCCAATATCAAATATTTCTAGATAGACAAACATGACAATTATTTCGTTTCTCCTACTATTCTACTTATTATTGATCGTTCACTAATTGACAACTGACAACGTGCACCCTATCATTATAATTAACGTCGATTCATATCCATTGCAATATGGGCAATCTTGAACGATGGGATGCGCGTTCGATAAGTAATTTATTTGAGGCTGCGTTAATCATCGGAGAACTTAGTGTATCTTCAAAACAGGAATTCATCCAATTTTCCGTGTACAGCAAAGGTATTTACAACAACAGTTCGAAGTTTCGCCTATGCTCGACGATGCAATCGCATATATATATGCGACGATTTACACATATATATATATATATATATATATATATGTGTGTGTAATATATATATATATATATATATGTATATATACACACGTATATCGTGATCGCGGCAAATTGATGAAAAACAGGATTGTAATTCAGAATCAGACATTATTATCAGATTAAATCTAGACTGCATACAGCTGCATACAGCTTTTCGACAGCTTTGCCCCACACACACCCATTGTTCTTCCACAAAGTTTCGAAGAAGACAAATTCTGAACATCCGAAACTTGAACAGCGACAGGTTGAACCTAACGCTTTGTGAGACTAAACAGAAATAATTCGTTGGAGAATTGGAGAAAAAACATTAATTGTACAACTGATCGAACTATCGTTCTAACACAACACAACAGGATGCGAATACGAACTCTTCGAGCTCTCAGCCTCGACAAGATGCATACCAATGAGTTGCAACAAAGACGAGTTCTACATCGTTTTGCATACACTGAGTGCGCGATTGTGATCCGCACGTTAAAATCGAGCATATTCAATGGAACTATGACAAAGTTCGCATATAGAGCGAGTATGAATGAAGCAGTTAATGACAATCGCCGTTCGTGACTATGTTCTTACTTCGTTGGAAAATTCTGTTATTATGTATGATAAAATACAAAATATACGGAAAACTTACGTGTCGAAATGAGAGACGAGTTGCGTATGATTAGTTGGAATAAAATAAAAAGAAACAATCGCAAACGTAATTCCTAATTTATTGACGATCGAACACTCGAACAACGATGCGACTTTGTTGGAAATAATTTGTTCTGACTACAGAAGCAATCAATATCGTCGCTTGCTCCTGAAATGATGTTGATGTAAATATGATGGCAAAAGTTATTATAGAAGCTTCTCTATAAGAAACTTCTTTTATAAGAGATTAATGTTTATTATTAAAATGAGCTTTTCATATTTACGCAATCTATAATTATATATGTTCTCTAATTTGAATTTATATTGTTATGTGCTGCCTATACATACATAAGATCTTATATTGCATATATTCTAATAACATAATATTCTATATGTTTATATAATCGTATAAAATGTTTCTTTAATCACAAATCTTTCGTATATAATAATAATATCCCTACTTTCAATGCTTCTGTTTAGATTTTATATGAAGATTTAATATTCTTCTAAAAAAAGGACACGGAGTAATCAACAATTAAATTTTTTCTGCTGGATCAAAAGCTATAGCTGTCAAGTTCAACTTGTTAGAAATCGCTGAAACATTCGCACATTATATGGATACGTGCTGAATCGTGATAAAGACGCTGAATCGCTGATGATGCGACTTCTCCTTCGGGAGCGCGTAACCGAATCAGTCTTGGAACAAATAACGCGCTATCTTTCGACGTGCTCTCCATGATGCTCGTCTTGGCAAAAAAGAAAAAAAGGATATTCGATAAATCAATAAAAGACATAATGTTTCACGTATTTGTCGTATACGACTTTCGCGATATTTTCTGTATTGATCAAATCTGCATTTTAATGTAAGTCGGTGATTATCGAGATTTGAAGCTTGCACATCGTGAAACTGATTAACTGATTGATTAAATGTGCTTTTCTGTCGTAATTCGATTACACAACATTGTTAATTAGCGACTGAGTTTGCAGATAAATGTACTTATCTCGAATTTTAGATTAATGGCGCACGGAATTATACTAATATTGCTATTTCAAATAAAAGCAAACGCTTTGTTTCTGAAATAACGCTCAATTGCATTTAAAACCAATGACTTGTCGAGTCCATTATCATTGAGAAGAATATCATGTTCATTTTAAAAATTATTCTCGAGAAGTTGACGATTTATTGATCTATCTTGTTTCCTTATTCCCATGACTTTACTTTACATTCCAATAGCACAGTATGATAAATTATAGAGATCAGCATGTATCTTCATTTTGCTAAATCAATTGCATAGTAATATTTTAGATCTTCATCTTATCATACGTTAATATGTTTCATTCCATAATGTTTTTGCTCTCTCTGCGATTTATCCTTACTTCTTTTCAGAAAGTGTCTTAATGTTTTAAACAAGAAGAAGCCGATCTTTCTAATCATTTTTTTTGCCATTATCATTACTAAAAGTTGGTCATAAAAGAATGATATTCCCTAGAGGAATCAAACAACTAGAGCAAAGTGATGCATAATTTCCTAAGAGAAGAAGAGAAAGAGAGGAAACCATTGACCCGTGGTAGGCCTACTATTTCGCATGTGAACGGCAAACAGGCCAAAAGAGAAAATATGTCCTTCTGGACAGTTGAGTAATGATATAAATGCGACACATTACGATACGCAATGAATACGCCAAAAAATTAATGCGGAAACGTCAAATACACTCGCCTTTGATTAATGCAGAATCCGATGTTAAATATTTATCCCTAACGATACATTCGTAATTAGCTATTTAAAATGTAATAATATTATTGTATGCGATCAAGCATGACGCAATTCGTAAAATATAATTTTCATTGACAAGCGACATAAGTAGTTTAATATTAAATTGATCGGATAATAATTATTGAAACAGAAGCGTCTGCGATACTAGACACAAGTGCATCCGAGATAAATCTGCTTAGCTGCTTCGTATAATTTTATTCCTCAATTATTAATCGATTATTTTATCGAACAGTATACTATATGTGAAATAAATATATTTCATCATTATCGTATGTTGCAGTTCAGTTCGTTTGCCGACAAAATCGACAATTGCATGCTTCGCGGTGTATCATAACGCGCAGCGTGTATCACAGCAGTTGAGGCGTGATATTTAGCAATTAACCATATCGTCATTATTCATCGTATGAGATCAACGATGCTTGCTGCGCGCGGTGGAGGGGAGGGGGAAGAGGAGAGGGGCACCAACTGATGCATAAATTCGGGGAATTTAAAATCGCGGTGATATATCGATGAAATCGTAACGATCGAAATTCGCAAATACGACTTTTATTATGCACGTGAAAATACGTGTAACATGAAAACACATCGCTCCAAGCAGTTTGCTAAAGCGAGATATTTTATAAGCCGAAATAAAATGCACATGCGCATCAATATCTAAATTTCAATATTTTCAAGTCCCCAATCGCGAACTGCATTCGTGCATGGCATATACGCACGTCGTTCTCTAAGATTTAAGACAGGATTCGAATGTATTCGGATATATCTCGAGATCAATCGTGCGATCGCGGATATGCGATCAGAACTGCATCATAACTCAATCAGAAAAACAACAGCGTAGAGAAGTTCAAGGAACGGTTACGGTCAAGGATCTAGCGCCTTGACTCGAAAAATGACCTGATTCACGACCAGGATCAATACTTTAATAATTCACTAGCCCTTATTACTCGCTACATTATTGTACTTCAATAGTCTTAGTTAAACAAACCACGCAAGTTGGATTCTCTTCAGCAAACAGCACATGTGTATGGAGCTTAAAAGCCTTACCCAATATGCTAAGTACCTTAAGTAGATACTACCGACACATATGAGTCGAACGTGCGAGGAATACGCACGTTAAATTGAAGGTATATTTAAGATACGATCGAGGGAATCTCGGATGCACCGCATAGATGATCTCAAATGCGAGATAAAAACAACGGCTATACAAAGGCGTTTATATCAGTGGAATGTATGATTCTCGTATGGATTTCCTGGTAAGCAAATCCGGTTTCCAAAATCCAAACGCCGCGGATAATGCGCTGCTCATGCCATGCCGGCAAATTATCAAACATTAAATCGACAGACGAATATACATATTACTGTTTTACGATAGACCGAATCGTACAAATTGCATTGCCGCTGCTATTGCTGCTGCTTGCTATTTGCTGCTACCACTTAAAATGACAATTGTCATAATTACATTCGCAATCATTTTATGAACACTCTTAGGAACTGATGAAATTGCGAATAGTCACGTCATCGCTGCAAACTGGAATTCCAAACACTTTTTGCTATAGCTACGCATTACGCTACATCTATTTCCAGATTTGAAAATAAACGCGACGCATGATTCGCGAAAGGTCTAAAGATATATCGAGTGAACGCAAACAATTCCAACGTATATACATAAATTAGTTGATTGGCTCGTCATGCGAGGACATTTCGAGTGCGAATTAAAATGAATAAAGTGTTGTGTAACGCAATTAACTGTGATAATCGACCTGACATCGCGAATGCTTTGCCAGATGAAGGCACAGAAAGGCATATCAAATCACTTCAATGAAGAGTCACTAGAGGTTTTGTTAAATTACTTATTAACGTTAAATTAGTTATTAAACAAGTACAAAGAAAATAATATTAAGACCACATGTGCATATAACAAAGGATAACCGTCCGAAATTTATATTTTCGGAAATCGGATTTTTGTCAGCAGGGAAAGCTCGACGCTATAATTCATAACGCCATCAAATAAAATAATAAATCAAAATCAACGGTAACAAAAAAAATTATGGAAAAAGAAAATTAGTTTTATCATGCACGCGCGTGCGAGATAATAAGTAGAAGAGATTTATTTTTCTGATAGAAATCTATTTCTTTTCTTTGCGCATTGACGCCTTCATGTATGCAAGAAACACGATATTTGCAAAATTCATGGATTCTATGGCTGAAAATTTAAAATACAAAAAAGATTTGCTTAAGGAAAAATACGGAACATGTAGAGCTTTACATAAAAAAAACGAGATTTAAATGGCATACGCAAAACCATCTTCGATCCCATGACAATCGCGCATGAAACGTATCTAAAAAAGTAGAACAGTAGAGATTCATGCAGAAAGCAATTAACGCGTACAATCGTTGTTGGAGAAAAAATCAAATCGTCTCATTCAACTACGCGATGATGAAAAACTCTTTATCAATAGAAAACTCCCTTTTCAACTTCTCGCTGAAATTTAATCGATCTATTTCATTTATAGTGCTAATGCGTAAATCCTTAAAATAATTATTTCTTGAATGTTTCGTGATCCACACAAACAGAACTATTCAGAATTATGATGATATCATAAACTGCGTTATACTTATTTATATATTGTAATATAATTTATTGTATATTATTATTATGTATCTTTTATTTTATCCTTATTGACATGCAAAAATAGTTGTTTCTCTTAAAATAAATTATTTCATGAATGTTCTTTATTTCATTTGTAAAAATACAGCGGAATGTCAATTTGCCGATTTCGTTTCTACATCTCATGAAATGTTCGTGCGGATAAAAATACATTCAAGAATTTGAGTGATATTAACACCACTTTATTGTGTAATTTTTATAAATTACATAGAGCGCGCGTTAAAAGGATTTTTCCGATAAATTGTACAGTCGTGGTTTATTCCCGGTATTACCCGAAAATAAATTGTATCACGCATTATAGATTTCCTCTTGATCAAATAAATGATACAAGCGTATTCGATCGGTGTCGTATCGATCGGCGTGAAATCATGAAAGCGAAGAAAAACAAAAACATTATTCCAAGGCTTCAGCGGAGCACGCCGATGTTATACAAATACTGGAACAGTGTCCACGCCTTGCGAAACCACAGTAATGTTATAGTAACAGTCACGCAAGGTATTGTTATGTACTTTATTCACTGTGCGATTTTTTACATCCTATTCTGATTCCAAATGCATTTGAGCCTTGTCACGCTCCCTCGCAATATTTCATTCACGAGCGCTTTTGAAAACGCTGCGAAAACGTATACTTAAGTAATAAATCGCTAGCAATATCGGACAACGGAGCAATCTCGTTAGAACATAATGGATCGTCAAGTCAGATCTTGACCTTCTCGATTAAATTGAAACATAAATGCGCGTGCGATAAAACCGTCCAATAAAATAACAATCGGATTATTTTTAGCGGATAACCAATACTTAGCTTCTTTATCCAGCTTTGATTTCAATGAAATGCATTTATGAAGTCGTAGAACCATATAAAGCGTTCATGAAAGCCAAGAATCACAAGATGAACACATATAATTCGGGAGAATAAAAGGATCGTTAATCAAAATGACCGTGTTATGATGTCGTTTATAGAGATTCGGACAAACGCTCAGCAAGAAATAAAGAAAGCGATATAACAGGCAAAACTATATATCAGTGTATTGTCAAAAGCTGTCGAATCAAGAATTTTATGTTATTTCGCAGGAAAAGCCATTGGCAGACAACAACCCGTTTCTACACGCTTCCATATTTTTCCAAGAGGAAGTTCGACGAAAAGAAAGGAATTTCGATGTCAATCCATTACGATTCGTTTCAAGGATTCAGGATGCTTGATGGAGCACCGGCGCATCGGAACAAAGCAGATATCGCCAATCCGATACAAGGGAATATCATATTTTTTCGCGATAATGACGTCATCGCTATGAAAACTCGACTGATAATTGGCCATCACGCTATATGCATCATTAGCGATATTTTTTGATCAAAACGTTAAATGACGAAACGTAATTCGTCCTGCAAAAGAAGGCAGAGAGTATGTGATCTCCAACGATACGATATGATGCACAAGTCTCCCTCGCAACGGATGAATGTTCGCGTGTTATCTTTTGAACCAAAGTTCATAGCAACGCTCGATGCTCTCTTTACATATTAAGAGAGAAAGATTAAAAACAAGTTAGAATTTCTACTGAATGAATCAGGTAATCATAAACTGCATAATGGAAATGTATTTATATGGAAATGTATTTATAGAATGAAAGAACTTGGTATTTTCGAGTCAATAAATACGAATCATTAAAACGACAAAATCAGTCACGAATCACAAATATCTCGGCAAAAAGCTATCATCCCTTTGGATGGTTTCGTAATATACATTTTGTATGCACGAAGTTCTATTCGTATCGAATGTCCATCAAATGGAACTTTCATCGCAAAATTCGTTGGCATCTTATATCAGATACCTAGTATTGATTTACGATTTAATTTGATATAATTTCAGTACAATAAACTCGACTTGAATAAACTCAACTGTTGCGTTTGTCGTGGAAATGTGTTTTTCCGCATTTTAATATATTAAATCCGCTGCGGCATCGTTGTCACGAAATTCAGCGACGTTTTTAGAAATCTGATACGCGAATGGATACGATGCAGAACTATTATAATTCGCACTTATTCGCTACGAAATATGGTTGTCACGTTGACAACTTTACCGTAACAAATATTTGTTATTTCTTCTAGATAAATAACCGGAACTTCAAGCGGAAACTTTTACTCGATATCGGCGGTTGCCCGAGCTCAGACGATTATTTGAACGTTTGTTTGCCACGGGTAAATCTCTCTGGCGAGAGAAGTTATACGAATTAAGATATCTCGACGATCGGGTTTCGACTGCGTTTTGCTCAAAACTTATAAATAGATCCCTCCCTGGTCCGGCAACGACCGGGAAATGTGAATTACAGACCATTTCTCCCACGAGGGAATGATCAGCTGTTTTTGCCATCACGTATCTCTCAATAATGATGCTGCTTGGGGGAACATCGTTTTCTGACAGAAAGATGAATGGACAGATGAACGAGCGTATGAAACACAAACATCGAATCAACGATCCGGATACGTATGCTCATATGATGGTCCATTGGATAAACGTAATCTTACACGATAATGAAAGAATTTCCGTATACAAATTCGGAAATAGTGGCTCGTATTATAATAACATATGTAATTGCACGATCTCCATTGTAGAATATACGAATTGCCATCGTCACATAAATCTCTTCAGATATTAAATCTCGTCGAACGCCTGTCATTGAAAGCCAGTCGAATTTTAATTTAACATTGAGCGAATCTGACGCTCGAATTTTCCACGACAATGTGACATTCAGCAATTACTCCAGTTTCTCGATACGTAAGCACGATCAGTGTACGAAAAAAGAAAAAAAAAGAGAAAAAGAAAAAAGAAAAAAGAAAATAAAAAAAACTGCTAACCTAGAAACGTAACCTAGATCGTTTTCAGGTGGCACGTAATGTTTTAACGAGCGCGATTCATTGTATCTCAACACACTGTGATTTATCAGGTTCGTCGCGATCGCGGAGACGCCGTCATAAAATAGAGTTCCATTACTGCGCGAAGAAGAAAAATAAACGAGAAAAAGAAGTCCGTGCAGGCAAAGAGGAGCGAAACTTTGACCGCTGCTCGCAGAAACTTCTTTCAGTTTTTCTCTCGCGCTAAGAGAAGCAACAAATCTCAATCGCTGTCGCAGCATAAAAAAATTCGCCAAATGATAAACAGGCTGTTGCTGCTAGATACTAATAAGCACAAATATGCATCTACTGCGTAATCACGCGTGACTACAAGTTTCTAGGTACACTATTACAGTGAAGAAATGCAGGTTCTTCAAAAGCATTCCTTCAGGAAAGAAATTAACATCAAGATATACATCAACTAACGAGACAAAGACTAAAGTTTTATAGATTTGTGAGAACGCATCAGCGGATTTTCAATCCGATTCTATAAAGTTGATAATATAAAGTCAGGAATACGAAGCTTTCCGATGCTTTTCTTTTTAATCGTCGCATAACACTATCTCTATATTGTCGTGCGATGAGTCTCGCCTATTCTGAAAAAAATGTTTTCTCGCTTTCAAAGGGAGCATTTAAAAGGAGAAAGCTTCACAAGGCTATGCGGAATGAACTCTTTCCAATATTATTCGACTACTGATAACGATGTGTTAGAATATTTAATCCTGATTGCACTGTATGGCGGACTTTTTAAGAATTTTATATAAAATAAAAATATCGAAGTTTTCAAACGATCTTTCAATATCGTATATGGTATTGTTTCCTAAATAATCGTCATAAAGAAAAATATATAAACGCAATTCAGTTTCCACAATGCAATATAATTCGCAAAGGAAATAAACTTTCGAAATTCAATCCTTTAGTTGCCCAATCTGATTTATATACATCGCATTTTGCACTTAAAAGGCCAGCCTTTGTTCCTCAAGGTAAAACTCAATTAAAAATAAAAGAAAATAGTAGCAGGATTAAACAGAGAATAAAAAAAAGATAAAAGATAACATACATATTTCTGTATTATAATAACATATATTTTCATATTTTTGTGGTGTAACTATTGTAGTGTAAACAATAAACGTCTATACAAAGGATAGCATCCAGAAAATGGATTCAGAAATTTCGAAATGTCGGTAACGAAATACGGATATCGAGTATCGAGTATCGAGTTTCTCGAATTTCTGTTCCTAACGTGATGCGATATCGCGTTTTCAGGTTCTTGAAACGCGCCGGGATCGATTTCGTCGCTCGTTCTGGAAAAGAAAAAGAAAGAAAAGGAAAAAATAAAAAAGAAGTAACAGAAAAAAAGAAAAAAAACAATAACAGCAATCGACACAGTGGATAAGAGAAAGCGGAAAAGGGGAGAGAGGATACGAGGGATCGATTAATAAAGTGTCACGAATAATAGATATAGGGATTTTTCTCAACGAGCGTATTCATTCGTGCACTCTTATGCGCCAAGACAATTAGGGACCTCGATTTCCGCCCCCCCCCCCAAAAAATGCAATTATAGATCGCCGTTCCAAGTGCAAAATTTCATGCTAAAAGAACGTAACGGTAAGAGGATTAGATTTAATTCAACTGTATCGCGCGCGCATAAATCGCGCGTAGAGAGATCTGTCCAAAGGCCTGCTTGAATTTCGAAAGCAAGGACGGCGCAATGCCGGGATCGCCGGTCACGATTTCACAAAGCACCAAGAAAAGTCCGGTCATGCCGGAAGTCGGCGCATCGCCGTCCAATTTCTTCCCTCCTTACTTACGATGCACGCGATGCCGGACCGCCTTTACACGAAAATCCATTTTCCTGGGAAATTACGCGCGATTGCACAAATCGGATCTCTTTTATTCCAACAACGCTTGAGACAATTCGCTCGCCACTTCTGGCAAGCGGGAAGCGATCGAGCCCTGAATCGAACCCGCTTCAGAAATGAAGTACCGCACGTATCAAGAAATCATCGTGCACGCTTACGGCTCGGCTTTACAGCGGACGTAACGTACTTTTACGCGCGCTGCACAGTTACGCAGCACGCTGTAATTCCGCAGTCACTGCTCGGACAATCTTCGGGAAAACGAGCCAATGATTTTTTAACGTGTCACACTTCCACATTTATTTCGTCCGACCGCGATAACTTCATCCACTTGCTCCGAGAGTCGCGTTGTCACTGGTCTTTCGCCTACATGAGTATCAAATAAAACAACGCGCAACTCTAAAGTAATTCGCCTCGAAATCGCACGAGCGCGTTTATTGCCCTACTTATCGCGAGATCATTTCCAATCGCTGACTGCGCAGCCCCGCAATCTAATAAGGTTCGCTGGAAAACTTTGTGCGAAAATCTTTGGCGTTTATATCAACTTCGCGCAAATTGCATTAGCTGTGTTTGTTATTCGCGATCGAAGCGACCGTCTTCATCTCCATCGTCGTCTCAGTCGACCAATATCGTTCAAAAGGATCACTCACGCACTTTTCCCGCCAAACTTTCCAGAACATATCCCGGGGAAAAGAGAAGCTTCTCAATCTCAGCAATGTGTATAACAAAATCGTGAGGAACTTGTCGGAATTATATTCGTCTAGTAAACAAATCGTTCGACTATATCTCTAAAATTTAATTTTAAACCGATTTCGAACGTTTCATAATGAAATCGAACTGAGATAAGAAGAAGCGAAATCTTCATATCGAAATTAAATCGAACGATATTGATCAACTCGCAGAATTTTGATAGCCACGATTAACAATAAACACGAAATTGATAGAAGATATAAAACATCATATAAAATATATACAAAATACTAGCCGATCTGTAAAATAGTATCGTTTTATAATCACGTTACAGCTCAAAATTTTAGAATCGGGCAACTGTTTCTCACTTGAGATACAGTTCTAGAAGCTAAAGAACGGATTTCTATATTTCGTCGCGTATATGCAGTAAGAAAGTTGGAAAATGGAAAAATTTCTGATGCAAGGGAAAAGCTGTCGAGGCGAGCATGCTGCAATGTTCACACGTGATTTCTTGAGCTAACGAGCGGAGCGCATAGAGCAGGTCTGTTCGCGGTGACTGCGCACGTACGTGGAGAAGCTTAATTAACAGAAAGCGGTACCGGCAGGKAAACAATCAGATATCAGGCGCAGATCCCGCGTGAACGTAACGTAACATCTCTCTCGCGAACGAGGAGCAATCCACTGAAATATCAATCACTTCACGATTGAATCAACACCCGGCACAGGGATCACATCGAAAAATGTCAAAACGCTCGTGCGTGTCACGCACGTCGCTGCGTTTACTGCCCTTTCCGCCGTGGGCGCAAACTGTCGATGCGTTCACGTCTCGCCTATTTCACGTCACAGCCGAAAAAGTACGACCGCCGGTCGACCCGGCTGATGAGGGTGCAAGCGTGGAGCCGCGAGCCCGCCACAAGTGCGACACCCCGGCGCGTTCCTGCGGGGCGCTCGCAGGAAGGAGAAACCGCAACGAAAGCCCGCGCGTGGATTCCACCGGATGAAATTCCGAAACTGTCGACGCACCGCGGCAGCGTTTATGCGCGACTATCGGCTGTCCGGCGAGGAACACGCGCGATTCGCCGCGACGCGCACGCATCGGCAGGCGAGCGCGTGCGTCGGCTTTTCCGACGCGGAAAGCGCGAGAAAGCCACCGGAAGTTCGCGGAACGAAACGCGCGCGCGACCGTTCCGCAGGACCGTGGCAGTCACAACAAGACGTCAAGCTACCCGCAGGGGTAGCACCACGAGGAGTGGCGACGACGTGTCATCGACTCTCCCGATCACGGCGACATCTTGGTGCCGGGAGTTCCAACCGCGAGGGTGTCCGGGGGTTGTCAGGTGCATCAGGTGTTTATCAGGTAACTCTGACACGCTGGCTACCGTTGGAACGTCTTCGCAAACGACAGGCTCGACCGAGAGCGGTTTTCGCGTCGGGTAAGCGAACCCGAATGACAGAGAATTGAAAAAATATTGCTCGAGAAATCGATCTATAGTTTCCGATCTCGTGGGAAAGTTTCGACAAATATCGCGACTCGGTACAATCGGGGAATAATCGGGGAGAATTATGAGTTTTACTGGAAGAGACTGAAACAACAGAAGGTTCTCTCGTGAGTCAAGCTATTGCACGACGTGAGCTTTAAGATAATTATTTCTTTACTCTCTGTTTTCTTTTCGCGTATCTTTATATTTTCCTATGCGACAGTTACCTTGATCGATCGTATCGTTCGCGAGCACTTCAACATGAGCTACGAGAGTCACTTGGATCGTCGACGGTACCTGACAGCGGGAACCACCACTTCGAACGCGATATCGCAATATTTTCCATAGATAAAATGGACACTTATCGCTTTTTTCTGATTCCCCGACATTCGCTAACTTGCGCGCGCGCGCGCGCGCGGATGATTTTTCCAACAATTTAAAACACGTTCGTTTTATCAAAGTCAATTTTTCACAAACGAGAATAAAATAAGAAGAGGAAGCACGTCAAAAATCGTTTGTTGCAGAAGTTGCAGAATAGAGTTAAGCGCAAAGCAGATATATATCTTTTGCGAATACGATGTGGATATTGAATTTTATTTCAATCTCGTATATCGAAAGGCGCAGCATGATAAATCGAAAATTAAATTCCACATTGCTTTCCTCCGTGTTATAATCATCGTTACTGTCATTCACCAGTAGATTCATCATCATTATCCATCATTACATTCGTTCGAAAATTTATGACAATGTTATGTATCCGATTCATCGTCGTATCTGCAAATGCTTACGACTTAAGAGAAAGCATCATTAGATACAGGAAGCTACAATCAAACATCCTTCTATCCACGTAATAACAGCCGTAATAACATGAATCATATATCATCTAAGTTCCACACTACATGTTGAGGATAAACTAAATCACTATTAATCTAGGATCCCCGATTCCGCTCACGATTTTATATTACCTTTCCTATCACACATGGCTGACGGTCGAGGGTATCGTCGGAATCAAAACGCTTATTGTGCCAGCCACGTTGTGTCTCCCATTTTCCTTATCGTCGCTTACTTGATATGCTCAGATAACTAATCAGCCATTTTTATCTTTATTATTTTAGAAAGAATAAAGAACGGGAGCTTCCAGCTTCATCAATTTTTATTAGATGCAATAGAGCCAATAAATACAAACGCTAATAAATACAAACTGAGCTTGTATATATGTATGTACTTATGTCTATGTACGTATGCGTGCGTGTGTGCCAAATTTGGCATGTGAAATAATTTTCGGACAAGTGAAGGCTGCATGGGAGCATCTGTGAATATCGACAAGGTACAACTAGTGCAGGAGCAGCTCGTTTGATACGACGGACAGCAATTCGGATCGATGGCAAGCTATGTTCGCGGATTTCGTGGTCGGTAACTATCCTGCTCTATGAGACGAGATCCCTTGGTCAGATCCCAGAAACATCTAACCCATCGGAAAATTTCACGTTGTTCGTGATGAATGCTGAATTACCGACAAACAGAATAGCCGGAGAGCTGGGAAACGTCAGATGAAATCGAACGGATTCTCTCTGTTTCTAGCGTCGATAAAACGATACAGAAGCTGATAATGCAGCGCAGTAGCTAGATCGCAAATGATAAGCGACGCAGAAATGCCCGAAGACGACGATCGGTAGACCGATCAAGCGTTGGAAAACTCTTGATTGCATCGCGGCTTAGCCTTTGTCTATCTGGATAACGTTGCTTCATCAGCTTCAACTCCGACGAGTTTAGCTCTTTAGCGTTTCACGGTCTCGAGAGCCAAGCGCGCTCGCGCGAAACGCGGAATAAAACGATAAGCAAGATATGATAAGGGTAATCGCAAACAGCGTCGAATACGTATCACCTCGACCGACTGATGGACGGTGTATTCAAATACATAATTTTCCCATCGCTTCTCTACAGAGCGCAATCGAGACGTTATAATTAAGGAATCGTTTAATCGCTATTAAACTTGTTCTTCGATGAATCAGTCGCAATCCATCTATTCGCAAGTATCACATTTGCGCAAGCTACGTAGCGCATAATCGTTCTCATAAGCATGCAGATTTGTGCCAATGTTTACCGTGATGCACAATCAAATTTCCATAATAATAACACGACACTGTTTTTCAGCATGGACTCGTGTGGATCGCGCGCCACTAAGAAGATCTAATTATTCACACGACAAAGTAGAAGGGAGACCATCAAAACGCGCCGCGCTTCAATAACACCGTTAATTTCGACGGTAATGCTCTCAATATTAAAGTTGCGGCAAAACGGCCGCGAATTATCGCGCCATCTTTTTTTTTCGAAGTTCCGCCCGCCGGATGATTTCCACAGCATCCGACAAATATTGAGATGACACGCACGTTGCGAATAATTATGATTCGCCGTGCTGTTTTCTCGTTCCTCGCGTTTTCTAAACGGGACGTAAACATCCGGTCTCCTCGTTTTTCCAATTAGTCTCTGTTTTTATGTTGACATGCGCGGCATACGCGGTATACGCAAGTGTTTGCGAGATACGCGAATAAAAATTGCGAGAAATAGTGAAATTCTATCAGGCTCACCTAAGAGCACGCCACTCGCCATCTGTCGTCGTAGTTGGTGCGGATGTGCTCCTGTTCGGTAGACTCAGGCGAGGACCGATGCGAAGTGTCATAGGTCGTCTTCTTCGTGTGTAATCTGCAATAATTGAACGCTACAGAGCGTTCTAACGCGTCTCTAACGCGTAATCTAGCTCTCTTTCCGGAGCAACACGATAGGTAATGGACGATAGGTATTTGCGGGGGAAATGTCAGTTTTATACAGACGTTGCTCTATCCGTGCACGTGAGTTGAATGGAAAGAATGATGCAATATGCCGATTCGTGTCCTCTTTTCGCGAGAGATGGATTCGAGAAATTATTATATTATTATATTCGAGATATTATTCAGCACAAATCTGATAAAAATCAGCATAAATTTTAAGAGACGACTGCATTAGTTTCATTGTAGAATCTTCATTGCAGTGCTATTGCCAAAACACCGAATCCTTTAAAAGGCAAATGAAACAAAACGCGTATACAAATATGCGCAAACAAATTGCAGACGGCTTATAGTACTTGGGGTAATTACAGAAACTTTCATTAAAAGTCAAAAATTAGTTCGGTAGCAATTTATCCGAATTACACGTGCATGCAGATCTCTGAAAAGTGTTGCAAACTTCCGCGTCTTCATTCTTTAATTAACTTCAATCGTTACAGAAAAAATCGATGGAAAAGAATATGCTTTCTCGATGTATGCGCAGCCTTCATAAATCCTAATGGATTCTTACCATTTGCGGAACAAAGGGAGTTCCGCCCATGAAGGACGTGTGGCGATAAGTAATGTAAGTGTGGATTTGTAGGGGTTGGCGGGGTGGTTTGGTTCGGTGCCGATGTAGTAGTCCAAGGTTGCACTGCATCTCGCACAACATTTGTTTCCGCCAAGACTACGGGGATCTCATTGGTCACCCGCACTTCTATTCCCACAGACTATCAACAGAAATAATGAAACTGTCAGACGCATTTATGCGTTGAAAATCATATCGTATGGATTATTTTTACTGTTTTCAAACATAAACAATGCTGTAAGCAATAACGTACTTCTCAAACTAAAAGCAAATATTACGACTTGTCATGTTTTGTCATTTAAGAAATGATCGATATTTGAAAATTCATGAAGGAAGCATCGAGCATGTTTATGACGATGTTGAGGAATGAAAAGCGCGGTTTTATTAACAAAATTTAAGCTCATTGGACTCAGGATAGAGCATTTACGGTATGCTAAAACAGATATAAAAAAAGTTTTTATTAATATCCGCTCTGTATCATCGCATTATTGGATAACATATTTGATTATAATTAATCAAGATTTGTCTTTTTCTGTTATATATTATCAAATTGTCAAATGACAATTGTCAATTATCATTGTTGCTCGTTACTGCCCACTAGCAGAGCAGAGCAAGCAGCAGAGCAAACATCTCGCAATTAACGTCGGATATGTTTACGACGTTAAGATGTAATTATCTAGTACAGGAGCAGAGGTTTGTAATAAGATCGAAATACAAATCGAATTACAAATATTACTCCATGCCGGATAAAGTTAAAGCTATATCTATCTTGCATAGTACCTGTTGAGTATATTCTGTAATGCGATCTATACATTTTCTCCCAAGAGAGTTTGCACATCGAAATTCTGAACTAGATAGATAGCATACCATCGTGGAATTTCTGTGCATTTGCCAAATTGTATAAATGCCAAATACGAGGCAAATGGGAAATTCCAGCGATAACCTAAAGATACGTAAAATTTCGAAATACAAAACAACAATAGCAGAAAATTAAAGATTCGCTAACATTATTTGTACGAGATTTGTTCTAAATCCTTTCTTTGAAGATTTTCCAAAAATCTTTCGAGATATTGCATAACTCGAAGAATCGATCAGAATTGATTAGTCTACAAATTTTTTCAGAATTATTTGGACTTAATAATCGGACGCTTCTGTTTTTAAAGCGACAAGAATTTAATAAAATCGAGAACAAAAATCTCATGTCGAGAATTAATCGAGATATGTAGTTATGATGCAAGGTGATATTTTGTATTTATATCTGACGGAGCCATGGACGGAGCAAGTCTCATAAATCAATCGCGTCTTATTTTCTTCTATTTTCTGTATCATAAATATTAACTAGACATTTGACTCAGCTGATCGATAACGTTATATGCGTTGCATAAACTCGTTATTATACAAAGGTACAGCGATACGTACACGATATAAATCACCATACATAGAAATAATTAAAAAGATAATTACTTCATGGCAGAGTAACTGACGAATTCCAAACAAATTGTCTAATTAATAAATTTCATGCAAAAACGTAAAAACGGTTTCGTTATCGCAGACACCTTTAGACCAGCACAACGGCAGAGCGGCGTTTTGCTAAAAAGAACTAATAAATGAAATTTCATTTGCAAAGGCTGAAACTTTTATTAATGTTAATCACACTTTTATGTTTCTCTTCGTTTCTTTCTCATTGCAATTCAAGTATTCGTATGACGTTTCGCGAGCGACATTAAAATCCGTAAAGTTCCTAATGGAATATACAATGATATTCCATTGTAATGAATACCGACAAAGCATTTTTGTTACGTTAAAATTTCATTTAACATTTAATCGATGACCATATCAATCCTTTTCAATGTGCGATATCTGCGATTATTAAACGAAGTTTAGCTAAACTTCAAGTCTCCCGAAACGCAGCACATAATCCAGAAATCGTTCAATTTTTTTTCTTTTTCTTTTAACAATTTATCATTGACCGTGGTATCATCGAAAGGATACTGAGAGTACGTTATTCATGATCAGATTTCACTTCCGAATTGAAGCAAACACTTTTTCATCTTGATTCATGATGTTTCACGAGCACATCAGTCCACTTTGTTTCGGAGAAAGAGAAAATCCGATGTATAAAATATTTCACGGAGTATTGAAAGTGAAATGGCAAAAAATACGACCGCAATCTTTGCAAAAGAAGCAAAACCCGGTGAAATTAATCGACAATGCGAAGATCTCAAACTTTTGATATGCACTCGTGTATCGCAAATAAAAAGACAATACGGCCACGATGAAATACGCCAGAAGAAACAGGATTGTTAACGTGCAATGACAAGCTCAGTGTAAAATTCCAGCTCTTGGGATTTACTACGGCAATTTTCATACCATCGCAATTTCTCGCGTGAGTTAGCATTAATATCGCTATCGACTGTAAGTCCACGTGCGCGTTTTAAACTTTTTTGCCCACTGAAGACAGATCTCATAGAGTAAAGCTGTGGATATCGATTGAAACATCTATAATTCCATTAATGAAAGCGCTTCGACGGTATCCCTATCGACAAATGCTATTCTTTTAAACGCGGATTATCATCGCGCGTAAATCTTGTTATTGAAACAGACGCTTCCACGAAACATCGATCTTTGAGATTAATAAAAATTTCGCTTAATTTTCTAACAGTGAGTGAGATCTCATTATAAAATTTTATCAATTAATATTCGTCATTAATAATATTTATTGATATCACAAAAAGCGATAATTAATAATTAAAATCTATTTCAATGTAAAATTAATTCGTTACGGTTCATAATGTTCTAAAGACTTTTCGCATTATCGCGATTGATATAAAACTCCAAACTGATATGTAATATTTATTCGTCAAAATGTTCGCAGCATCAATTTTAACGGATCATTTCAGATGCAAACATAGAAATAACCGTTGAATGCGAAAAATAAAGTCACCAATGGTGCTTAGAGAATCAATACATCATGTTCAATCGCAAGATGACTTTTAGTAATACATCATCTGAAACGTATCGTTTTTCTGCTCGTGCTTCATTCGCATCTTTTTTTCCTTCCGAATGAAATAAACGTGCCAGGCAGATATCACGCATTTATTTACCACGGCAAATATTTATCCCCGATATTAAAGCTACTCTATTGCTTCGTGGATCGCAAAGCGTACCGATCGAAGCATTTTCCTCTCAACTGTGTTTTTTCTTTCCCCATCGTAGAGTCCACGTTCGCCTCCTCAAGCAAATCCCAATGCAGACTCTTTTATTTCTTATCGTTTGTTCAATCGATCCAAGAGCCGATTATCCATAATCGCTACCATTTTTCGTAATCAGTACGGACTGATCGCGACCCAGCATAAAATCACGAGGGGGCGTGAATAACAGAGGAAATTTAAGAGTCTACGCCACGATGATACGTATAATCTATATTGTAGATCCAACAACAATCTCAAAGAGACAATGGAAGCATGCAATGTATCATGTGATTAGTTATAAGATAGCAAAAGTTCACGAATTTTGTTCGAATAGAAAACCGTGAAAACCGTTGATCAAAGACAAATTGTAGTGAGTCAAAGATATTCGCGATACGCTTCATAACTGGCACAATGAAGAACTATCCACGAATTTTTATTTTCAGCTACATTGCGGTAGGGTATGATATTTATCGCTTATAACGCAGATATTAGATGAATACTTAATCTAATAAAAAAGCGCCAGTCTCTTAAAAAGATTCTAGCGAAGTGGCTCTCGATGGAAAGAAATCGACGAAAGAAAAACATCGCTTATAATTTTCAGAAGGAAATTGCAGGGCGGAACAGAATCCATCCCTTTCTTTGAATCTTTATCGTGAAAGATGCAATTCAATACGTTGTAAAGAAAAAGAAGTGGAACGTAAAAAGAAGAATATCAAGTTTCTTCTG
The DNA here is from genome assembly GCA_020341155.1 of Eciton burchellii. Lineage (NCBI taxonomy): Eukaryota > Metazoa > Arthropoda > Insecta > Hymenoptera > Formicidae > Eciton > Eciton burchellii. Next base: position 1,489,980 of record JAHMML010000016.1, on the reverse strand, counting down.
CCAAGCATTACTTCCCTAAAAAGGTTCTCAATAGCATATTTAATAGAATGCCAACATATAATACTTCGTAGCTTTTAGCTATGAAACTTTCAGTCATAAAATAGATAATATATACTTTATCAAGATATCGCAATAAAATACGATACATTATTTGCTAGACATAGCAGGAAAATGAAAAATGAAAGATACATACGTTAAGTATCACTATATTTCATGTTACATATCCTATATATATTTGTATAAATTAAAATTACATACAAATTTCTGAAAATATATTTCACGAATATACAGAGGAATTTTACATACATTCATGTCGATTCAACGAGAGAAATTGCATAAAATGATGCGAGTTATCATTTACGTCCGCTCGGATAGGAATAGCTGCACATATACAAGAACAGATTATCCAGCGCGTATAATAAAAACAATGCAATTGCATAAACGCCATTCACACTGCGAAGTGTGAACTGTCGACTCGTGCCATGGATCTACAGGTGTTTGCGAAGTATATAGCGAAACGTGTCTGTTAAATATATCTCAGTGTGTATTCAGTGAACACGTGCTCGCAGTCTTGTCTAAAAATCGATAAACTAGTAACATAAGCTATGCATACGTAATCATCCGTTATTTCCCGGTTGGCCAATAAAAGGTCGACCCCTCGTTATAAAATACTCCTTTTTCCCTCGCGGATCGTTTCCACCGATACACACTTTCTCACTCATTTTCCTTCACTCTCCCTCACTCTCTCTCTCTCTCTCTCTCTTTCTATCACTCTCTTATTTAAAAATATGCGCTGTTTTTCACGTATTTCCAAAAAATATCAGCGTATGCAATTGATGTGTGAATGGAAAACTCGTGTGCATGAATATCGTATGGAAATTAAGAAATATAAGAAAATAATAAAAGGATTTCAGATTAATATTTATATCTAGCATCGAATATGCTTGAATTCAATCATGCAAAAGCATTTCGAGAAATTTGAATGACTCGTCGGGAAGTTGAATATGCAATTATCGAAGACCTTTATGAAGAAATATGATATAACTTCCGTGAAGAAAATTCCTGTCGATGTTAAAATATCTAATTCATTCATACATGAATTGGAAAACTTGAAAGACATGATGCTATTTCTTTAAAGTCTGATTTGACGAAGATGGAACACGAATATCTTATTTCGATAGGAATTTGCAAGAATCAGCAATCTCATCCTTATACGAGCGAGAATAACAGCTAGCTCGTCGTCACAGGGTAACCGCTGGCACGAAATCTCAAGGGAATAAGCCAAGATCCTAATATTCTCGCGCGCGCGCACGTACGCATCAACAATGTCTTGTGTAGCCGACAAAGATAAATTGAACTGCTACAGTCTGACAGAATTCGATATTAGTACACGAGACATTGCGTGGATGTATCGATTGACGAGCAAGAGCGATGCGAATAAGATCGTTGTATTTAACATTGTTTATCTTGTGATTGTATTTTTTTCCTTTTTTGGAATTCGAATACTTGAGAGATATACAAATATCTAGGTGATACATTCCTCGGTTAATTTTCAAAAAGATTCTATACATGTATCGAGATTTCTCCATTACTTAATTACTTTTTAAAATTGCATCAAGATATATATATATATATATATATATATATATAAACGGGAAAACAAAGTATCAAATAGTCGATCGCCAATTACTTGAGATCTCTCTTAGATCTTTCAAAGTTTACAAAGAACAGATCTTAATACGGGTACAATTCTGAGAAAAAGGTTCGAATTACAGAGGAAGCTTCCCTTCGGACTTTCCATTTCTTTTTTTATTTCGCTAATGGTACTATTACGGATAGGAAGCGGAACATTTCTCTCAAGAGTACGTCTCCTAGGAGAGTAACACGTGTTCCGGTTGGTTGTCGCGGGAGACCACGATTCCTCTTAAGACTTAAAAATACTCACTCTCTGACTTTTGACATCGTATTATGTAGCTATATTAGCTCAACTTTTTAATTAAATACAGTCGCTCGCGTGGCTCATATACGCGAATGATTATTGCGCGTATACGAGCAATCTAGCAACTCCCTGCAACTGAGAATGACCTTTGGCCTTCCGCTGTTCGGAAACGCGATACCTCATAAAAAAGCGACTACTCTTCAAGCGACGTGAGAAACGGTAAGGATATAAAAAACGACAATCGTAAAAAGGCTGACGCATTTTTATTGGCGTCAGCCGATTCCTAATTAATAATACGGGATTATAATTGTATTGAAATTATATAATTATTAATCTGAAGAACAACGAAAACGCATCGCTCTTTCCCATGTACTTTCCTATGCAAACTATGTATTTTTCACATTTATCCGAACTCCACGGAACTCATCGAAACGAGCTTCCTTCGCTATTCATCGCGCAAATCCGTTCTTCAAAGTGGAGTAGTAAGTCACGAGTAATAACTCATTAAAGACACTGATTAGATATTCATAGACATGCATGTGTACACATAGTGAAAAATATTTTATTAACTGATTATGTATCTGGCGCATGGACAAAGACAAATTGTAAAAAAATTCATAGAATAAGAAACACGAAGAGAGATCACGAAGAATGGTCTTTCTCCTTTAGAAGATACGCCAGATTCACAAACTGCTCAAGCCCAGCGCGATTAATTAACGAGCAGCGTTAATACTCGTTTCGCTGTGAATTCATCGCGTCAATGCGAGTCGGGTCGACGCAAATTAACGGCAACAGGACGCGAAAGTGGCAGCTATAACGACGATGGTTTTACCAAGGTGTTCGGAAAGCTCTGAGCTATAACTTTCCTGCAATAACCTGAAACTTATCGTATACAAGTAAGTTACGCGGTAACTTTATCCACGCTCCGTGTCAGTTCACTGAGAAAACTCGGCGATACTATAGGCCCTTATTATTCGGGTCGGGATCACAAGTGCACACGCATTGCTTGTCGTGAAAAGTGATATGGCTCAGTTGATCACGCGTAAAATAACGCTTTAAAAAGGTTAGTGTCATGTTCGAGCGACGGTAAATGTCCCGACATCGTAAATACTTGAGATTTCGTTGCATATGGGGCGGAAAAGGAAAATACGTTAAATTTTCAAGCGAATCCTTTCTATATATGTACTGTATATATAAGGAAAGTACAAGATGCACGTAGCGTAACGTTAGTCGTAAAGTGACGACATCACGAATAAATAATGAGAAGCGACATCAAATAACACACTATAGTCAAACTAAAGTTTTTTTTTCGTTTATTATTTAGCATCTCAAAGAAAGCTCGTTTTTAATGTTACAATAATTCTCTAAATCTCTGCTGCAATCGAGAAATGTTTGTATTGACGCAATGAAAGCCGCTTTCATAATTGTCATGATTTTATTTTTGCTGTTATAAAATATTCTGGCACGATCAAATTTAGTTTAAAATGCGCAGTCACATAAATGTAGCATTGCCTTATTCGCCTCCGTCAACATAACTTTTTCATTCTCAAGATAAAACGATTGAAAGTCTAAGCGAATTAAATCAATGATTGAGTTCAACAACTTCTTAAAAAATTAACATAGATAAATCTGGAGAAACCATGGAGAGAGGAGCAGGAAAAAAAATCTTTTTAAATCGAAGTTCAAATATCCGAAGAACTAAGGAACCGAGATTCTTTAACATATTGACATTACCATAAAATAAAATGTCCATTTTATTGCACTTCTATATTATATTGGTATTAATTACCGGAAAATCGTTACATCCTATGTCGATATTGCTTCTTAATTACATCTTTATAAAAGAATTGTTAACTTCATGGAAAATGAAGTAATTGCCGAAACTAGTTTCTTAATTAGTGAGTAATATCATATGCAATATACGTAATATATTTTCTGATCGATAACAATAACATCCATTCGCGTTCGGTTTAAATATTTTCACACCCTGTATGTTGGTGCAACAGAAAGTAAACAAGCTCTTTGCTTCTGCATAAATAGGGATGTGAATTATTAATGTTCGTACATGATAAATGGTGAAATCGAGGAATTAATATGGGTATTACCGTGCATGTTAAACTACAAGTAAACTTCACTCTAACCGCACAACGCTCGCATTGGAAGCATTGTAATCTAATTGTTCATAATGCTCGCAAAAGTTGCACAATTGCCTATCGCGTTCCCATACATATTTATCTCAACCGGGCAACCTGATATCAAACCTCATCAAGTTTTGTTGTTGTTCTCATTTACACTTTAATAGTGATTTGGTTATCAAAAATTGAGATGCTGTAACACGCATTGCATCGTACTCGTAAAACGTAGTCAAATACGGTATAATCGGACGAAAAAATCTAGGAAATGTGCAAGTTTAGAAAAAGCCTGGAAAATTTGATTAATTTTTGGGAAAAAAGAATTATGCATTTGTAATATGAATCTTACATCTGAATTGCGCATGCGCCTTTTATGTGAAGCGAGCGACAATCCCACAGGGACGATTTACGGAATCAATACAGAATAACGAAGAATTTGTGCGAAGAGAAGCACTTATCTAACCAAAACAATTTGTTGCGCTACCATTGTAATGTAAGACAATTACAAATCCTGCCAAGCCGTTTACGTAACTTAAACGCTGAATAAAATAATACAACTATTACCATTAAAATATAAATAAAAATATGTAATGATATAACTATCTCATCTTCCTGTTTTGTTTGCTGTTAATTGGTATTACTGTGTACATTAATGTAACGTGCAATAATAAGAATAATTCATCTTCAAGCTTCATGTTCTTCCGCTTCGTACATCTCGCTAATAACACATAAACGGGGCCAAAATTACGGCCATATTAGCCTCGAGGCCACATACATACGATAACTTTATGGAAAAGAGGCAAACAAAGTAATGAACGGTGAAGGGGTGAAATAGAGGTTCGCAATTAGATTACTAGTTAATGGGGAACACCATATGCAAATAAGTATGCGCGACACTATGCATTAGTTAGCATAAGGTTCGTATGCTTTCTCGAAGAAGTGTTATTTGAGCTTTATTACACATGTGCGAAAGAGAGGTATCGTCTGAAAATATCTTAGGGAAACGATTAGAGAATTGATTCGAATTATTTCCGCATTCCTTAACAGTTATTTTGGAATTGATAATAATAAATATGAAATCAAATCTCGTTCGAATTAAGTAGACAAAAATTTTCGCCATAAAGCTTGTTACTATCAGGAAGAAATTTGAATAGTTAATGGCATATTTTGTATAGTATATTAATTAATTTATTATATTAACTATACTTACTTTATTACTAAACTATTTTATTACTTTATTGTATTACTATGTGATTGTATGTATTATTCTATTGATTGTATGATATATTACCTATATATTATCTGATAATATATTAATTATATATATAATCTAATATATTAATTTTTGTACATGGATAGCATAATTGATAAAATATTATGTAACAATGGGATAAATATCTGTGAATAATTAAACTTGTCCATAATGTCCGGAACTAGCCTTAGGAAATTCTATTCTTTTAACAACATTTGGAGAATGTGTTTGAGTATATTTATTGATTTAACTTTATGTGATTATGTTAATACACTTATAACATAAATCTGTAATGTTACGTAAACTGTAGAGATGTTAATTTGATTTTGTAACCAAGTGAGATTTGCATTTTACACAATGTAGTGAACTTTATTAAATTTTTCTGGCTAATATTTTTATCACATTATCTTTAACTAGTATTACTTAAAATTTTGTGTCGCACTGGATTAAAGTTTATTTTGCAAGAAAGTTCAGGCATAATTTAGAAGGTGATCGCATAGAGATATCGAATAAAAGGAGTCTCAGAATAATTTTAATCATAAATCTTATCAAATTTTCATGACGAGATACGTCTCTCAAAATCTCTATTCTACTAGGAAACTCCCGTTATGCAGTATATATGTATATATATATACATGTATACCCGCATATAATTTTCAATTTATCTTGCACAAAACTTATCTCAGTGCTTATACATCTTCTTCGCCTACGTAATTCCTAATAAGAAGCAAAATGAACTTCCAAAAATATTATTACTGAAACGGGTAGTTGTAATAAAGAATAATAACGATTAAACTGTGAATATCTTCCGATCATTTTCTCTCAAAATTCAATATTCCTCCTATGCAGATAAAATGGAATAATTTTATTGTAGTAAAATAAAATATTCTTTATATCTCTTAATGAAATTCTTATTTAAATATTGATAGAAGATACGCACTTATGAAAATCATAGATCAAAATCATCAGGCACTGACAAACGATTAAAAAGAGCAAACACTTATCCTCTTTGAAAGAAATATTTTGCCACATTTTTGCCGAATTCTGGATTTTCATGTGCTAAATGTATCCGCAGAAATGGCTATAACTGAAATAAAAAAAATATAAAAAAAGAGAGAAAAGAAGAACCATTAGTGGCATTTCCCGTTTTCGTTTGGCGCAGCCTGTCTTTTAGACAATGGCCAATCCATACAGCAAAATAATTCGTAAAATAATCAAACGGTGGAAATTGAATGTTTGATTGACAGTCCAGCTCACAGCTTTCTATGGCACTTTCGCGTCTACAAAGTTATCGATATCTATGGACATGAGTTATCGAATTTAATTCGGAGCCGTAAGCTCGATTCAAGACAGCATCAAAAAACAGGAAATGAAAAAACAATCGCGCGTGACGATACAAAACGAAAGCAGCGTTCGTTCATCCGAATATCCGATCGTATTGATCTATTTCTAAACGAAGGATTACGGTAATGACGGCCTCATTACAGCAAATCCAATATTTATATGATATTTGCGGAAAATGATAAAAGATAAAATAATTAGAAATAAAAATTGAAAATAAAACTTTTTAACATATGACAACAATAAAATGTAATTTTTCACAACAAAGATAAAACATTGTCATCTACGTATCTATCTATCATTTACGTAATTTTTCTCCCAGTATTCATATTTATGATAAATAGTTCAGACAAGGCACGCGCGGAACGTAAAGCGGAACAAAAAAACTTATAGAATGATCCGTCTCACATCGTTGCCTGGAAAAAGAAATCAGAAAGAGCAAGAAACTTGAACCGAACACATTTGAGGAAACATGCTCAGGCGGCTGTTAATAATAATAAAATTGTTCGGAGTACATTGGTATTTAATCTCGTAGGTGGCAGGTCCTCAGATCTTGCTTCCTTTTCGCCTTCCTCCCGCTGTCTAGGTAGGATATCAGGATTAAAGGTAAACAGGAAACTTACCTGCTGCATCGGGTACGCTGCCGCGCTACCGACAAGAAGGTCCCATGCCCACGCGAAAATTCGCGCGCAAATGTGCATTGACGTCACCGCCAGTTTATGGAGCCCGCTGCCAGTGTGGATCGCGGCTGACGCACCTCTTCTATCCACTTCCGCCTCCGCGATCTCGCAGACACGCCGACGTCTCGTAGCGGCGAGTCGCAATTGATTCGTCGCAGGAGAGTGCGACGGATCACATCTTCGCGAAACTACTTGCGGCCTTCCGATTCTTCGAGCGAATCGATCGCTCGATGCGAGATCAAGAAATCGCGAGATCCTATCGGGATCACATTGACCGGACGCGGTAATCACACAGTGCGTTTCCGCTCGAGGTCGATAAATCCCTGAACATGGCACAATTAATGGCGCGCCGATAATGCAACTCCAGGATTCCTCGAGCGTTTCCGTTCGGTTACATCGATCGCTCGATTCGTACGCGGCATCGTTCAGCGCGCGCCGAAATATTCGGTGATAACTCGCTGCGGAATGAAGCGAAGATGCCGCTTATCGCACCGCGATAATTGTTCGTTTCGCGCTCATTTCCACGCGTCGCGCGGGAAGTATGAATAAACGCGAAACGCATCCATCTTCACTTACGACAACGTTCGTTCTGTTTATTACGCTATTAATCCTTGCGACAGCACGTTTGTTCACTGTAGAATTGTAGATCCCCTCTTCGTAGAAAAGAAGAACGCTTAGGTTTCTATTATTAATTCGCGATGTTTATTCGAATCATTGCGATGATATCACTGAGTATTTAGTACATAGATGGCAAGATAAGTAGAAGGCTGATTGCAACGAAGATGCCATTTAGCGTATTTTATAAAAGCACTTTGACCCGGGGCGATCATGCGAACGACACGTTGTCCGCGACACGTATGAACTACTTGTTGATCAGCGCTCCTGAGAGAGAATATCGTGCATGATGCGCTTCATCGTCAAACAAAATTGGCGCCAATTTCAGCACATCGCTGAAACGATTAATAGCTTTATTCATTATGATTCGTCGTGAATACACTTTGTCACGTGGTTCGTGTAATTTCTGGATAGAAGATATATATAAATAATACGACGAAGATAACGCAAATGATCACATCTATCAATATTACGCAAGAGTATCAGTTCTCGTGCATTAATAAACAGCCAAAGATAATCGGGTGGTTTTGACAAATTCAACAGAATTCATTAGATGCAAAAAGAGAATAAAAGTCAACCGATTAATAAAAATTGTAAGCTGAGGAGCATTGCGAGAGGTCGTAAATGTTAAACGAATCGTATAAATGTGAAACAGTCTCAACGTAGATAGTCAACGTAGAAATATCATAATTTTAATTACAGAAAGGAACGCACATTATGGAATTCTGCGTGCTGTGGTTCGAAAGAAAGATCTCGCGCGCGCTCTTCATCGATAACCGGCACGAATCTGTGGAAAATATTGATAATCATTTGATATAGAATTTTCCGTGATCCGCAACGCAAAATTCGCGAAACGTAATTTCCAATGTAACGCAACACGCGTTCAACATTGATACACGCGAATTCACAAACATCACTACAACACGCTTCGACGAGAGACCGAGCGATACTGAAGTGAAGAACTGCGCTCATGCCACAGAGATGCGATAGAGACGCACCGGAATGCGTATCATGACAACATTGTGCGTGCGCATGGTGACAACATTGTTATCACGTATAAAAACTGAAAAATTAGGAAAACAAATATGTATATGTGTATATATACTGTTTATTTACTTAATAAACTCAAACAGATATAATATTTGATTTTGAGATTGTTAAATAATAATTATACATTATCAACACTTTCTGTAAAAATACATAACTTTATGTGAACACATATACGCTACGCTACAACATAATTTTTAAATTAGAAATAAAAAATTAAGCTTTATACAGAATGTCTAGAGAAAGCAATCTTTTACAGAAAGATTAAATTTAATATAAAGGAACTAAATTGAAATAAAGATCTTGTAGCATATATCGCTCATGTTTACATTGTCTGCATAAAATATATAGGGAATCAATTTCTTCAAAATATATAGATTATATATACAATAATACAATTTGCTTCTCTCTTTCCAAATGCTTTAAATAAACTGAAGAGAAGAAACTGGAAAAAAGAAACAATTACGATAATAAGTTACAAACTTGTGATAACATTATTGTTTGTCAAACTTTTACGTAACTTTTACATATATATATATATATCAGTACATATATCAGTATATATATATTAGTAAATATATTAAATCAAATAAATCAAAATTCAAATTCTCCTATTTTTTATGTAATTTATTACTATGATTTTACAATAATAATTTTATTTTTCATCATAATAATTTTTTATATCATGCTACTCAATTTTCTATTCCGATCTATCTATTTTTTGGTCAATGCTCAGAAACACGATATTAATATAGTTAATATAATTAATATAGTTATTCCATGCCCGTTTTCATTAAAATAACAATATAAAATTCATAAAATTTAAAAAATAATTATTCGAATAAATCCTTTATTCATCACATTATTTATATATTATCCACTATATTACTCCTTCAAAGTGCTTCCATCTTGCCCAAGATATCTATTGGATGGAGGGGCTGAGTTTTTAAGTTTTACTAAGGGCGCATATATGCTACTACGCATGTGTAGTATCGAAAGTGGCGCCATCAGAGCCGAAACAACAATTCGTTATAGAACGTGAAACGTAAAACATTGCAATTTAGTATTTTAAAATGCATGTTTGTTATCACAAGTAATAAATGATAAATTTTGAAGTGAAATTAGAAATGAACATAATGAATCCTGAAAAAGATTTAGCCAATTACCAAATTGTTATGGATAGAATGAGAATTGACTTTCTAATAAAGCAGTTATCGAATCGGGAAACACGAGACTACGCAATGATAGAGTTAAACAGCAAACGCGAAGTAGTACCGGACTTGGCAGAAAAGCTATGGAGTTCGCATAATATAAATCATTTATTGGAAGAAATTAATACCGGACTACCAGCAATGGATGAGGGAACACTAACACTTCATCACAGCAACAGAATACGCAATGCTGTGGCACTCTTACAATGTGTGGCTAGCAATCCAGAAACAAAATTGAAATTTTTAGAAGCAAGTTTATTCTGGAATGAGTGACCTAAGATTTTATATTGTTAAACATACTAAACGATCATAGACATTATATTTATGATATAATTTATGTACTTGTTTTCAGGCTCAAATACCTTCATGCTTGTATCCATTTCTAAGTATTATAATCGAAACAGAACCGTTTGAACTTTTAAGACTAACGATTCTTGGAGTAATAGCTACCGTAGTTACAATGCAAGAACAAGAAGCGATTGCTTTCATCCTTACTTCAAAGCTAATTCCAATTTGTTTAAATATTATGGAAAAGGATTCTGAATTGAACAAAACACTAGCGACATACATATTTCTACAGATACTGTTGTATGATCTTGGATTAGCCTTTATTTGTCAAACAATTCATCGATTCAGTCATGTGACTCATGTCCTTGAACAAATAATAATATACTTAATTCAGAATCCATCAGAATTGTTACTTAAATACGTTATTAAATGTTATTTAAGACTTTCTGATCACCCCATGTAAGATATCAAATATATTTGATACAATATAAATTGATATTTATCCAAATAATTTAACTTATAATATTAATCTTGTAGGGCTTATCGGGAACTACAGATACATTTACCATACGAATTAAAGGATGATACGTTTGCAATATATAGAGATGAAAACGCTTCAATCCGTTTTTGGTTAACTCAGCTTTCGACAGTTTTTAAAAGGCCAGAAGAAAAGCTAAAAGAAGACTCTCTACCAAAAGACCAGAATTCCAAACTAAAGAAAGAAACAGAGAAAGAAACACTGGACTCGAAAAATGTACATTCTTAATTTCCTATGTAAGATTTAAAGAAAATCTAAACTTAAAATTTAAGAAATCCTTGTAAGAAATGCTTTGCCAAATGCTTTATGACAAATGTAAATAGCAATTATGTACTATTTCTAATATTAATGTTAATATTTATATTATAATACTAGATTTAATAACAAGATATTTATATAAATCAAAAGTTATTATACTGTTTTATATTTTTTCCTTATACTCAAATGTAGAATAAAACATAACCTGCCTTCCTATATCCCAATCTTAATTACGATAAGATACCATTAATTTAATTCTAATATGACGGGCTAGTAAAATGCATTTAAATACCATTTATATAAACTTTTATTCAAATCAATGCATGAATATTAAATCTTCAAAATTTAAATTTCTCTATCTACAACATAATAATGTATTTCTATGACTAAACAATAATAATCTTAATTTTTATCACAGTATATCCCTTTTACCTTATTCTTAATTATTTCTTAATTATATATAATACAACAATTTTATCATGTTTTACCATTTTAACAATGATTCCTTGTAAATAAACGTCAACAAAACGATATCAGGGATTTGCAATAACCATTATAAAAAATAACTATTATGCATTCAATTATATTGCCACATCGCCATATTATATGGCCACATTTATGATATTCGTATTCGTAGACATTTACACACGTAACATACACCGCACATTTCTGATATTTTATAAAAATATAACTGCATATGATACAACTAATTAGGAAACAGCGATATGTGTACATCTATTAGTGGTTTTCAATTCTGCACTTTCTGTACTATTTGTTGTGACGCGAAATATTCAAAGTGATTGCACGGAAACAAGTTGCCGAACAAATAAGAATAATATCGAAGCTTCACTACTTTAGTGCATTATTTAGTCATTATCTGGTGCATGTACTGATATCCGATATGATATAAAAAATTCTCGTAATGATCTTTTCCGGAATTTAAAATACAAAATAATTCGAAACAGCATGTCAAAAACAATCGAATATAAATAACAAAAATTATGCATACTATATAAATATATATACGTATAAAAAATATATATATATATATAAATTTTTTTTCATCCTACGTAAATTGAGGGTTCATGCCGTATAAATTAGGATGATATTAATATAATAAATATTATGATAAATTGAACGGATGCAATTTTGGGAATGTTGCGATTCTTGGAGTAACAATATCTATATAATCATATAGATATAGTAGTATCGTCTTTTTCCAATTACTCGCCAAACCGTACCGATCTTGAGCAACTTTGGCTTTTCCAAGATATTATATTGGGTAAGTGAGGTGACATGAACTATTATCTGCAAACGAACCAATAGCAATGTGAGAAACGCATGGACAGCATATCGGAAGTTGACGACAAAGCCAAATATTATGATAATTCCTTGGTTAGGTTAGGTTATGTATGATCAAGCATATTCGTGTATTGCAGAAGTAGGAACAGTTGGTTCGTATCAGCGTGAGATTGGAGACGAATACGATGAGCTCTCAACAAAGTCCAGCCTCTTTACAATCTACTGTGGAACGCGAAAAAGTCTATGCCTGGATACTCGAATTATCGAATCCAGAAACACGGGAAAATGCGTTGCTCGAGTTGAGCAAAAAGCGTGAAGTAGTACCGGATTTGGCACCGATGCTATGGCATTCATTCGGTACTGCGGCTTCCTTGCTACAAGAAATTGTCAACATATATTCAGCAATCAATCCGGCAACACTTACAGCTTATCAGAGCAACAGAGTATGCAATGCCCTAGCACTCTTACAATGCGTAGCTAGCCATCCAGAGACGAGATCTGCATTTTTGCAAGTAAGCTTATTCTGCAACTAAAGCTTTGCACTTAAACATATGTTAAATGGATCATATTTAAACATCATAATTTATTATGCAGTTTATATATATATATATATATATATATATATGTATATATCTATATATATACTTGTTTAATTTCAGGCTCATGTACCTTTATTCTTATATCCATTTCTGCATACTACTAGCAAAACACGACCATTTGAATATTTAAGACTAACAAGTCTTGGAGTAATAGGTGCTTTAGTTAAAACAGATGAGCAAGAAGTGATTACTTTTCTTCTTACCACAGAGATAATCCCACTTTGTCTAAGAATTATGGAAAGTGGCTCTGAATTGAGCAAAACTGTAGCAACATTTATATTACAAAAGATATTGTTAGATGACAGCGGATTATCTTATATTTGTCAAACATATGATCGATTCAGTCATGTCGCTATGATTCTTGGTAAAATGGTATTGTCCTTGGCTAAGGATCCATCAGCAAGATTGCTTAAACATGTTGTTAGATGTTATTTAAGACTCTCCGATAACCCTAGGTAAGATAAAATGAGATGTTTGATACGATACAAATTGATATTTATTCAAAAACCTTGATTTATAATTTTAATCTTATAGGGCACTTCTAGCTCTACGGCAATGCTTACCAGATCAACTAAGAGATAATACGTTTGCAACATGTTTACAAGAAGATACTTCAACTAAACTTTGGTTAAATCAGCTTTTGAAGAATTTAGAAAATGGCCCACAACCAGGTCCTCCAACTCAACCGGGTCAGCAAGATCCCCGTACGATCGGAATGTCACCACTTACATCTTAAATTTCAGGTTAGATTTTCTTGTTAAGAATTCTAGACCCTTCTTTGGATATACATCATATCGTTATCCTTAAAGAACAATGCGCCACCATTAATGGCCATGCTATGCATTATATATGATTACAAATTGTGCTGTGAGAGCTAATAGTAAATGTACATACTGTCAACAATTCATGTAGATATCAATTGTCATTGTTAAATATTATATAATAAGTCAAATATTATAGTGTGCAGTAAAATTTATCTATTATATAATTTCTATAATTTATCCTTTAATATAATTCTAACTAATATAATTTCAACAACTTTTTTTTATATTTAATAAGAATTATATATCAATTATAGTAATAGTAGTTTTAACAATAAGATGTTTGTATAAATCAAATATTTTATTATCTTTTTATTTAAACATTTTGTTTAAATTTAGAATGATATATCCAATCTTTTATCAATACAATGAAATTTTATTTAGTGTAACAAACCAATGCAATGGATTTAAATCTCGTTCATAAAGATAAATCGTTATATAAACTTTTATTAAACTTTTATTAAAAATCGATACATGAATATTAAACGCTCAAAACTCAACTTTTCATCCATGATATAATAACTTATTTCCATTACAATGGAATAATTTATTTCCATTCAACATAATAATTACTTAATTTTAATCACAATAATAATTTCTTATATTATACTATTACTTTAAAAATTCCCGTATTAATCGATCTTTACTTCATGGTCATCTAATTTAATTAACTTGAATAATCACATTTACTTTTATTCTGATTATAATTCCTATTCCATCAAATAAAATTCCCTATTTAAGAGACGATAGTCATTCTAACTGTAAATACCATTGACCATCAATGATAATATAAATATTCTGATTTTACAAACATTGAATTTAATTCATTTACAATTCCAATTTCTCAACTCAACTTAAATGAATTGTGAGATTAGAATTTATACTTACATTTATACTAATTATATATAATGCAGAAATAAAAGATTGAGATATTATTATAAGAACTATATTTAAAGTTTACAAATGACTGTTAATCGAGATAAATTTAATCGATTTTATATTATTTGTATAAACCAGCACTGTTTATTTGATCTGTACGTTATCATCGGTCTAAATTATCTTATATCTTATTAAATAGACAATAAGTATAATTAATCATACTTTAATCAATCAATAAGCATATGAAATTCTTTATATCATTGTCTAGATCCGTATAATTTACGTAAAATTAATTTATGTATAAGTGTAGCAAAGTTAGTCTCATCTTGTTACATTGTAATTAACCATGCTGTGTATTGCGACAAATTAAACGATTACGACGATCACGAACGATCATTACGATATAAAGATTAGCATCGTGCTTTGCTTCATCAAGCGATATTGCGAATTATAATTTGTATATCATGGATTATCAGCATTAATACGGATTCGCTGTATATTGAATAAGTATATTGAATAGTAGAAATTTATATATTTGGTTCATTTGAAGTAAAAATACGAAGGAAAGAGGAAACATTCATTAATATTTCGAAGAGGTTTGTATCGTGTCGCTCATGTTCGTCATTTTCCCAAGTTCAGCCTCACTCTGTAATGAAGACAAAAATCGAGCTCACAAAATCGAGCGCATAATTTTTTCTTTTTTCTTAGACAATTAAGGGCTATATACCGATTTCTGCGAATTCTCCGAGCGTAGAAAACTATGTATAACTGGCGTGAATAATCTTTTGTCCGTGCGATCATATTTTGATGGGCCCGTGAACCACGAGACTAATAAGCCGACCGAGATCGTAGTTAGAAAACCTACCCATGTATACCAGAGATATGACATTCTATACAGGAAGAACGGTTGTTCTCTGAAAAAATTGATTTAGAGTTATGAGCCGAGTGTAGGAAAATTCTTATGCGATTTTTACACACATGCGTAAGTAACCGATAAATGTACCTGACAATGGTCTCGACAGCGATCGTCGTGAAGTTCCCAGCGATATTCTTCAGCGATTCAGAGCAGCCTTCCACCGAGATCGGCTTCACTGGAAAGTAGATTGATCCGCTGGAAATCGCCGCTTGAGTGCCGAACGAGATCCAAGCGACTAAGTTCAGACTAACCAGCGCACCGACGAGCGCTCCCTGTTTCGAGCAAGATGATAAAGATAAATCGCTTGATAAACAGGCTTTCCTAATACCGATTTAATTTTAATGGCAGGTTTATTCGTCTGCCGTTGAAATTACTCCCTCTGAAAGAATATTTTGTGAATGCCGTGTAAAGAAACATATCTTAAGACTAAACGAACAAGCTATTTTTTAGACATAAGTGGTAGAAAATTCGAGATGTTTTTGAATAAAATTGAATACATTGCAATGTATCTATGTATTTCTATTTCTCATTCCTCTATTATCGTGTTCTTACCATGGAATTGGCCATCGGAAAGAACATGCCCAATGTAAACATTCCAAGTAACGGTCCGGCAGTTATTCCTGATAAGCTCTTGCCAGCCTGAAAAAAAGATCAATGTCTCGACAATGATGATTTAATCGGGAATTGCAAAGCAAATATTGCCAAGTCACTCGTTGATATTTACCTGAATCAAACCGCTCAATTTTTCCACCATAAAGACAAGACCCACGCAAATAGCTCCTATTATTACGACTGTGGCTTTCATTATACGACTCGCGCCTATATTGGATATTGGTTTATGAAGACATGGCTTGATCATGTCTTCGTAGATGACACCCGACATGGAGTTCAATCCGGTCGACATTGTGCTAAAGAACAAATGTATGTAAATTGTAGAAATGACAGACATAAAGTATCGACGAAAAGCATAAAATTTCTTTAAATTTTATATCAATCATTAGTCTCACTGATACTTGATTGGACTACTTTTATTTTGAAATCAACGTTATGAATGACTCAAAACACTCAAAAATTTATGAGATCGCGATAAAAGAGAAACAGTTAATCTGATATAATTTGTATACTTTTATCGTAGATACCTCAATGCTGCACTGAATACACCAGAAATGAATAATCCCGGTAAGCCCGGTATCGCGTGTGATAATTCCATCACGAAGTAAGGTAACAGCTGATCGGGCTTTCGTATTTGCTAAAATGCAATTTATACGTATTGATATTTTTATTATAATATCGTAAAAGAATTACGTGGATTCATATTGAAATTCATGAAAAGATCAAACATATATTATCGTTGTGATGTTTTACTTGAAACTCATTAATTACGATTGAAGGCATTGAAACAAGATTCCAGTAATCAAGATTATACAGGCGAGCAGAATGCTTTTGATCAAACAATAGCAAGATTCCAATATCTCCGTTTTACGGTCTTGTTTTATGCCGAAATCATTTCACCTTCGTCGTGACCGGATCACAATCGTAGAAGGCCGCGAAGATGACGATGCCGGTGTAACAACATAACGAGACGATGCTGATTATGCCTACGGCCATTATCATAATCGCCCTAGACACAAAGCAAGATTAAATAAGTGAGGCGCACCGCCGTGCATCTTGGAGTATTTCTCGGACTCACACGTTAGACTTCTTCAAGTTCGGCATCGCCAGGCATCTCTGCACCATCGCTTGGTTCACCGAACACGTAGCCAGCCAGTTTAAATAATTGCCGATCACCACGGTCCAGAAAGTATGCCTTATCGTGGGATCTGGATCCATGCTGATCAAAATAGGAGAAACGTAATAACGTTTACTGTATATCGTGTATCGTGTATACATATTACAAGATAAAGCACATTACAAAATAGAACTTAACGAAATTGATAAATAATGAGGAAATGAAATGAGCTGAGACTGATGTAATAAAGGATTCTCAATAGAATTTGTACAGATACAGAATTTGTTTGTACTTGAAGAATTCGATTCTTGCGGTATCGAAATTTCTTTTCCAGACCTCAGCCACACCGCCGACTCTGGCAGTGCCGAGTACAGCAACGGCGATAACGGCGCCAAACATCATTGCTGTCTGAATAGTATCTGTCCAGACAACAGCTTTCAAACCACCCTAGAATAAAAGATCATACTTTATTACATCACGCTGATTGCGCTGAGCTCTGTCGAAAACATACGAAAAACGGAATGCTACTCCTTGCTCTTTGAAGCATCTCGATGTTTATCTATTTGCGTGAATTAACAAATTAACTTTCTTCATTCTATGTATAATATCAAGAATGTAATGTAATATTAAAATTTTATTTTATTCTTTCTTTTTTTTTATCTATTTCATCAATACACATTTTGTACACGTGTACCACTCCAACTCAAAGTCAACGATATTTATCGAGATCCAGATATATCTGCATCGAGTTACCTCTTCCGAGGAATGAACTGATATTCGGATTTACAATTGAAGCTTTTACCAATGTCGTGTAAAAGATGCACACGGCGCAAACTAATAGAGCGATCGTGTAGAGATCCACCCCGGTCGCTTGATTGAAGGCTAGCGCCGGCACGTATATCACCAACGGTATGTAAAGCAACTGCAAACGCACATGATTAAATTGCCGGTGAAATCGACAGCTATCAAACTCAATATATCGATAAATGTTCGATCATTTTGATAATATTCCCAGCAAAAAGTCCCGTTAAGGGAACAGATTCAAGTAAGAATTATTTCATCCAAAGATTAGAAAACGAAGTTTAACGATGCAAAAAATATATAAAAACTCGGAATATTGAAGATTTTAAGCTTCTTTTGTTTATTAATCTATAGAAAGCTCACCATCTTGATGATAAAGATAAAGGATCCCATAAGTCTGACTATCCGATTAAATCTCAGTTCCAGGTACTAGGTGAATGAAAATTGTTAATGACCAAGATTCGTCGATAAAAGTATTCGATCATCGTATACCTCGTAAGAAGATGTAATTCGAAGCCCGTAGAAAACCGGCAGATACACGATCGCCATTGTCAGAGACACGAAAGTATCTGCGATTACGATGCACCATAATTGCGTGCCATAAACGTACATTTCGGCCGGCAATCCCAGCATTGCTATGCCTGACACGTAGCTGCAATTTCAAGACGCCGTTCTTAAAGTGGCTCGTAATTGTGTGACATTTGCACAACGCAAATTTAGATGATAATATTCTTCAGATGGCAAATCTTTGCATTATCGAGTACGAACTTTCCGCTATCGTTCAAATGACATGATTAATCTTAATTTGTATAAGACGACTATCCATGAAAACACATATATACATGTTCAGAAATAATTAATACTATTATTTCTTACGTAAAAATCAAATTTTGACGGTACGATTACATTAATACTAGATATAATAACTAATATTTTTAATAAAAAAATTATCATGATTTTTATACAACGTATTCTAGATATAAAATCAAAAATTCTTTCGCATATTCTGGATTGTTAATTAAAAATGTTATTTTATCGGTTTTACAAAGCAACGTGAAATCAAAGAGGAGCAACGTGAAATTCGCAGGTAACAATTGCGGTAAATAAAATGTTAACAGCTGTGTGACTAAGATAGGGTGCTCTTAGAACGAATTTTCTTATCCGGTAGCCTGACACGTGGATCTGCGATTATTAATAATTACAACTTTAACTAGGGAGCCTTGACAGCCACTTGAAGCAAGCATCACCTAACGTGCCCTATACATTTCCGGTCAATCAAAATAGTTCTTTTGCTGATGTATATTATAATATATTATTTTAATGAAGTTTTGATTAAATTATAAGTTAAGTAAAAAGTATTTTTTAAGTAAAGTAAATTTAAGTAAAAAGTAAACGATTAAGTAAAAAAGTTGTCCTTAAAGCTTAAAACACAAAAAAAGCGTACTGCATAGATGATCATATTAATTAGGGGAACATATGCCTTTAATATGTACTAAAGTTATAATATCCAAGGACTGAGCTGAATAATTTGAGAGAAATGAACCTTTACCTTGCTATGAGTGACATGCTTATCGGAAATATAGACATCTTCTGACCGCCTACGAGGTACTCTCCCACCGCGTCTACCTTCTTTCTGGATGCATAACACTGATAGATGCCCACGAGAGCAGAAATGCCCAACATCCCAATAAAAACGATCGAATCGACCAAGTCGAACGACCGTCGATTTTCCGTTGCATCCATTGTACTTTAAGTTGATTTTATCACGTACAAAAATCCCAATTTGATTTTCATAACTTGCCGATCTTATGTTTCGATATTACCGCAGACATTATTGGAGAAAACGCGATTCAAGAAAAACATGAAGTATTATATTAATATCCAGTATTACTTTTATAATTTAACGTATAATGAATCTGGATTTGTAAAAATCCGCGAATTAATGGAAGGTCACTGGATCGCAATTATCTCTTGTTGCATGTACATTTTTCCATAAGTATCAATGCTAAACTCGCATTCAGCAGATTTACTGTACTTCAATGATTTTTAAAAAGGGATAGAAAGAAGAGCACATGAACATCAACTTGAATTGCATTAAAAAATCCGATCGTAGAGAACACACAGGAAATAGACTCCATTTTTCAAATTTGTCCACTTTATTACGATTATATTGGATGCGCGAAACTCACGATCACTGTTGCACTCCTATAGATTTGTTTGTGCTTTATAAAGCCAGAGGATTATGCATCACGAAGACAAGCTTGTTTTTTCCTAAAAGTTACTTATCACTAACTCAAAAAAAAAAAAATCAAAAAAGAAGATCGAAAGAGAAAAGTGTGACAAACGCAATAAATGACTAATGAAATCTGGTATCTTTAGACGAGATCAACGCATGTGGTTCCGATCCCTTCGATCCCGCGCGGAACCGAGATTTCGAGATGATACAGCGACGAGATTACGAATGTGCTGTTCTTCTTCTGCGCGTTCTACGAAACGTCTGTGACGGTGAAAGAGCGACGTTATAAACGCGACTCCACACAGGCCACGATTGAATAATTGCGGATTCTCCGCCGTCACTGCTCCACATCGCCCTCGGCTGCTGCCTTCTGTGATGGCACTTTATGCCAAGTAAAACGGCCAATGGACTTTGCTTAGATCGCTTTTGTTTCCGTATTTGTTACCATTCTACCTTTATCCGTACTTCAACGCGTATTAAACCATTCATCACACAATTTTCATTACAGAAAGATCTTTTGTCTTATGTAATAAAATTTACGAAAACAGGCTATCATAGACGATTAAGGATTCATTTTTCCAAAGTTCATGTTTAATGATGAAAATGGAAGGGATGATAAAATATCGATAATTTTGAAATTCTTTTCATTTAAGGATTCGTCAGCTGTAGATTGCCATACTTTTAGAAAATCATATCTCATCAATCCGAAAAAGTTTGAAACGATGAAAGTTCACACGTGTTTGAAGATGAAATAAATTTTATTTCAGCCGTTTCATCGATACATCCATATATCTATTTACAAGAAAAATAATCTCGGCAAAAACTTCGTTTCTTCGATTTTCTTCCAATCAAATAATGAACTGAACGTTCACAATTAATGTAAAAATTCCGCAGCGTTCATCAAATAGCGTAATAAAATACAACGTTCACTCTATCTTTCTAGAGTGATCTTCTTCTCTAATGATAACAACAATAATAAAATATTTGACATATATTCAGAACATAAAAATATATCTTGGTACCAAATATATCAATCGATAAAAATGTACAATGGAATATACATATCGTTGACTTTTCTTAACGATTGACAGTAGCAATGACAAATAAAATCCTTCATTTGACAGTAGCATACAAATATTTTATAAATATCATAGTATTTGCAAACTTCCTAAAATTATCGTATCGACTAATTTCTATGACCTCTCAACCGTTTTATCCTCGCGACTAAAATCAAATCGCGTTAAGATATTTCATTTATACAATGTGATGCTTTGTAGTGGATTAATATCGCTATCGTAGTAAATTAAATCAATATATCTAAACTGTAGCTTTAAAAAACATTGATTTTTACAAAAACATTTTTCATAGAGAACGACATCTTAATTGTACATATGCAGATCTTACAAATTCAATATTTCCAATTTAATAGACAATCCGTTAACTTCCGTTTAATAATATTATTCAGTAAAACTTCTAAAATATTATATATCTAAAAATCAATTATGCATAAAATATATTGAAAGAAAGATATGGTATATATATATATATATATAACATGTAGAATATTTTATAAATATATTTCCTTATGTCCGTTATGTAATAAAAAGAACTTGTTTGGCAAATCCCAAATTAGATTTGGACTTTTCACGTTTACAACTAATTTTATTCGCTGGATATAATTAACATTTCGCGTATGTACACATGGGATGTCATTCCTGCATTATAGTTATAATATGTAAATAAATTTCTATGTTACAAATATATATTTTAACATCGGAAAAATCCGCCAAAAGGCACACTGTGCTAACATTTCTTATTTCAATTACGATTACTTTACATAACATTGGAAAGGCACGACACACATCGCGTGAATATATTCATAATCAATAATGTATAACAATAAAAGTATCATAATCAGTGCATTATCGGACTCCTTTAAAAGAAATCCGCATATACTACACATATTCCACTTTTATTCTGTATACATTCTGTAATATTATCGAAGAAGCTTTCTTTTTACATTATTAAAATTATGAATAGAAAAATGATATTTTTACAATATCTTCTGAAATTAAATGATCGAATATTAGAGTATTATATATTGATCATTAATTCATAAAATACATTACTCGTAACATCTTTAAATTATTATAGCATGGTAGAATAAAGTCGCTATAAAATTATTAAAATAATTAAGTTAATAGACTTAGATATATACAATCCGCTTACGTATAATGGAAAAGAAACTAAAGGAAAGTTAATTTTTGTTTAAAATATAAAATATAAAGCTATTTAAACAGAAATTTTTCTGTCAAATATACGAATGAGCGAAATATTTTTCTGCATGTCTTAACTTAAATACATCAACGAAAACAGAAAGGGAGAAAACAGAAATTTGGATAAAAATAGATTAAATGCTGTATTTACATCTCGACATGCAAACTTAAAGCTAGGAGCTGCCACTGGGCAAACTTAATATCTTCATTTCTGGAAGACGTTGATCCACTCTCGGAAGGGATCATAAAATGAAGTGAAAAGTGCATTGTGGTGTGTTATTGCTAATTCATTAATCGCTAATAATGAAGTGTAATATGCAGATGATTAAATCTAAGATCAGCGATGCCAGCTGCAGCACGAAGGCGAGATTGTTTTCTTAACTGATATAAATCTTTTAATTAATTCGAGAATTATTCTTATCCAAATTTTTAATTATAAAGCAAACCGATGTGAAAATAAAATTGGGATTTTGTACCAACGCAAATTTTCAATTAATTTGATTGTTTCAATCCGCAGAAGCATTATTTGTGTCCTAAAAAAAATATATAAGAAGAAGTATAATACATTTAAAATTGTTTCTTTGTAAATTCACTATTATCCGATAGAATATACAAAATTTGCAATCAATATTGAAATCTGTTCAGGAAATCATTAGTCATAAAGAGATGATTTTGAGCATTTTCTCCACGTATTCACATTCATTCGACTTGAGCGTGAATCGTACACTTCCTCCCAATCGATAAAAATAGAGCATCTCAGGGAGCAATGCTTGAGCGCGTCGGTTTTGAGCAAATTACATTTCACGAAAGATCAACATGTTTCTAAGTTGATCAAGCTAATTAATTTTTGTTTTCGTCAGTATAATAACGATTAATAACGATAAAACCTATTGTTGCATATATACGCGAGCCTATCAGAATTGTAAAACACATTTGAAATATAACGTCAGGATTGAATATATCGCGGCTTGGCCGTTGGCTCTCGGCTTGCGATAAAATTATTATCGATCTCCCTTCGTCCTCGCGTGCAACGTCACTGACCTATGCAAAGTGCGCTACCTTGCACGCGCATGTTTGCTCGAAAGGCCTTTCATGGACGGAATGGCTGATAAGGATGCAATTCTTAAGATACTTATTAAATACTTATATACTAAAAACGTAGATATGCGCTGTGCACCATCTACGACAAGAATTCGCGCGTTAATCAATATCAACTTTGACAACTTCACCTATGTTACTTTTGGCGATACAAGAAAACAATCGTAGGAAAGCATCTTGCTTTTCTATGCGAGATCTGACAATAAATAATGCCAGTTATAAGAAAAAAAAGCGATCGTGAAAAAGATCGCCAGTTCAAGAAAGAGTCGACAGACTCTTGTATCGCGCAACTGCATCTACATCTCGCACGAGCATATGTCGTGATAATAATCATTATTTAATTAAGTCACACAGCCGCACGGTTCGCGGAGACGGTTCGCGTTTACGAGTTACTCTAAGCTTATACGGTATATCATTACATTACAACTATACAAGTAATTTATACTAGCACGATGTTCGCAGTCTCTCGTTGCAGAACTAATGCAAGCGCCACTATCCGCGTTTCTATTCTACTTCGCGCTTCCTGATTCGTAGTGTAACCAATTCGCGATTCGAAATAGTGTTCGAAACACCAATTCGCGTGTTATTTGTCAAATTTTGATTGAATACATGTCATTTATGGTAAATCAGTTTTATGATTCGGCGGCACTCGGTGATTCAGCAATTATGAAGAAACCAGATCGCTATGAGTAAGTAATTAATCTACGATAAGATTGCGGTCGCTTATAGAGAGATTATGAGTTACTATTAGTGAAACTCGGTTATGGAATATCCTTCTTACTAATGATGTAACGTGTAATACGAAAATTGCACGAGTTGCATTTTAGAAAGACAAAATGGCGATATCTCATTCGATCACCACGAAATGCATTAACAAGGTACTTTGCAAAAAAGCGCCCTTCAAAAACCTTGAAAAAATCTTAGAAAATGTTTCAACGCACGTTCATGGAATAAGGAAGAGCGACCACGTCACATCACATGCGCTCGCATATTAATTTCGTCACATCCTTCTTCCATTTCCCTGCCTGTGCGAGTATACTTGAGGATTATTCAAGGACCCAGAAAAATAATTCTTTCCTCGATATCCTGTTTCAAGTAGCTTATTTTTTTTTCTCCTATAAAATAGATGATCATCAGAAGTTGTTCCGATTCATTTGGCGATGGAACTTGAAATTATTCAAAGAACAAAGAGAAACGTTTCCCTCTTTTATAAATGCTTTCTTGCGACGCTTTGGATCGATAATATCCTTCCTTTAATTCAGCGATTCTTCCTTCTCGAGTCCAAGTCGAGAACGTGCATCTATTCTTATCGATCTTTACCGAAATTCGTTATCTCAAAACGAGCTCTCGCGTTTCGTCCTGAGCTGCGCGGCTTCCGGACTCGGCGTCATCGCCGGATTATCGTAAGCGAAATCGAGAGTGGTGTCCTCACTCGGATACCGCCTCGACAGAGGAGTGCTCGTAGTCTCCGGCGTAGTGCCATTACTGTTCGCATTACTCTTGGATTCTTGTTCCACTGCGGCGCTTATCGTTGGCATAGCCAATTTCAGACCGTTTTCTTTAACCACGACGGTAGCCTCGACGTCATCTTGCACTTTGTTCTTACTGGTTGCCTGGAGCAATAATAAAATCAGTATTATTGTATTTAAAACTGTCTCGCAAACAACATTTACAAGATGCATTCAAGGATTATCAAAGTACTAATAATAGTAAAGTAATAATATTAAAGTAAAAAGAACCTCGACAGTTGCAATAACAAAAGAGGATTTGACAGATTTACTTTTTTCTTTTTAAAAGAAAATGTCATCTAGATTTATACAAGATCTAGCGGCAATCTCCCATTTCCATCGCAATAAGAAAGACCCTTTTAGAAGGGACCGTTCTATCCAGGCCATTTTACCTTCATTGCCCAATTCTTTGAGAATACAGCTCGCAAGGTGTTTTGGATCTTTTCCCATCGTATTAAAGTCCTTCCCAACAGGTACAATATCCCCAATAATGAGAAACAGGTCAACGTTGTTGTAACCGTGAACATAATCCTAAGTCTCTTCACTTCCTCTACAATACAAGAATAGGTTTTAAAAGCTGATGATGTGACAATTATGCAAGAATATTATCACAATTTAAATCAAATTAAAAATACTGATAATGAAAGTTTATGAAAATAAGTATTACTAAAATTATAATAAAAATTATTATAATATAACAAATATTACATAAAACAAATACTAACGACATTTTTATATATATACGTTTATGATGCATACATAAATCAATAGTTAAAAAATTGAACAATTCTATGTATTTCAAATATTTACAAGAAGTTTATAAAAAGAATTTACGACAAAGTGAATCCTAATTATTAAGATGCAATAAAATCAATACATTTCAGAGGACGTACACAAACATTTCATAATGTGTTTTCATTGAAATTTCGAAAATGACAATTATTCAATTACAAATTTCGTTCTAAAGTCAATTATTTTTCTTAAAAGAGAAATATTATTCTACGCGTTATAACAGAAAAAAATATTATTGTCTATAATTGTGTGAATGTCTATAATTTAAATGTCTATAATTGTCGTCTAACCGCGATCTACGCAAATAAAATAGAGTATAGATATTAAGATATCAAAATTCCTTGAGAATTTTCTATAAATGCTTAGAAAGAAATATCTGCATTCTAAATAGCTGGTAAATTTATATAAGGATAGGATTTATATCCAGGATATATTCAATTATTTTCTATTTATCAAAATAGAAATAATCATGAGATCAGCAACGATGACGATAGCATAGAGTGACGATACCGGTTCTTTAGTGATTCTGAGCGATGATCATGTAAGAATTACAAACAGAGTGACGCTTGTGCGAGATTTGCGTCGTTAAAGTCTCCAATTCTCGCGCGTGAGATCCCTCAAGCATACGAAATTTTACGATAAAATCATGCGCATATTTTGTACACACTTGAGATCACTCACCTCTGAGATCGTCGTATTGCCCTAGGCCCATGCGTTGAACATAGCGCTGATCATAAAGATAAACTGAAATCAGGGGGGGGGAAAGACTCAATTAATGTATATCTATATATTTTTAAACAAACTTTCCATAATTCGGTGCTGGAAAGGCCGCGATGTTTACATTAACTATTTCATTAATACTTTGAAACCATCTTGAAATTTTAAGTAGAAAAATATTTATCAGGGATATTAAAACTCGGAAATTTTTTTAATCGTGACTAATGCAGCAACATATGTTAATGCATGAAAGAGAAACTCGACACTATTGTTCATAAAAGTCGGACTAATAATTGCAGGAAGTTGAGTCAATTGCAAATCAGTTAATTAATATTAATTTTCTCTGGCCTTTTAATAATATTAACAATGTACTTTAGTAATATTAATAAATTCATCCTTGAAGAGAAGTGAAATTTGTTTTAGAAAAATATATAATCATAATTAAAATAAAAGTTATAATTATGTATATATAATACATGTAATATATAATATACATAAATATAATATATAGATATAATAACATATAAATATATAATTATATATTATTGTCTGTAAAAATTTATATATATATATATATATATATATATATATATATATATTGTGTATCGCGCTTTGAATTATAAGTGTTTAATGCGAATCTATCATTTGAGACATGTCTATCTTTTCCGTGTCTATATCCTCTAGATCTATTTTAAAGAAAACTGTGTTCCATACAATTGACTCGACTCGGATCGATTTGTCTCTCTCAATGCGATTCACCTCGGTGCTCTGCATTTCTTTTTCGCGTCAATGATCTACCTGTCGGAAGGCATGGGTTCTCGCACGCCTGCGTCAGGTTGAAGAGGTCGGTCGCGATAGCAACTGCAGCGCAAACAATTCCGACCTACGGTTGCTTACTCGTGGCACGTGAGCGAACGTAATCGCGAGCCCTTATCACGACTCTGCAAGCGCGAGATGACCCGGTTACAAAGCAAAGAGGAAGGTAAATCTTAACTTCCTGGGACAACGAGCTCGTGTTCGTAGATCGATCGAGCCATGAAGATGATAAGCAAGATTCGCGAGGAGTACTTCGAATCGAGATAATCCAATTCGCAATCTTGAGATTTGTCACTTTACAGTAATATTATCCGAGCGAATTTTTATTGCACCAAATAACGCAATTTACGAGTGTTATCATCTACTAATGACAAAATATCGCGCAACACATTGCGATACCCAAACTATTGATTTAACATTCAAATCAGAATATTCCATTACAGGGTGAATATAATCTAGAACAATCTCTTTAGCCATCTCTCTTTCTTTTCCCATTCCACATCTTTTCGATTATTTCATGAAAAGAACAAAATGTCTCAGCTCTTATTTCACACGATGAAGCGCTAAGAGACGCTCTGAAACTGGTTCACCAGTCGAGTCAACAAGTCCTCTCCCAATGTAAAATTTGTACATAATTCCAAACGAAGTTTACCTACGAGACGTAACCGGATATCACAACGGTTTCAATGGGGAATGGGCCGACGAAGGGAACCTTTGCAACGACCACAATATCGCATCAGCCACAACATCCAAAAGTCCCCCAGTCACTCAAAGGAACATCCGCTGATGTGGACGCGGAGAATTTCTTTCTTCGTGCGTTGGAGCGCGGAGTCGTGGTTTTTTCTACCTCTTCGTGCGTTGGAGCATGTGAAATATATCCTCCCTTCCTCCCTTCGCCACCGCGGGACCGGTGTTGAATCCCAAGCAGGAGCAGAAAGGGAAAAAGGATCTGCGGAGGAGGAAAGGAGGGGCGGGTGCCGAAGAGCACCTGAAAGAGGAACGACGAGGGGGCGAGTGGGAAGAAGGGAGAAAAGAAGCTACGTGAGTCATCAAGCGCGTTCGCGTGTGGGAAGTCGGTAGGGACAGTCAGGTGCAAAGTCAACGGACCCGAGAATCCGCTTGCGAGTTGCTATCGCCGTTGCGCACGATGATGAACGATGGCATCCTACTACTCTATCCGGTTCTCGTATGTACACGTCGACCCGCGTAAAAAACGAGAAACCAGTACGACAGGGTCATGCATCACATGACGCGTAACTGACTTCGGGTGGAAAGTAACCAGTTTTCAAACGCAAGTCTGCGAAGGAATGCATAAAAGAGCCGTTTTGACATCTCCGTCCTCGATATCGATATATTCCGGTCAACATAATCGATATCTGATATATATAGGCATTTGTAACGATATTCTTGTCGGTTGGTCTCGTTGATTCAAAGACGCATCTTGTAATTCACAGATTAAACTTTCATGTCGCATTGAAGTATCGAACACGCGGAAAGTAATGGAAGCAATGGAAATAAGAATGATAATGATATAATGACTCGATGATCGATCATTACTGGCATTAGAGATATAGAATCTCCGCTTCTTCTGATCTCTTACGAGAGTTTGTTATATCACGACGACTTACCTTGACAGTCTTTCAGGCACTCCTCTGGCTGGTAATTGCGGCTGTTAGCGTCGCAAGCGTCCGAGCATGATCTGCAATGAGTGTCGTAAGGGCTGCAGTACTCGGAGGTATTACAATGCTTCTCGCCGCACTTGACACCCCGAAGATCGAGGGCCAGCGGAGTACTGAGCACGGACAATATGACGACAATAATCGCCAGCAACGTCATGCTGTTTGTGGTCACATCCGGGAGTGTCCGGGAATCGTGGCAAACGCCGGCTAGATATACGGCCGGCTTACGTCAAATCGGCTAACCGGTTCACCGTCGCGTCTCTTTCGTAACCCAAGTATTTTTTTGCTCTGCTCCCTATCTCTTCCTGTATCTCACGGATTTAGGATACGATCGTGACTCGTTCACGATCGACACTCGCGGCGATCCTTAACGGCACTCCAAAGGCGCGCCTCGAAGAGGCTCCATGCTTATGGTGCTGGAAATACGCAAAGGAACTCCCGTTACATTTATGCTCTCGTGTCTTATGTAAATATCTATTCCTTCTTAGATACAAAATTCTTCTTATGCAAAATGAATTGTTGAACGCTTGAAAAATATTGACGGCAGCGGTATAAACTCAATATAAAGTGTATTTAAACCGTATTTGATTAACGTACTGTTTGACTTAAATATCAAATTCGAATTTAATATTGGAAGCAAATAATACGTTAATTAAAATCGAATTCTTGTTTGAATACGTTCCAACTGTTCTAACGTTCCAATATGCTCTAACATCGTATCGATATTCTTCAAAAGCGTTGATCACACGTTTGCTGTTTCGCAGAAATTCGCGCGAGAAACCCGGTTGCTTCTCTGAACAATCAAAGATATGTGTTTCGCCTCATTGATTACATCGCGATGCTAGAGGTACGTTCGGCCCGCCAAGTGCCACGCATCACCTGTGCACTCTGCCAAACACCTGTGTTATCCGTGTGCACGCGCGTGGCTGGATGCGTCGAAATGGCTACCGGTATCGCGCAACAGCGGAGATACTTTCGCTCCTACCGCTGACCTCGTTGTTTCTCACGTTTCGAATTGTGTTTTATAAATTCACGCGTTACATTCCGCGGAGAGCGTTCGAACGCTTTTTTGCGTGACACTCGCGCTCGCGTGTCATGAAAATCCTTCCCGATCGCTGACGGCAATGTATACCTTCATGATCGCAACGATAATAATTTATAAATCCGGGGAGGACGGCAGGGCTAAAGAAACGATGAAGCAGACACGAGAAGAAATTATGCATGCCCGTGTACGTGTAGGCGCGCACGCGCAATCGTCTTCAAAATAAAATATTACGCGGGTAATGAGAGACTAATATTCTCAGGGTCGCGTGGTATCGCATTTGTGACTCATTCCTCGTATCAACCGGCGAGGTAAACGCTTACTTCGCTGCCGTTTCCTATATACCTTTCGCCAAGCGAAAGAAAATCCTTCGCAGTAATCTGTGCTCTCAACCGAAGTCAGGCATGTTGAATTATACTATTTAGCCGCAAATCTCTCCGTATTATTATGACTTCAAGCAATGTTCTTTCGGTTAAAGAGCTTCTTCATTTCCCTAGTTTCGTTGAAATTCTCAAGTTAATTCTTAATTACATGAAACCCCTCTTGAATGTTGATTAAGAAATATTTATCAGGAATTCTCAGATTTGAGATCAATTCCTTCATTATTTGCACGCGACTTAATCTACAACGTAACCGGAAATCAATCGCTACTCAGCGGTTAATGTTACTATAATATGTTTAATAATTAACGACGGAATGGAGCATTCATTTATTTTGATTTTCTTGGCCGATATCTCGAAGGATGTGCCAATCGTACGTGCTTTTTCTCGCATTGCGCTAACGATTATTTCGTCGTGCTTTTAAGGTACATCCACACCGTTCAATTATCGGATATTACGTATTTTCCGGCAAACATGCAGCCTCACTTGCGATCACGAGGATTCACATCACATCGCAAACTCATTACGACTTTGCATGCGTACACGGACATCATATATACGTATAGCTGGTGCCAGATGCACACAATGAGTACAACCAGACAATACTTTAGGCTATAGATCTGATATAACAAATAGAAATCGAACGCGAACACATGGTACACTCTATTCAAATAGCTATTCTGCGAAATAAAACAGTGACCTCGGGCCATCAAATTGTTCGAGAGCCAAAGTTAGGAATAGATATTGTCAAGAAATTAAAATACGCATCCATTGTTCTTGTATTTTACTACACGCTGTTTTAAAATAAAAACGACCATGCGATATGCGTTAACGTATCAGACATAACTTATATGCTTCCAAACGATTTAGACATGATTCGATGTTATTGAAAAACATTCTCGCGTCTTCACGAATTTTTCTTCGTTCAAAAATATTGTTCATTCCATTTTCGTCATGATTATTAATATCCCTATCTCTATCGTGTCAAATAAATATCAATAATATTGTTTGCGAAATAATTGACTGCGATCTCGTTATTTGTCTCCCGTAAAGGCCGTTATTTCCGTGCGGCTTGTTCGTCGCATTCCGACGCGTAAACTCGCAGATCCGCTTTTCATTAAAGTCTCCTGATCCCGCTTTTTTATTATCTCAATGGATAATGGAAAGCGTCGATAATCGTGCCGCACTCGGCATCGCGCAATGTTCACCGAGGAAAGTTCGAATAGAAGTCAGAAGAGGTAGGCGGTGGACGACCGCAGTCAAGACACAGGAATGTTGCCTGACTGGTTCATGGAGAAGGCTTTTATATCTGCCGTTACCAGTCGACTTCTTCGTCGATACTGTAGCTGGAGCCAAAGAAACTGATCGCTTGAACTGAACGTCGCCCAATATTATCGGAAGCGTGACATGAACCGATCGTTCGCGATTGAACAATCGCTAATCATTGACGCAAAGAAGCACCGATTTCTATTCCACTTTAGCAACAAGATCTCAAGATCAACAAATTCGATGGGCTTTAAGAATTAATTCCGCGATCTTTTACAAGTCTCACGTGTTTCACCTCTTTGCTTAACGCCGATTGTAATCATCAGCCGTCGAATTGGTGTGTATCGACTATAAATCCAATATCCGCGTTAATTCCGCTTTATCTAATATCCGGAAGGTTTCGCGCTTCTTTAACACGACGAATATTAAAACAGCGTGCAAGGAACGTAATTCTATTGCTCGAACGTGCGGTCTGCTCTATCGCAAATGCTCTACAATTCGCGGCCAACATTGCGGAAAGACTCCATGGTGTACGGAACGAAACCTGCGATCACAGTGTTAAACGAGCAGCGTTTTTCCCGTAATTGCAACGATTCGCGGCAAGCTATATCTACCGAAAGGGACGGTTATTCTAATTAGAAACTGACTCATGTCGCCACACGTACTCATGTCGTACTCGGTATCTCTAACGTTTCCTCTAACATCTCGCGCGCGAGATTCATAATGCGCGTGCGATTTGCAATCTCGCAGTCACGTAGTTTACGTCAGAATGAATTGTCACGAAGAACCGCGTTACGCGCGCGATCGTCTTCCTTGTAACGAGGATCATGAATGCTGCGATAGCCATCGGTCTCAAGGAAACTGCGTTCGAGCACGCAGTCACGGTTCCATATTCCCTATCGTCGCGCAAACGACACGCGGCGAACCGGGACGTACGCTGCTATAATTAGCTATTAATTACGTGCTAATTACGTAGTCTCCGGCCGAGTTAATGTTTTCTTTACGATTTTCTGCGTGGATCGAGACGACACAAACTCGTACTATATCGATTCCTTCACCTCTCCCACGATGCATCCTAATGCATTTTTAAAGTTTTCCGGTTAACCATGCGGTTAACCGGAAGTATGAATATTATTGATGCGTACTAAGAATGATAGCAGACATATGAAGGAGAAATTATATTCTCCTTGGAAAGGACTAATAAAGAGAAGAAGATATCGATCATTGCTGACCGATTATCATCATATTCCGACATTCCAAATGCCATTGCGTTTAATAATTCTCACTTGCTTACTAAGCAAGATTAAGTTTCTAAAATTGCATCAAATAAAGAATCATTAATTATAAAATAAATTCTCGATATAAAAAATAAATCCTGCAGCTTAAAGTAAAACTTGATATTTTCCTGTTAATATATTTTTGCTAAAATTAAAAATTAATTTATTTCAACCGCTTATCCATAGCAATCGACACTTGCAATCGATAAAATTTACAAAAAAATTTACGAAAATAAAAGTGTCAACGTCAAATCAGATATTGGAAATATTTTCCATAGATTCGTTTCTATCTTTCTCTAAATGCCCTATAAATTCCAGCATATATCACATCAATGTTTCTAAGCAACAGAGATTGGTATCACACATAGAAGATCGATACCATGATGCGCATAAATCGCGAGATTATCTCGAAGCAATTCATTCGTCTTATCTTATGCAACTGTGATCGTTAAAGTCTCCGTGAGTCCGCCTCGCGGTATCAATTACTTGCAAGAAATATATTATGCATTATTTGACTTACGTAGCTCGCTATCGTATATATCTATATATATATTATATATATACATGTCAATCGACTCTAATTCGATTCGAGCAGCTCGGTAACCGGATTCTCGCGCCTCTAATAACAACGATAAACTTGACCGCCAACAGCCGCGATGTTTCCTCGCCTCGTAACATCATTCGGCCAAAAATATTCCCTCATTGTATGCTAAAAAACGGGAGATCGAAAATCAGCAGTTTTCTTAATATATCTTTACGGGATCTAGCAGACATTACATAATCCAAACTCTCTAATCCAGCTTTAAAGACAACTCGTAAACTTCCTATCTTCCCCCTAAAGATGCTTATTGCTCGTCCGTCTTCACAGCATCGATCCGGAAGAAAGCAAGACACTAGACCCTAAACGCCTTGGCGCGATATTGTAGCGCGAAAATCGCGCTGGATCACGCAGCTTACCGAGATCATCCGTGCAGCGCAATCGGCTTGGCGCACGCGCGCGCGCGCGCACCCACGCGCGGTCACGCACGATGCACCCCAATCTCGGATCCCCGCATCGCGGGAAACGCAGATACGCACGCACGCACGCACGCACGCACGCACGCACACCCGCACGCTGAAATGCGAACCCGCGCAATAGCGGCAACGACTACGCGCGCACTGTCGACGGCTTTTCGTGCTTGACTGTCGATCGCGAACCGAAGCCGAGTCGGTGACGGTGGCGGCGATTCCCTCAGGTTCTCGAACACCTCTCTCCCACCTCTTCGGGGAGCCGGAGCCATTTCGTCCCCTCCAATCGGCGCACCTGTCTCCCTGCCCGCCTGCTTCCAGCTCACCTATTCTACCACCTCCTCTTAAGTACCATTCGCTTTTTTTCTTATCTGCCATTTACCTGTTGCCGACCCGCGCGCACGCTCACCGCGTCGTTTCTCTGCGAGTGGCGATTCGCAGGTGATGTCGATGGCAGGCAGACGTCGACGTGTCAGTGCGCGAGCACGTGACCCCCTCCGAGGAAGTAGATGCATCTTCCATCACCGGAAGACAAGAAGGTTTCTCTATCCGTTCCCGTGTTGTCTTCCGTCTTTCTCGAGTGCATAGAGATTCGTTTCTCTTATTGCGATAAGCATTGCGATAAGTAGAAAATAATCAAATTCTTGTTCAATGATTTGAATTTCATTTAGTAAATTAATCGAGTTATTGATCTGAACGAAGATTCTGGAGATTCGCGCGAATGACATGACCATCTTCAAAGAAATTTAAAGCATTCAACTAACGATGCGCGTAGGAGAAACCGTTTATTATCAGCAAAAAACCTACTTGCAACGCAAAACGGACAAGGTAAACGGATAAATAATAAAGCGGGGAACGGTAAAGCGTTATCACACGGACATAGTGGGATGACGACATACATATTTATTGCGTATTAAATGTTCATACAAAGATATAACAATAACTCTCGCGTATTCGCGGCGCTACGGGTGCTAACATTATTTATTGCGGATTAATATTGTTTTTCCAGAGGAAACGAGTTATTATTGCGCACAAGGAGGTCGATTGTGGGGCGATTTGTGATCGGATGAGAGGTCGATATGTCGAACCGTTTCGGTGCGCTGTTCGCTTCCGCTTATTGGACGCTGCGAGCCGCCGTGAGTTTCCCCAAACGGGAAACACGCTCCGACAGCATCCGGAAACCGGAACGAATTCGTCGCGGCCGCGCTCGTTGACTTCTTCTCACCGTTAGAGCTTCGGTATGTCTGTTCGTTGCTTCGCGAGACTTGCTGCGCGTTGCACGAGACGAGAGATGCGTACGAGCGTTATTAGAAAAAGAAATCAAGGAAGAAACGCTAAAACGACAGCCTGGTTGAGTGCACTAATCATTGGCCGTATCTGTTGATCATCATACGGACATCAATCCGTGCGGTCATCAAAGATACAGCGACTGCCCGTTGTTGCGATACTGTTGACGATCTCGGTTGTATGTCATTGTTAATCAAACGCGGATGTGATCGAGACGTTTGTTCGTGTTCTTAAAACAACGGGCGCTTCCGCGGATTTTCAACCAGGGACGTGTTCGCGATGTGGACAATGGCAATCCATAGAGTTGGCGAACGACCGGAGCATGATTGATGAGGTGGACGGAAGGCGATTCAATCTTCCGTCAGTAGCGCAAGCGAATCAGACTAATCTAGTCGCCCCTGATAAGAATGAACATCTCGATGATACTTAAAATCTAATTGGAGATCTCAAAGTAGGTAGGTCCGGTAATTTGTGCGTATCGCTTTTGATCGTTCGTAGTCTCTAACACGGCAACTCTATCGCGTTATCCTGTACAAAGTACTCTGTGCTTACCGTTTCGTTTGCGCGTTTCGCTCGCGAAATGTACACGAGGTACACGAGGTACACGTCGGCACGCGTTCGGATGACGTTCAGATTCTCGAGTCGCGCGTTGCTCGAGGTCGACGATCGAACGGTTTAATACTGACACATTCTCTACTCGTAAAGCGGGTAGATTCTGTTACTTATCTCGGACGCATCCGACGCGCCGTACTTCACGCATGCACTCAATCACGCACGCAACGACACACCTCTCTCACTTTTTTTTTCTTTGCTTTTTCTTTTTCTTTTCTTCTTTTTCTCCTCTCCCTTTCGTTCGATTCGCCTTTCCGCCTCGAGCGGATTTATCCCGGCTGAAATGCCCTCACCGGGATACGCAACGCTACGGTTGGCCCACATTCAGCCCGTCAGCGCATGTTCATTGACCGCAGGTGCGGGGAAATTATCGAACGGTCCCTGCGATCATTGAGCACGCACCTGGCGATTGTCGATCGATAATACATCAGCTTCCTTGGTCATCTATCACGAGCCGTTGGATAGAGCAGTAAATATATGCCAATAAGCGGAAATCCAAATTTTTTTCGAAAAGAAGGATCATGATATCTAATTAACGTATTGATTTTCCTTTAATTTAATATTCCCAGCCATTAGATTACTTTAATATATAATTAGGATGAAAATGAAGGAGTTTCTCGATTAAGAACATCGGAAAAACTCGATATTTATGACTTATTCGACTGTTTTCGCAAATCTTTTTAATTTGCTAAATGAAAACGATATAATTGATATCACATGTCCAACGCCTCATACATCGCGCATGACCATTGGAGTTATCCCTTTGATAATCATGAGCAGCAGAGGGATACTCTTAAATCATTTATCTCGCATACATATGCGCATACATGCTCTCTCTCTCTCTCTCTCTCTCTCTCTCTCTCTCTCGCTCTCTCTCTCTCTCTCTCTCTCTCTCTCTCTCTCTCTCTCTCTTTAAAGCGTATTCGTTCGAGATCCACGTTCGCCGCTAGTCGGGCGAGCGCGAGATCGCGATTGATTATTATTATTATTATTATTATCATTATTACTACTACGATTGTAATCTGTGATTACAGCGAACAAGGATCGTACGGTGATAAATGCAATATATCCTGAAATTCCGCGGGAAGGATATATTCGCTTTCGATTATTATCAGTTCGGATTTGTCGCGGAATAACTTTATCAGCACTGTCAACCATGGACTGAGTATTTTCCGAGTATTTCCGGATTCGTTAAAATCACGAAGTCAAGGTCGAACGTAGACGTAAAACCGTCGGAAAGAAATGTACGCAATTTCGAACTTCTCGTAAACTGAATTGAACTAATTAATTTTGAAAAATTGATCCCGCATTCCGACGAAAAGATCATCAAAAGATCGGGATATCGGATTGAAATCATTCGAGCCATCCTCTGCAATAAATGTGTACAAATCATACGGAAAACGATTCTCTCTGAATAAATAGAGCGAAATCAATGCAGCAATATCGAATATCCCGTAGAATTGGAAAGAAACGGACGCCTTTCGCCTTCAATCGGAATCTACTGTGTACAGAGGTAATCGCGACGATTGATCGGTTAATTTATCGCATTATACATGTATGTCCTACGGATTAGATTGCCTTTGCATGTTGCAGATTGCACGAGAGGATGCAACAGCAAAAAGCCTGGCCGGAACTTGTACGTTTATCGCTTTCTTCTTTTATTTCTTCTTCAATTAGCAAGCCCGAACCAGCGGCTGCCGCTATATACTCGCTCGGACTTTCACTTTCTTCGATGGGCTTGAATTTAGTTCGCGTGCCCCGCTTCTACAATTAAACTCGCGCGAGTCATTGGGTTTGGGGGGGTAGGGGAAGGAAGAGGAGGGCAATCCGACCAGGCTGAGCCCTGCGTCGGAGTGTTCGCTTGCCAGAGTGACAATGTGAGTTTCATCAACGTCTGCGGGTGCTTTACGATCGTGTGCGCAAGCACGGATGTGAACATTGGTCTCTCGTGACAACGTGCTCCGAGTTGTAGCCACAGCTCTTACACAAAGAACAATGATTTCTCGAAGGGGGATCAGATGGACGAAATAAATTGTTTAAACGAAGAGCAGCAACGCCAATGACACTTAACGGGAAATAAAAGCCGAAGCCAATCACAAAGAGAGAGAGTTGTGTAATAGAAACGCGCAACGCGCCGAACGAAACGAAACACGGGGATAGAAATGAAAACACAATTATTAACGTTCCTTTACCTGGTCATTTTATTATTGTTCTTAACAGACGTCGATGAAATTCGCACAGGACTAATTTGCGGTTTTTTTCCCTTTTTTTTTTCCTTTACTTAGATTCAGTCTCACAAGACCACTGCATTTGCCATATTAATTCGTGACTACGTTAATACAAAATATATTTTATTATAATTTATATCGTTAATTAATCGTAATAATAATATTTATAGCTTTTTTTTTACGCTGGTGGCCACGGTAAACCCGGCGTCTGTCTCGTTTTCCGTTCGGCTCCTTAGATCGTGAGGAGACGGGACGAGGATCGCGAGGGGAGATTTCTAGGAGAGTTCCGCGGTGTCGACTTGAAAAATCAAGATTGATTAACCGCTATCAAAGTTGATTTTCAAATTGCCGGCGAACCACGGATAGATAGGACACTGGGGGACAGGAAAATTGACGGACGAGTGGGATCGAGGATTTTGGCCTAAATAGACATATTTACACGAAAGGCCGAAAGGAGAATTTCTTCGCGATAAGCGTATTCCGCGAGGTAATTTCGTTACATGGACTTTAGCTTGAATTTTGTTGGGTGCTGAACGCTTCGCGCGAACGGATCTGGGATAAACGCCGCGTTCATGGACCACCGTTCTACAAAAGATTATTTTTTTTTTTTTTTCATACCCATTCACGAAGAATTTGTTATCCTAATAGTCAGTTCTATAAAGCGCTACTATTCTAAAATTTAATGCAATTTGTGTCCATATTGGATGTATTCAGTGTACGTGTACGTGTACGTGTACGTGTGTGCGTTTGTGCGCGCGCGCGCGCGCGCGCGCGTGTGTTGTGTGTACGCGAGTACGTATACTTGTGTCATATGTTCTGTGTTACATATCTTGCATAAGATCTGCACTTCTTCAAATTATTCAAAAAGTCATCACTTGAAATAAACAATGGCGCGCAAAGCGCTACATTCGACGTTAAGGTAAATAAATAATCGATGAAAAAATATATTATTAAAAGGTAGGTACAAATAGGGGGCGGGAGGATTTGGTACTCTTCTTTCGATGAATAATAATACGTTGTGTAAATAATTTGTCTCGCGTCCATACCCTGCACTCTCCACAGCTCCCCACAGCGTCGAACCGCTTTTATCTTATTACGACTTTCACACATTATTATCCGAAAAACATTACTTGAAAAATCTGAATGCACGACACGTTCGCACTCGGTGACGCTACACCCATGAACTTCACACATCGATCTTCTCCAATTGCGTTACTAATATATTCTCGAATATAAAATTAATTGTGTAATTTAGAATATGAATATACATATATATTTTTTTATGTATTTAAATAGATTTTTTTTCTGTTTCGCTGCATGACCAAACGTCGTCAATTTCTCTCTTATTTTTCTCTCTCATACACACGCGCGCGCGCGCGCGCTACACATATATATATATATATATATATATATATATATATATATATATATCACGCATTATTTCTCTCTCACTCTGTCTCATTCATTCTCTCTCGTTCCCATACTTCGTTACGCGTTTTTTAGCACGGTTTTATAATAATTAATTGAACCTCATCTTCCGAATTCTCGTATTAACCAACAAATGCCTCACGCAACTGAAACGTCTGTAACGTATGAGATCATGTCTGCCGAAGGACACGCTTCCGAATCTTTCGACGCGCGTTACAATATCAGGAGAATCCGCGAACGTGTCCCTCGGTCCTCGATGCGTCGAGGAGTCTTACACTAATTGTATTGTGTCTCTTAGATTTATTAATGTATGCGCTCTTTCTCGCTTTGCTCTTCGCGTTGATTCGCGCCGCGTATCGGCTCCTTACGAGCCGTGATAAAGATTTCGTGAACAAGATGCGAGACACCCTCGACAGCCTTTACATACATATGAAATATCTCCATTTTGTTTCCTATTGCCAGGTCGGCGAAGTTGTCTCGCTCAAAAATTTTGAACACCCTGGAACTCGGGAATAATCGTGAAGTAGCAACGTTATCGTTCCCTCCAAGTGATCTTGCCTGACACAGCCTTACGGTTAATGAACGGAACACGCGGACGCTTCATACAATCTCTATTTTCCCTCGACTTGGCCGATTCTTGGCCTTGTTGTTTAAGTTCGTCGTCGACGACGACAGAATGATGTGATAGCTAATCGCGTGATTAACTTGTCGCGATTAATATTCTCTTCAAGGGAACAACTAAACGAAACGACTGCTGGATACGCGCTAACGCGTATCAAAAGGATAACGAAAAAGAAAATTAAGGAGGAAAGGGGAAGACCACGCGCCAATTCAATCGTACTTTTTTCACTTTCCTTCTCATACACACACGCGTGTACACGCATACATCCATTCAGTCATTTATTCATACATATATACACGTACTCATGGACGCACGCAGAAAAACTCTTCGTGTTCCTCTTGTATTGCTGGCGCATACTTGCGCAAACTACATCGTACTCCCTGACAAGAATTCCCTCTTTCTTTTATCGTTCTCTCTTTCTTTTTCTCTTTCTCTCTCGCATGCATGCTCACTAACACGTATACATACGCTGCGCAGTCGCGCAGTATTCCTTCTTCTCACGGAATAACGCGAAGAACGACACCTCAACACATCGCCGCGCGATTGGTAAAATCTAGTGTATAGTGCGCGTCGAGAGTCCGCGCCAAAAATATCGTGGATATATAGAAAATGGAAAAGGCAAAAAAAGAAAAAGAGAGAAAAAAAATAAAAATAAAAATAAAGATAAGGAAATCAAATTGCCTCTTTGATCGTCTAGACGTACTTGTCATTTAAAATCTCAGACGAGGGGAAAAAGGGGAAGGAGGTATTTGAGAAGATACGTTTAGATGACAAGATGGACCAACGATCGTCCCGTGGATCGATCTTTACGCACGACTTAATCGTCGTGCGCTCATTGCGTTCAGTGAATGTACAATTAAAAACATCGAGGAGATCTCAGTTTCTTCGCACGAGGATCGCTGTCGACGGTACCTCAGGATACTATTACCTCGCGTGAGTGGAACAACAGAACGAACGAGAAATCAAAGCGAAAGAATTCCTCGTGCGACAGCGATCCTCCGGCCGCTTCTGCCGTCGATCGCGTTTTGGCATCGCGTGCCTCGCGCCCAAAAAAATTGGTCGTTCGGTTGCGCGACTCGGTGACATCTTGCATGCACATTGAGCTCCCGTTACTGGAGCGAGATGCATCAGAATCTTCGAGGAGGAGGAACGTCTCGACGATGAATGATGACGCTCAAGACAGACATCATCTCTTGTGATTCTTCTTGCTCGTCATCCATTCTTCCATGTCGTAGCGAGACGCGAACTCGCTCCTTCTTCTCTCGCGTGCATGCGCGTTTGAATACTGCCCTGGTTGCCGTCAATCATGCTACAAATCCCACTTGTTATAACTGCAAAGACACAGACTCCAGCAACCCGATCGTGTCGCCCGGACATCGCCACCGTTGTCGCCGTCACCGATATCGTTGTTCCCCAGACGATTGTTATTGTTGTTATTATTGTTTCTATTGCTATTGCTGCTATGATGCACCATTATGATATTTTCGGCGATGGTAACGGGAGCGGCGGACTCGTTGACGATGGCGGAAGCGGTGAGCAGGCGGCGCTCGTCGTCGACAACACCAGCGGGTCGCCGACTATCCTATACTCAAATGCTCGTCGGTTTGCCGCTTGGTTCCACGGCTTTGTCGTTGCTGATTCGTTGGCT
Source organism: Eciton burchellii (assembly GCA_020341155.1). Taxonomy (NCBI): domain Eukaryota; kingdom Metazoa; phylum Arthropoda; class Insecta; order Hymenoptera; family Formicidae; genus Eciton; species Eciton burchellii. The sequence goes on along the minus strand of JAHMML010000016.1, from coordinate 1,447,712 downwards.
ACCGCTCTCGGGCGGAGATGGTGATGCACCGCCGTCCTCTGGTCGGGATACTGACGGCTGCACACCATTTTGCACGTAATGTGTCAGTCGGGTGGGCAACGAACCCGAATTGAGCTGGTAGAATTCGATCAGCTGCAACAAGTCGTAAAATTTCGTCGCTCCCTTGTCGAGGGTATACAACCAACAATTACGGCGCTCGTCAAAGACCTGAAAGGAACAAACGGCTCGACGTGAGTATGCTGACGCGCTGATGCATTGCCGAGCAACGCGTGAAGTCTGGAAGACACCGCAGAATCGTCCAAGATTCTTCACGTTGCACATCTTAAACTAGGATAGAACGAAATTCGTGATGTAATTGAAAACACCACGTCATTCAATCGTTATGCTTATGCTATGATCGATATTATCAACTGGTCGTTTCGTTAAATAATGCCGAGGGAGTCGTTTAACGTTTAAACGACGTAATCAATTTAAATCTCGATGTTTCTTTTCTTTAGCAACTTTTTCTCTTACTAGCAATTTGCTCGCGATCTTCCAGTTCGAATTGAATGATCGACCGGAGAAATCTTTTCTTGCTACTTTTAATCGCCGCAAAACTAGCTAGTAAGATCTTTTACTCGTCGTTAATCGTCGATCAGGCGAGGGATACTTACGGGCTGGATTTGCGCGTGAAAGATCTTGTCGCTGTATTTGTAGGTCAGCACATAAGCTCCCGGATTGCTCTTACTCTCTCTGACCAGGAATACTCTGAAAGCATACAGGATACAGATCTCATGAAACTTCCGAACAGCCACTACAACGTATCAATTATTCCACTTCTCGATCGACTCTGAATTAAAAACGGTAATTGAACGACAATTCGGCATAATGAAATCGTAATTAATATCATCACGCAATCATGCCGAATACATCGGACATTCATAATTGTATGAATTCATAACGAGTATTCATGCCGTGTTACGCAGAATAATCCTCCGCGGAAATGCGACTTTTCTGGAAAGTTTCAGATAATACGCGTATCGCTTGAAGGTGAAAAGATCAGAAGCAGCTGACGATATCTGAACACGAGTTAGCAATACTGCAGATTCAGCAGAGATAAGCTGTTTATTGTATATCGCATTGCAACAAGCAGTGGTGAATCCTTCATACCAGGAAGAACGAAACAACAACTCTTCCAAGCGTATCGCGATGTAAATTAGTATAGTCGTAAAAGACAACGGCACGAGTGCACAGCTCGAGGAAACAGGCAGAAGTGAGCAGGAGAGAAGATGGAGGTCAAGGGATGCAAGGCGATGACGACAAGACCGACCGATCGACCGGTTGCTCGGTTGCTCGCTCGGTCGGTCGCTTGGTCGATCGGTCGATTGGTCGGTCGGTCGGTCGGTCGGTCGGTCGGTTGGTCGGTTGGTCGGTTGGTCGGTTGGTCGGTCGGTCAATCGATCGTGAGGCAAGACAACATTGCAGCAAAAAGAGAGAAAAAGAGAGAAAGAGAGAGAAAACGCATCGTAAAACAATCGCAAGGCAGCCACGCGATCGTAAAACTCTAACGAGTGGAAGAAGCGGTCCTCTCCTCCTTCTTCCTTTCTCTCTTACATTGAGAAATCCCGCCACCGGCGAACAAGAGAGAGAGAGAGAGAGAGAGAAAGAGAGATTATAGTCCCGTTGAATAAATTTCGCCCAGGAAGAGATACTTCATCGCTCGTATCGGGATAAATACTTGATATTATTACGGTACGGGCGATATAAAATTATTTTATACGACGATACGGCGACAGTGTGTTTACGCGGAATTTCTTATTCACTGTCACGCGTACCGTGTCTGCGTAAATCGAGGCGAATCCTTTCCATTTATAAGTCATTTCGACGGTTTAATGATTCGTAACGATCTTAAATTTCGCGCAGATAGAGAATCGGAAGCGCTTAATTGGCCGTTTCATCGCAAGAGGCACTTTTTCCCTGCGACACTGTAACTTCTCTCGCTCGAGAGAGAATCGAGAGAGCTTGCCACGCAACAGCTTCATCGCGACCGACATTTCCCTCGAGCGATACGATTATCGTCGGCGCTAATATCGCGAGGCGTCGCGAGGCTTCTTCGGGAAGCGGAGCCACGCATCAATATTACGTCGTTCACGATATTTATTTGTAACCGTAGGGACGGTAATGCTCGCTAATGTTCGGTATCATCCCTCGTCAACCCCGATGCTCGCGTCCAATAGAATATTCATGCGAGTGAATGTCCCGCGTCCCGCGTATCGCCAGACAGGCAGATAACAGACCGACAACGGTGACTCTAGCCTCGGCTACGGAACGGTAATGTCCAAGGACTACCCCGAGTTAGGATAACGACGTTACGGCTTCCGTGTATGGTACAAAGGAGAGCCCCGTCCACCGTTAGGATACAGAAGGTCCCCTCTATCTCCAGCGAGCTGGCCGAGCCAACGTCGCGACGTCGAGAGAGACAAATGGCGATTAGTAGACAATGCCCGGGGTGGAATCGATTAGAAAGTTTTTCACGTCCGACGACGACTACGAGGACAATGACGGCGAGGATGATGACGACTGCGAAAAGAAGACGAGACAAGACAAGGGACGAGGGAGCGAGGAGAGGTGCCCACGAGTGCCAGGTAGAAAGACACAAAGCGGGGAATACTCCATCCCTCTCTCTCTCTCTCTCTCTCTCTCTCTCTCTCTCTCTCTCTCTCTCTCTCTGTCTCCTTTTTTTTTCCTTTTTCCGCCAGTGCCAAGGAACGGTAGGCAGAAAGGAAAAGGAGAAGTGCGCTCGCGAGAACGCGCCGAAGCGGCTACGATCGAGATTATGCAAATTTATGCAAGAGCCCCCTCCCCCTCCCCCTCCCCCTCCCCCCCAAAACGAACGTAAAACCCGGAGACAACTACGTGATCCCCGGAGCACTCAATTACGCGGGACTAAACGCGACGAGATGGATGGAGAGAGTCGTTAATTAACCATTTATCCGCGATTCCCGGCGCCGGTACGGCAAATAAAAGATGAGATCGAGGGACAGGAAGGGGGAGGGGGAGGGGGACACGAGCCGGGATATCGGCAGAACGTTACCAATCGCTCGGGTCGTGACTCGCCAGAAGGTCGTCAGTAAATGATTGACGTGCCCGCGGATGGCAGAGATTCTCCCGATCGTTCAACGGAATGCGATTCTTGGAGAGGAACCGCGGAACGAGACGCGTCGCGAATCGCTGATGCGCGTTAAAGCAAGCGTGATTCGCGCGAATTGTGCCTTTTGTCTATTGGTAATATCCTTCATTTCTCTCGTAACTTGGGAATACTCTTCCAGTACTACTCCAGGGCTACTCCAGCGGAGTAGCCTTCGAACGGCGGCGATTTCGTCTCGTTAAACGCGCGACAACCCCTCGTGGGAGTAACGTTCCGTGCCTCGAAACGAATACAATGAGATCTAATTTAGAATGTTATAGTTATGTAATAGTTCCCTAATGTTTCAAGGGCGTGTCCACACGTGTGACGCTCGCTGCGATTACCGGGTCAATACGGGTTAAATGCGGGGGGTCAATATGGTCGCAGTGACGGATTCAGAGACCAGGGCAAGGCGGTAGGTAAGAGCAATGTGAGAGGAGGAAAAGGGAAGAAATGCGAAGGAAAATTATTCTAGTGGGAAAAGAAAATTTGCTTAAAATATGATATGCAAGAAAAGATACTTGAGGATTATTGTTATACTTTTGTCTTATGCCTTACGTTCTTGGTCTTTATGCATTATCAATTCCTCGCGTTCGGCAAATCGCGCTCAGCAAATCTCGAGTATCCTCAAGATCTTTTTCTCTCTTCTGGATTCATTTCATCGTTATCACGAAGAAAGACGTATCACTGGAACATAACGGCGAAGCATCCCGCATAACCGAATTGCTCGGCAGACAAAGTATCGTGCCGTTAAGATTCAAACGCGCAAACGTGAACGGATTAGCGAATAAGACAAGCGACATAGTAAAAAGAATGACGACAAGTAAAGGTGGGCGAAAGAAACAGAGGACGCTTGATGGGAATTCACGATCATGATTTACGATGGCTCGTAATAATCGCGAGGATTACGCAACAGCACCAGCCAGGCGTGTCGCTCGCGCCGGCAGTTTCGAGGTCGTAACTCTCAACCGGTTCGTGCTGGGCTCTTACCGACCCGCGAATGATGACGATTATCATCGCCAGCATCGACCGGTATTTTCGGGAGGGAGGCGGAGAAAGGGAGAAGAGAGGAGGACATCATTACGACACCCGTGTTGCAACCCGTGACGACGTTCTATCGATCAACCCGCCGGGCGTGATTGAACGATTCTCGGAGGGGAAGTGACGTAATTCCGAGAGCGCAGCCTCGATAGAATCACGGCCGAAGTTTCTCGGATCAAGTTTAACTTTTCGTCAAAAGCGCGCGGCTCCGCGCCTCGAAATGAATTCGCAGCATGAATTCGCGGAGAAAGAAACGTGAACGAAGCTCCATGGCGAGACCTTGATTTCCACATCGTCGTTCATCTCTTATTAATCCGAGATACTCGAGGCCACGTAAATCGGTGCTTGGACAATTCAAACGAAGATAACAAAAGTTTTTCGAACATTGCGCTTGATCCGAAGGACAGCCTGGCGGGCTATCACCATTCCGTTGGAATGAAATCGTAAATCGCGCAAAGTTGAATAAAGGACTGCGCGTTTTTACAGTTTACTCTGTTCTTCTTTCCTCTTTCTCTCTCTCTCTCTCTCTCTCTCTCTCTCTCTCTCTCTCTCTCTCTCTCTCTCTCTCTCTCTCTCTCTCTGTCTCAAGAATCTCGATTAATCTGGAAACTCACCCGTCGACGCTGCCGTGATCCCGTATGATAGCTGCTGCAACTTCTCTCTTGAGGCCTCCGTGAAACCATGGTTGAAGAACATGTATGCCACCGTCAAGACCGTGCAACCTCATCATAGCGCAGCCCGGTGGTGTCCGCGAAAACGGTCGCCATCTTCGTCGCCAGATTATGCCCTCGTTTTCGGCTATGTCCTTGGCTTCCTTCGGGTCATCGACAATTCTGCCGACACTACCGGTAAAATCCATCGCTACGCGTGATCGTACGGATTCCTGCAAGCAAGAGGGATTTTTCACTCGTGAACACGTTCTCGCCTCATCGCATTCTTGAAATTTGAAGATCTCGATTAAGATGTCGCTCACGCGACATCACGCGTTTCCTGTCGCGAGATCTGATCAGAACTCGTTAGCCTGGGATATCAGTCGCACATACGCTTGCAGAGAATATTCTCTATATCTAGGAAATGAGACAATTTGCGAAAACTTATTGGCAACGAGGGAATCACACATCGCGCATCGAGAGACGCTCGACGGGCGAGCGATTTTTGCGGCGTGCTCGATGATCCTGGAAATAAATACGTCTGTCGGTAACCCGAGTATGAAGGCGAGCCCGGCGTTTATCTCTGGCAAGCGGAAGCTCGTCCTTTACGAGCGAGCATGATGAAGGGAGAGCCGCCGTTCCGGGCTGCCGCCGAACGCTTTTATTTGGGATTAGAAGCGCGGGTGGTTTCCAGTCCGGTAAATAACTCGTTCCGCGAAGGGAAGAAAGAGGGAAAGGTAGGAACGGCGAATTCCCATCGCTTCTCGTCTCTCCTCAAACGATCCACGGCGAATAGGAGGCGAATCTCGTGCAATTATGCTCCGGACGCGATACAGCCGCTAACAATGGCCGACGATAACTCATCGCTGCCGCCCGAAGGCAATAATTTTATCCGAGCGAGCTCTTTCCTTCCGCGCAAACCGCGATTTCGCAATCGATGGCAGAGCTTCGGGAGAGCTTCGCGAAGCGAGCATCGCGCGAGATGATCGCGGTAATATCGAGATGAACCGGGAGACAGCTGCGTGTAATTGAGATATCCCAGTTTGTAATCGCGTATAATCGAGTCGCCGCGTGTGCGGCTAACCGGCAATTTCTAATATCCGAACGTACGATGCGTCGAGGCTATATTTATCGTGTCCGCATTTCAAGCGCGATTAGAAACCGTGCGACTCGCCCGGTGACAGCTGGCTTCAGCGAGCGGAGCGATAAATAGTCGGGGCGCATCTGTGCCTCGAGCGAGTTCACGAGATATCTGGCTGTTTATACCGAGGTATCGGGCCACTCGCGACACCGTGCCCATCCTGAGGAGCAATTCGAGTCGTATCGCCCGAGCGACTCCAATCCCCTGTCCTTAGGTCCTCGATAACGAGCAAAAAGCCGGTGCTGCGCGCACGTACTGGATTAGTCGGTCGTTAAAATAAATAGACGCTCACGGTGCGAGTACGCACGGGAGGGAGAGAATTACGGAAGATAGGGAGAGACAGAGACAGAGACAGAGAGAGAGAGAGAGAGAGGTGGGGAGGTTCCTCATCAGCCGGAGAATTACCGAGAACTCGAGGGTGCTTTCGGGAGAGCCCCCGGAAACCGGGAAAGCCGCTGCGGCCCCCGCGCATACGCCTATAACGTGGTCGACCGCGATCGATGTTCAACCGGCTCTCACTTCCAGTCGCTCTTTCTCTAAGCCTCTGCTCGATCTCTCTTGCTCTCGGGAGAGAGCGGGAACGAGAGAGAGAAAGAGAGAGAGAGAGAGAGAGAGAGAGAGAGAGAGATGCTCTCGTGATAGGCTTTCGTCGTTCTGGGCCGGCCTTGACATGGAAGGGCCGACAGTCGACGAAATGGAAATCGTTCTTTGATACGGCAGGAAAGATGGTCCGCGCGTTTCGAAAAATCCTCGAATGAATATCTCTCTCCCGGATATTTCATTCTCTCACCAGCTGCTGCCCGGACACGCAGCGAAATAGAGTAAACGTGTCGCGCATTGTCGAGATCGAAGAGCAACGAAGAAACCGAAACTATCACCGAATGGCGCATGGGCGCAGCGAGGAATTAATAGCAGCGCCAATCGATGCTATCGAGAAATGCTGTCGTGATAGTGCCGTCGCCGCTATCGGGGAGGAGCTTCCGCACGCAAATTGATTTTTAAACGGTGCACCGTCGAGCGGTGTCAGAAGCGAGCGGGCTTTGCGCCCGGCGGCGCACAGCCCGAACCAATCAAAATCCGGCCACGTGTATATAATATTTTAAGGGATGTCCGACGCGAGCAAAGTTAATGCACGCCGGGCTTTCCGGGTTCCGGGCGAGTTTACTACTTCCGGCCTAACTTGGTCGACTTGAACACGTAGAAGCGCGAGGGAGGGAGGGGGAGTGAGAGAGACTTTCCCGCTCGACCAGGTTTCCTCGTCGTGTTTTATCGTTATTACAAGCTCCTTCGAGGTTTACGACTCTGTGCAGCGGATAACGCTCTACATCCTTCCTCCTTCTCTCGTCGACCCCCCTCGCCGGTTCGATCAACTTCCACCCCCGCTTCGTGATGCGCTAGCCGCCGGAAATGACGCGTCCAGGTCGCGCGACCCAACCAACCACCCCGTGGCGCGTTTCCCCTCGTAATGAAGTTTCGTTACGCCAGCCGCTACACCAGCGAGATGCGTTATAATCTTGTGTCAACATTGAATTTCTACATCAAGCATCCCGGCAATTAAATCTCGAGAGAGAGAGAGAGAGAGAGAGCTGGGTTCCGTTCGAATCGTCTCGACTAGCGAAAAAGCTGGAATAAAGGACAAAGTCGTCGCGTTCGTTCTCGAAACGTTCAATTTCGCGTCTGCTACTTTTCGGAAACATCGTCATCGCGATCGCGGCCTCTTACGCCGGCTGATCATCAGTTTTAGCCCGCTAAATCAGCGCTGTTCCAACACTCTTATCCGCGCGGCATCGCGCCGGCGTTTCCCGTATTATTTCCCTTTACAACGTTCTAAATCGCCGTCGATATAACGGCGACATTACGAAATTGCTAGACGATATCGCGCCTCGCAGCAACGATCGTGCGAGCGTACCACCCGCGTGTGCGCGCCGGCGATTGGATTTCCCTTCTCTCTCTCCCTCCTCTTTCTCTCTCTCTCTCTCTCTCTCTCTCTCTCTCTCTCTCTCTCTCTCTATCTCTCCTGCATTGCTCGTTGCACCGTTCGCGCCGCATCTCCCTCGTTATCGTGGATGCCTAACGTAGTTTTACGACCGATAAAAGCGTCCCTCCCTTGTTGTCTGCCGGAAACGTATCGTTTTACCCGAACCTGGCTGCTGCTACTGTTGCTGCTCCTGCTGCTGCTGCTGCTGCTGCTGCTGCTACTGCTGTTAATGGCATAGGCGTCTGTCCGGCCAGGTATATGAGGAATCAGTCTTTGTAAGCGAGATAAATTCCACGCAATTAATTATAAACCGGCGATTCATTCGGATGAGCTATGTCGCGCGAACATGCACAGCGCAGCAGGATCGTCGTCTGCCACGCGTTTGTCATTTTGTACGACATTCCGTAATTTTCAATTCTCAATTGCACGAGTCTCTCGAAATGTCGGATCGGTAACGGCGCCGTGAATGAAGGAACAAGAAGAAAAAAACGGAGGCTCGAATCCATGAATCAGCAATGAAGAGAGATTACTGCGAGGGAATCGCAGAGCGGCCAGAGAGCGTCGAGCAGAGGTATCAAAGACGTTATCGACCGGTCGATAGTCGTTCTTTGCGTGTCACTGGGTTACTATCTCGCCGCGTGACCGCACGTAATGCAGTGGGGGGATCATGAGATCATGCCCGCGAATGATTGCAGAAGCGAAGAAGCGAAAGGGATCAGCAAACGTCGTATAAAACGCCATGTACGAAACGAGCGGAATGAACGACTCCGGCGAATGAAGGCAAGATGGGGCAAAGCTCGTAAAGAAAGACCGCGTCTTTAACGAGCTCCTTAACCGCCGGCGAAATGCGAGAATCCGCAGATATAGACGGAAGCTCGCTCAATGTTATCTAGAGCGCGGCCGTTAAACGTCGCTTTGCCTTTGGGTGTTACTCAATTTCCTGTTGTTTCACGATCACGAAAAGAAAAAAGAAGAGGCTCATCGCCTTATTCCGAGATTTACGGTTCCGAGTAACGAAACGAAACGGCAAGATTAAAGCCTCGACTAAGCATCCACGAGCATCCTCCTCTCTCGCGGCTTAAGAGGATCGGGCGGGGACGATTAGCCTTCCGAATCCGCAAGGGACATCCAATGAATTGGGATTACGCTTTTTCGCATCCGGCCGTGCGCGGTATCGCTGCAGCCAGCAGGCTGCGTCTCCCGTTATGAAGAAATTTCGCTCGCGCGACGTTATCGCGCGAGAGACGCGGACGAGGGATTTTCCGATAAGCGCGGCTCGGTCTCGCGGGGGTCAACGCGGCAGCGCGGTCAGAGATAAAGCCGTTCAAGGTGGTGTAGGGAGGAGCAAGGGAGAGATCGCACCTGGAGAACCGACTCGCGCGGCTGCGACTCGCTGAAGAACAGTATCGACCCGGTCCCTCTTCTGTATCGCTGCCACGTGGACGCACACGTTGCTTGCACCTTGGCGGACAAAGGGATTCCCGAAGCGCACGTGGAACACGCGCACGGGGAAGCTTCGCGTCAAGATCCGCCCTTGTCCGCTCGCGGGAACCCCGCCGGCGCGAGTCGGGGCAGAAGGGCTTTTTTTTTTCATCGCGATTGGATACGTTATTTCCGGCAGTACACCGCGGGGGTTTATCGCCGCATATCACCTACCCCGCCGCGCGAGAGACGCTCCGAGAGACTGATATTTTGTATAGGAATAAAGCGATGCCGCAAGCGCACGACGCGCCTCCGCGTTTATTTATACGCGCTAAATCCGGCAGTGTTCTCTCTTTTTCTCTCTCTCCCTCTGTCACCCTTGAAACTTACGCTACGGCGATATGTCTCTTTTAACTTGACACGTTGGAGATTTCCCATTCGCGATACTCCCGATGGCCCCTCTTCTCTCTGAACGCCTTTTATCTCGCTCTACGGACACTTTACGAAAAGGTCTCGGTGTGTTAAAACTTGGAAATCGGGGGTAGTATAGGACTACTCGCGCCGTGAGAATACTTAAACATGGTAATAAGCTTAATGTACTTAACAAAGCAACCATTCAGGTTTTACCAACAAGTTTCGCTAACAAGCTCAGTTCGGAATTGCTTATCAGGGACGGAGAGGTGGAAGGGGGAGAGAGCGAACGCGATTTTCGCGGAGGTGGAAAATTCAGAAGAATTCAGAGCTCGATCCCGAAATTATGAACGCATTACGCGAAGGCACTTCGTTCTCTCCATTAGCGCGGAAGCACAACCAGAGATGCAACAAGATCATCATCAAGCGCGTAATCCCCTTACATTTCGTACCATGCGCTCTTTGCTTATGGGGTGCGCGAGGGTGCACGAGTCTTCGCTGCGTCCGCGAGAAAAACTCCGGAAAATCGCGACAACGCGATCGGTCTTCCACTACTAGCTCTCGTCGAGAAAATCTGCTCGCACCCGATACCGACCGCACGGCGGTCGCGAGAAGATCCATAGAGCAGGGTTGACAACCCCTGACAAGCCTGTTGCTAGGCGCCCATCAACTGTCTCCATGCAGGATAGAGGAGAACGAGCGTGCGAGCGAGCACGCAAGCGAGCAAACGTGGGCCTGCCTCGCTTCGCACCGATCGACGCTACTGCGCATGCTGCTCTTTGTTCCCCTTGCCTCCTCCTAACACACTGCCCCTTCCCTCTTCCTCTATCTTCTCTTCTCGCCCTCCCCCCCTCTCTCTCATGCATTATACACACACACACACACTCTCTCTCTCKCTCTCTCTCTCTCTCTCTCTCTCTCTCTCTCTCTCTCTCTCTCTCTCTCTCTCTCTCTCTCTCTCTTCGCATGCACCCCTACTAGTAGTTGGTCTGCAACCCCGTGGCACGAAATCCCCCCCCCCCCGCGGCGCCGCAAAAAAAGCACGGCCGAGGTCCGATGGATTTCAAGTCCGGTAATGCTCGCGAACTGCCTGTATTCGTTTCTCCTCCTTCTCCTCCTCCTCCTCCTCCTCCTCCTCCTTCTCCTTCTCCCTCGTAATTTTTAGCAATTCCTAGCAAATCTTCCTAGCAACGACGACAACGAGGGATCTTATATCGGTCTTTTTTCTATTGATTTCTACCGATCGCGCGCGGATCGTTTAGCCGCGTCAGATCTAGCCGCGAGCTACTGGTGACACATCACAGGTCGCACGGAAGCAACGAAGAGGGGAAAAAGATGCGGCGGCAGGGGGGGGGGGAGTCTATGGGAAAGATCCTCTCTCTCCCGAGAAGAGCGGAGAGGATTGATCTGCGAATCGAGGAGGAGGAGGAGCTCTCTGCCATGAGCACGTCCATCATCAATCAACCGGTTCTACCGTTACTTTCAAGCTTTCGGATATCAGCGCGGAATACGAACGATACTTTTATCATTCACGCCCGGATCTCACGAAAGTCAAAGGGGGACACCATGCGATCGCATTCGTGAAGGAAGAGAGGTGCAGCCGGTACATCTCGTTTGAGCCTCGAGTAGCTTATCCGATGTCTGAGGAGACGGCAGAAACTTGACGTTAGACAACGCTTCTGCCTATCGTCGGGCTTATGCACGCGCAGGGTGTTACGCAATGATCTCGCCGGCAGCGGCCGCTATCGTGCGACTACGACGATGACGCACGTACAGCAGCTCGGTATTAATTGTCCGAGGTTATCAGACAAAGGCGAATTACTGTCACAAAACCGTCGTCGGCGCGCGACATGGTCGTCACGGTGCGGCTTTCGCCAACTGCTCGTTGCGGAAGACACATAGAGAGGAGGGCGTCTCCTAAATTGCATCGGATACGCTCCGTCTCGGATAGTAGTCGACCGGTAGTTTAGATGGACGTTAATTGAGCCCGGCGATTCGCCCGGGAACATGGATTCTCGCGCAGAGAAAGAGAGAGAGAGAGAGAGAGAGAGAGAGAGAGAGAGAGAGAGAGAGAGAGAGAGAGAGAGAGAGAGAGAGAGGAAAAGGAAGACGAAACTCGCTCTGAAATAATGGAAGAACGATCCGTGTCCGAACACAATTCGCCAACATTATCTCGGCCGCGTCGTCGAACAAGGACAAATTACGCGAACACGATCGGTTTGCACGGGATCTTTCGCCCTCCCTCCCCCTATCCCCGATCCTCGTCGCCGTGGTCGTTGTCGTCGTCGCGTTGCGCAACCACCGGAGCTCATCCAGCCGAGGACCGATGATTGACGTAAAATTATGCAAAAACTGTCGTCGTCCCGCGGGCTCGCCGGGAGTGCTTTTTTCGCGCGGGGTATGTTTCCCCCTCGGTGACGGGCGCGGACAAAAGAGCTCGAGGCAGCGTCGGTTCTGCGGCTGACATCATTTTAGAGATCAGTCGGCATTAGGGAAGAAGCGGTGGCGGTATAAAAACGGCAGCCTTTTAGCAGCCGGCGACGATGACGACGGTGATTCCCCGAAGGGAAGGAAATATCGCTCGCGACTCTAATTGAGCCGGTTATCTCGATATGGTCACACCAAAGGCCGGGACATGAGAAGAAAAGAGGCGAAGAAAAGAGGGGAAATGGCCAGAGGAGGATTCTGAGCACGTCGCGAGATACCGACCGCGCGGGATTTATGAACGTAATCTCGCCATGCCAAGTATCGACATGCTGGCCTCCTAATCAACCTGCAGCAGCCCGGCCGAGTTCGGACAAGTTTGCAGGATGCGCCTTTTTCGTGCTAACGATTAGCATCGTGCCGACGACGCGTTAACACGGCCATAATGACAAAACGAGAACAAGAAGAAAAAAAAAAAAAAGGAAAAAAAAAGAAAAAAAAAAAAGAGAAAAGGGGGAAACGTCGCGCGCGCCTTATAAAATGCTAAACGAGCTGTGTATCGCTTCCCCCACCCTGTGACTCCCTTTCCCTCCCACCCTTCCCACCTCTCCGTCACTAACTGGCACCCTTGGTTCAAGTTAAAGTATTCCAACTTTACAGCTGCAACAAGTTTCCGAACTTTAAGCGTAACAAGCGTGCCCCGGTTGTCGGGAAACGAGGGAAAAGAAAAGACGTCGTATCGCGCCGACTGCGTCCGATGGCGTCCGAGGCGAAGGTTCATCGGTCCCGAGAATCGGTCGTCGCGAGCGACAGTGCGTGCGCAGCACGTACATAGAGTATACCGATAAACTTTACGCGCACTCGCGCGATGTCGGTGACACCGCGCGCGCATAATGCGCCTCGCTGCATTCGGAGACGCGGCGTTCGATTTCCCCGCCGCCCCTTGCGCGGCGGTGTCCCACCGTACACGGCGATTATGCCCGCTCGTACGCCGCATACGCGAGGGATAAAGAATGATAAATCGGCCGGTCGCGCCCGTGCAATTTAAATAATAAACGACGCGAGCGCGAGCGCGCGCGCGCGCCTCCGAAAGCGAGAAAAACCACGGACTCGTGCCAGCCAGCGATTACGCGCCGCGGCTCTCTCTCTCTCTCTCTCTTTCTCTCGCCATTGTACGTCGGGTTAATCTAACCTTCCCCCCGCTCCCCCTGCTGCCCTCGGTCGATTAATGCGATATGCAAAGTCGCGAGGCGAGAGCGGGCGAGTAATAAGACCGATACGGGAATCGTACGTCGTTTAATTATTTCGCTCCGCCCGCGCTCCGCTCGCGATCGTCCATCAATGTTGATGATGATGATGATGATGATGATGATGATGATGATGATGATGATGATGATGATGATGATGATGATGATGATGATGATGATGATGGTGATGATGATGATGATGATGATGATGCGAGCGAGCCTCGGCGATCCGCATTCCGGCGCGAATAAGAGAGCAGCGCGCAATATTGTCTCATGGGGATTACAAATCCCAAGTATTTGTTTTTGCTGTTGTCTCGTTTAACCTGCCTCGAGGAGCTGCACCGAGTCATCCATTGATCATCATTTCTCCACGCGCTTGAGATACGACGTTGCATTCAGAGAGCGTCCCAAAGCATCTTGTGCCATTGGGAAATATCTCCGATCATCGATAGACGTGGACTCGTGCTGCTATAAAACGTAACGCAGGTCCGAAACGATATCGCAACGCGCACCTCGTTTGAGATCTTTGAACCTTCGATGGGGTCACTCGAGGCTTGCACAATTCTCTCTCATTCTGGATAGACTAGAATAGGAAAATCTGGCCGACGAAGGCGCGATAATAAGCGTAACAGCTCGGTGCCACTTTTCTTCTGCTTTTCCTCCAAGAGCTTTCCTTGGAGCCGACTTTGAACGCACCAGATGACTCGCTCTCTCGAGTAGAACGCGCGACAGAGCGACCTTGGTCCTTCTCCTTCTCTCTCTTTCTCTCGATAGATAGATAGATGCGAAAATTGCACCGCTAGACAGAGAAAGCGGATGCACTCGCAGCTATTGATTACTCGCGGGAAATGGCGCGCTAAGAAGATTGCGGGAGGATCGAATGAGCTTCGCGAAGGAGCGCGAAAGCTTCGTCTCGCCGAAGCCAGGAAGCTTTCGCTGCGAATCGCCGAGCAACTGCAACCTGCCACGAGTCGTCTATTAGATCACCCGATGCGCAACTCGATTTTCTCTGGTCGATAATTGCGTGTACATAAATGTACATAAATTAAGACAATTCAATGTTGTCATTCATGCTTAATTCAGCATAATTACATCATTGCTCGCGCGCGCGTGTGCGTAAGAATGTCAAATCACAACAGTGACTATGATGCAACAGCACTATGATTTCATACGACGGATAATTATATGTACAATTTGAAGCGAGCGTTGACACTGAAGTGAAAACGCGTACTCCCTCTTTCTTAATTTCTCGCATAAAATCATGAATGAACGTTTATTGTATACACGTACGTGTATTGTTTTACATTCAACTGCACAGTTCCGCATAAAACCCGCAAAATTACGCCCTATCGGATCTCTATGTGCTCTCGCGAGCCAAATGTTAACAGACCACGCGCGACACAAGTGGAATTCTGCAAAGTGTTCATACTCGATACGATTATTAATATAATAGAAAGAATGTAGAGCGGCGAGGTGCCAGAGCGCATAGGTTAAAATTAGCCGGTCGGTCACGTGTGCAGTGTTCTTGACAGAAGTGTTAAACAATTTTGCCAGAGACACGTTCCAGCGTGAATAAAAATAGGCACGATAATTCTGAGCGGAAGATGGAAGAGCTAGAAAGAGAGCGATAGAGAGAGAGAGAGAGAGAGAGAGAGAGAGAGAGAGAGAGAGAGAGAGAGAGGGAGAGGGAGAGGGAGAGAGAGAGAGAGAGAGAGAGAGAGAGAGAGAGAGAGAGAGAGAGAGAGAGAGAAAGAGCTAGTCGCGCCGAGAGACGCACGAGCATCCCGAGACGGCCGGTCGATTATTGACATCAATACACCTTTTAACTTGCTCAAATGGTCTTCGTTACTTCAAACATTAAATTGACTGTCGGAGGCCCCGAGTGTCGCGAACTCTCGCTCCTCTGCAGTATATCACGAAAGCCGAAATTTTTACGAGACACCCGTCGTCGTTTCTCAAATGTAGAATCATCGATTCTGCGGTGCAGTCTCTTCTCTCGTGGTTCGTCGAAATCTCATGCGCCAGATAATCCGCTGATTCCGATGGATCAAACGAATCCCGTTGAATTATTTAGATTACATTCCATGAGAATTTCACGTCTCCGTGTTGCTTCATGAAATCTTCACAATGCGAGGCTGGCGTAGTTCCCGATTGGATCGGAGCTTGAAGAAGCAATCTCTGAAAAGCACCGTCGATCGATGCGGCGCGTCCAGCGCGCACGAAACGTACACGTTTTCTGTTTCTGATGAAACGTTTTCTGAGAAAAAAAAGTAACTCCCGGCTGTTTCCCGGCGATTCTCCGAGAGCCAGATTCGTTGCTCGACGTTTGGAGCGAAAAAAAATATCGAATCTCATCGGCGATCGTACGATCACGGCGAAATAAAGTGAGCCCCGATGACGAGGGGGATTACGTTCAAGGATGGATTCTCTCTTTTCGAGGAAGCTCGCGAATCCAAATCCCAACGGGGTGGCGGTCTAACGACGTTTGCACCGAGATTAATCCCCGGTGTCGCGACTTATGCAAAGTCATACTCGAAGTAACTCCGACTTTGCTCGGCTCGCAAGTTAATGAAGATCGGAATTGCGCTCAACCTGGCCTGGCATCATTAGGCGAGGTTGCCGGGGAGGCGGGAAGAAAAAAAAAAGAAAAGGGGGAATAAAAGCATTCCTTCAGCCTCAGCCGTTACATAATTACTGGTGACTTTCCCCCGGCGAGGAAATTATGATGCTGCTCGAGGGAAACGCTCGCTCATGTTGAGCGGAACGCGGGGACAAGGCCGTAGATGAACTTTTCTCCCGGGAGATAATAAGAGCGATTCTCATACGTGAGGAAATCGCAGAGCTGGTTCTTGACGCTCGCTTCTTCAGGCCGACGAATAAAAGGACCGACCGCGAGTGACTCAACGCCATAATTCCCCACAAACTTGCTCGTGTGGGCCGCCCGCGGCGGACGCGAACACTGAAAAAGGGGATCGTTCTGACAGTTGTCCTTGGCCGTGACTGGACCGTCCCCCGCGTGTACGTGATTACCTTGAAGGAGTCCTGAAAGCTTGCGTCATCCGACTCGTTTCGACGCCCGCGGATCCGCTGCATACGAAACCTCGCTGAATTATACACGTCCCTCGCGGCTACTTCGACTAGGTCGCGAGTTTGAAAAACTCGCGAACGGAGACTTCGGCGGCAGGTCCGAATCGAATCTCGGAAAGCGAATCCCGATTCGCGCGAGTCGCGCGGTTCCGCACATGTTTTTTTAATAAAATGTTCTCAGCGGGAAACATCAAACGCTGCGGCACGCAGCGTAACAAAGCGGCTTCTCGCCGCGGAGTGGCGTGCTTCGTTTAGCTTCTCGGCAGCCGCACCAGCGACGTTTCGCTGCTCAAGTAAGGGGCCAGAAAAATCTATACACCCCCATTTTGCTGCATACCTTCAAAGCGAAGAAGCGCGTGGAAGATCTCTCGCGATCTCTCATCATCAGCGAGTAGAAAGACGGAGAATCAGAGTCGCGAGGAGGAGAACTCGCGCACAGAAGACGCGACACGGAACTCGCGACGCGGAGAGACGCGGGGAGAGGAGCACGCTTCGCCCTCGGGGGGTGGGGTGAGGGCTCGTAGTCATGGCGGAGTTATTACCATCGCCTATAAAGTCACTAGACGTGCACCTGGCCAAACATTGGCGTATCTAGAGTGGTGTCTAGCGCGGGATTACGGATACCGGAGCTGCCGCGTGCTTGTTAAACGTTTACGCCGCTCGTAAAGCCTAAGAGCGCCCCGGCGTCGTCGTCGTAAACACGCGAGCGGCCCGTACACGGCGCATCTCGTCTCATCTCACCTCGCTGCGCTACCATCATCATCGCCGGCGATCGTCCGAGCGATTCTAGGACGCGCGAATCGCATAAACCCGTAAGCGCCAGCATGGATTCGCGCGTAATCGCGCCTAATGGCGCGGATTATGCGGGCGAGGTTTCTTTCGTCGGCGAAGCGCATTTCCGTTCGTTCGATGCCTCGTTCCGGCGAGGTGACCTCAAGATCGCGGGGCAGGCGATCCGTCGTACGTTCGTCGACGTTAGGTAATAACGGCGCGGTAATCATCATTCCGCCGTGGCCACAATGGAAAATCAGCGGGTCCGACGCCGGATGGCGAAGAACCGAGAGATCTAGTGTACGCGCCGGCACCTTTGCTCTCGGCAACCGTAAAACACGCGCCGGCAGCGCATTGTTAACGTCGGCACCGACGAAACATCGTCAGAAAATAGAAATATCTGTTAACACACAGTTATGGCATAGCCACGAGTTATGGAGTAATAGCGAGCCGCGGCAACCGTTAACTCCGGGCAAGAACACGCCGTAAAATGATGCTCTCGGTTATTCGTATCCTCTACTGGCAGCATCTGTCGTTATCCCCGCGCGTAATTGTTTTAATTTATAATCATTATGAGTAATGGCATACTTAAAGATCTTGCTTATTGAAAGGACTCTAATCATTGTTAACTGCTTGCACATTAACCGCGAGAAAACCCGATTTCTTTTTCGAAATAAGAGCACGCGTAACGATGCATAATGAACGGAAAAATACATATAATTAAGCGGAGACACGAGGAATAATCCGCGTACGAATGTGTGCGCACACGCGCACACAGGCGCATAGCAGAGACGCAGAGACACGCACGGCGATTGTAAATCGAATCCCCGAGAGAACACACGAACACACGTCGACCTTTTCTCCTCGCGTTAACGAATCTTCAGGGCGCAACAAATCTTCTTTTCTTTTTCTTTTCTTTTCTTTTCCTTTTTCTTAGAAATCCGCCCCGTGACTTCCCTCAGCAACCGGCCTTCCTTCCGCAATTTCGGCGTCGCTACATGCCGGATTAACGTCCGCGAAGATCCGCGCGCGCGGAGAGAAAGGGCGACCGCAATTTTCCTGCTTAGCTGAACGAACGCGTTTCCTCCTCTTTTCCCGACTTACCTCCAATCCTGCCTCCTCGCTCTGATACACACATTCCCGTGCGCTTTTATCTGATCATCAAGTTATTTGCCAAACGCGAACGGCCAATCCCGTTTCTTCCTCCACAAAGCAGCATCGCGGAAAAATACCGTACCGTAGCGTGCATGTAAATCGTCCCCCGTATGTAGGATAGAAGAGAACGCACGCGCCGAGAAACCGAATCGATAATTAATATCCGTGCGAATTCGTGAGACTCGCGTTTCTCCGCCGATCTGGAAACTGCCTCAGAGATCGAGGCCGATGACTCGTTCCTCTCTTCGGGGAGGCATCGCGAGCGGTGCGCAAGTGGATTAGCGCTGATTTTATTCGCCTTTGGCATGAACGGCGCGTGACGATATTCCCGGCACCGCTCGGGATCAGAAACGCCGCGAAAATACGGATGATGTAAATTGCGTAATAATCGCTGACAGTCGCGCGACTCGCGCGCGAGAGTCGCGGCAGCTGCGGAATCGCGGCAAGCGGAAGAGAGCGAGGAGAAGCGGGGGCGAAGGATGCGAGCGAGAAAGACATGGAATTTGCTAAATGCGGAACGGAACAGCGGACCGCGTCCAAGGTGACTAAACGAGGTTGGACCCGCGCCAATCCGAGCTTGCATCGGCGATATTTATGACTGGCGCTAGGCAACGATCTACATGATTAAGGTTTGCGAAGTTTCTGCCCGGTGTGTGCGTGCGTGTGAGAAAGACAAAGAGGCAAGAGAGAGAGAGAGAGGGAGAGAGAGAGAGAGAGAGAGAGAGAGAGAGAGCCAGAGCCACCCTAAGTCGTCGTAAAGTACAGAAGGACGATACGAGGAGGAGGAATGAGTTATGATTCCGGTCTGATTCGTCGTCGGCGCTTCTCCTCTCTTTCCGCCTTTACGACACAATCCCGCGACGTCGTTTTATAGAAGAATCTCTCCCGGGCAGAGAAGAGACATCATTTCGCATGCACTTTCGCGATTGAGAACTCGCCGATGGTAGCGATTAGGCGCGATCAAGTGCGAGAGGGACATCTCTCGTAGGGCTTTCCTGGAGTTGAGCGTTAATCCGTAAGCCGAGTGTCGCGCTTTGGGAGGTCGATCATTGGTAGCTCTTGGGGATAGAGTTGATTAACCGCGATTCGATAGACCCGTCGAAGACTAATCGAGACTCGATACAGACTCCCGTGAAGATTACAACCCCGGCGAAAGGATTGAATGGCAGATAGTAATAGCCTTTTTACGCCGCGCCATTAAAAGAAGAGGAAAAACGAACCGAGGGGCTTTTACTTGCCACCGTGTTTTCTGCATGTCACTGGGTTACTACGAGGCAGCCCTCCCTGCTCTTGTGAATGACCAGTTAGACTCGCGTAACCGGTTTACCGCGCGCAAAAAGATCACAAATCAACTTATCTAGACATTTAGGCAACGGCTAGAATCCAAGTAGAACAACGCGAAGCATGTAAAAACGGATACCAATGACGGAGTATTTTAGCAGCAGAAGTCTTGCCTGCGTACGTGTTTCGCGATAACCCGATCTTCATCGGTAAAAAGTATCCTTGACGTCTTTGATTTCATGTAAAATTAATTATAAATGCTAAAATGGATCTCGCAAACTAATGCGCATGCGCGCGCGCGCGTTCAGTTTTATTCCTTCGCAAATGCGTTGCTTTGCCACGGATCTATCTTTCTCTCTTTCGCTTTCGTATCCGAAAGCGTTTTCATCTGTCATCTTCAAATCACAATCGCACCGCATCGTGGGAAATTCAATCGTACGCCATGAATATTCATGAAAACGAGAAGAGAAAAGGTGAGACGCGATTCGCGAAGAAACGCTTGGAAATCCGCATACGTAAGTCCTAACGACTCGCGACGATAAATCGCATTCGACGAAGAAAGAAATGAAGGAAGAAAAGGCAGAGAAAAGAAAAGGAAAGAGGAGAGGAAAGGAGGCGGGAGGAATCAGCCTCTCGCGCGGGCGGCTGGTCGCGTGTGCCGGGCCAGACATTATAGCGGCGTTACATAATGCCGTGGCGATTAGATAATCGTAATTATAGATTGCGCAGGAAGTGCAACGGAGCACCACCTCCCCTCTCCCCGGGAACCGGGGGACCTATCCGTTCGCCCGCATGCATGGCTCACGTATATATACACACACACATATATATATACGTCCGCACGCGATGCATCATCTCGCGCATCACGCTCGCGATGACGTCCTCTCCGCGCGGATGAGCGGCTCGCATGCGAGCCTTGATGCGTGCAGCGCATCCCAGTTTCTCTCGGGGGACTCTCGGCCGGATGAGAGAGAAAACGTTCGAAAATGTCTTATCCGCGGCAGGTACCGCCAGGCGTGCTAGCGCGAGACATTCACGATCATCAGAAATTGCCCGAGGCTGAAGAAGCGAGAGGGAAGCGAGCGGAGGAGAGCTTACCTGATCCGTCATGCCGGAATTGTGTCGATCGGGCTAAATCGATGGCGCACCTTTTTTGCCGAGCGGCGACCTTGTGAGAGCACGGAAGAGCGGCGCGTGTCGCATGCGGATGTCGCGGTTGCGGGAGAGATTACGCGTTAGTGGTGCAACGGCTACGTGGTCGCCTGACAGGAGCGAGCGTCGGGGAGCGACAGGCACGATTCTGTTATTCCATTTTATCCGCCTCCCTTTTCTCCTCTCTCTCTCTCTCTCTCTCTCTCTCTTTCTCTCTCTCCCCTTCTTTTTTTTCTGTTTTTTTATTCAAACTCGCCGGACGGATGACGCGGATGTCTGCCACAGAAGCGCGGCGGCGATGACGGTGGAGGCGAGAGAGAAAGGAAAAGAGAAGGGGAGAGGGGTGGCGAGGGGAGGGGGAGGGGAGAGAGAGAGGGAGAGAGGAAGGGCCGGCAGGGCCGGCGGGGAGGCGGGAAGGGATGCGGCAGGGAGAAATCGTTCAATGTCAAGGTTACATGGGCGCACGCGCATAGAATCGACCGCACGCAGAGGAGAGACGGAGGGGCGGAAGCGGCTAGAAGCGCGGCAGCGGCGGGGGGTGGGGGGGGGGGGGGGGGGGGGGGGGGGTCGAGGGAGAGAGCGCACGGAACAGAGGGGTGGGACGGAGGAGGAGGCGAAGGGGGGGGGGGAGGAGGACGGGGACTCGCTAGCCTTGGCAGGATGCTCTCCCCGGCGGGGATAAGATGCATCCTCCCGGCTGCATCTGGCCGGCAAAAATATAATGCCAATTGCGTGTGCTGGCGGGGGCCAAAGATGCGCGCCGTGAGTTTACTGAGCAAGCACGCGGGATTTATTTAAACGAGGGCGTCCGCGAGCGAGATTACCGGCGACGTCGTTCGCATCCGCGAAATATACACGCAGATCGGGAGCAGGCTGTTACGTGATTCGCCTCACGAGAAGATCCAAGAACGAATCGCACGTGAGGCTGCGCGAATGCACTCGGGTGCGACCACTCGGCTGGCTGAAGAATTAACGAAGATTCCTGCTAACTCGGCGCGATCGTTAGCGATCACCGATAATCCCCCATTAGACATTCTCAAATCAATTTCAGATAACGCTGCACGTTCATATAAACTGACTGTTTAAAAATAAACGACCGCACCGTTTAGGTGCTAAACCGCGTAAGACAGCTTGGCGTTCGGCTTTTATAGTCCAATTC
Source organism: Eciton burchellii (assembly GCA_020341155.1). Lineage (NCBI taxonomy): Eukaryota > Metazoa > Arthropoda > Insecta > Hymenoptera > Formicidae > Eciton > Eciton burchellii. The sequence continues at coordinate 1,425,627 of JAHMML010000016.1, read as the reverse complement.
CGCATTTAGCGTCGTTTTCCAACTCATTTGTTATTACGCAGAGACTTATAAAAAGTCTGAATGATCACGTATCATTCGCGAGACACGATCTAAGAGAATTGTACGAGTCTGGAACCGGCAAACTTCCGCGGCACGGTCGCCTCGAGCTTTTCGGTACTTTTGGACTTTAATGTACTTTCGGCGAAGGCGAGAGGAGAGGAGAGGAGAGGAGAGGAGACAGGCGGGAGGCGGGAGAGGGGGAGTTTCGAGTGCAATTAAAGTTATCCTGACGGTAATATCGAGATACGAGGCGCAATTTCCAACAATGCGAACGCCGTTTTCGGCGATTCCGCTCGTCGAGCATTCGCGAATTGTCCCGCAGTAAGACGAAGCACGTTCCATTTAGTCGGCGAGCTACTCCTCCCTCTAAAGGGACACAAGGGGCGGAAGCTGGGCGGAATCGGCGTGGCCGATAGGCGACTTCCGCGTAAACTCCGCAGTCGTCCGCGAGAGAAATCGCCGGCAAAGTATCGAAAAACGATGAAACCAAGCACACCGCCGAGAGAGAATCGCGCGCGACGGGTATACCGGCAGGATATCCTGCGGTAGACGCGTTTCCGCTATTGCGTGACTAGTCTTCCTTTCTCGGGGAGTAAACGCGAGTCTTCCTGCATGTGCAAAAACGCCGAGGCATCGGCGATCCGCGAGGAGAGCGCAGCGTTATTCGACTCGACTCGAGTGCGTCGAGAGAGGAGAGAGAGAGAGAGAGAGAGGGGGGGGGAGAGGTGGCGACGTGGCGAAGTTTTAGAGAACATCGAGAGGTGATTCGCCCAACTCTCGGCGAGCAAGGGGAGAAGATACCTGGCTGAACTCGCGGACATTCGCAGTGGCGTTTTTTGCCGCTGCGGAGCCTTTAAAGTTCTTAGCTGGCTCACTGTTGTTTCGTCTCAAAGCAAGCTACTGTTTTCAGAGGGCATTATGCCCCCCCCCCCTCTCTCTCTCTCTCTAGAAATTTTAGCGCGGACGAAACAACAGCGGCGATAGCCTGACCGGCGTAGTTCCCGAGAGTTCGTAGAGGCATAAATGTCAGACGAGCGAACGGAAGAAGGGTATTTTTCCTCGATTGTGAATCCCTCCCTCCCTCTTCCGCCGTTACCGCCGATCGGCCGCGAGTGGCCGGCACTTTAATTTATACCCGTGGCTCTCTCTCCCTCTCTCTCTCTCTCTCTTCCTTCCCTCGGCGTCGCTCTTGCCGGGCCGCGAAGCTGTCGGCGAAGTTTTTAGTGCTAGTCGCGCACTTTTCCGAAAGCACCGACCGTAGCACTCGCGCGAGCTTTAAACGGCCACATATTATCATCGATAAGGAGGGTCATAAAGCCGGCGAGGCAACTCGTCTTGAATACGGACCGAGAGAGGAGAGAAAGAGAGAGAGACTCGCGTGTCCGCCGTTTTTGGCGGACGCTCAGAGAAGGAAGGAAATGGTGAAGCAGCGCGAGAGTTGTGCATGCTAAGTGCCTTGTCGAAGCATCTCTGAATTTATGTCTGTTCCCGGGGCGTACGTAGAGGAATCAGCCTCCTTCCGGCGTAGCGTTACCACCGGAACAGTGCGCGATTATGCGAGAACCACCATACGGGATCCTCGAGTAGCTATTTGCCGGATGTGTAACATTTGCTGAAAATTCGGGATAATCAGCCCGTAGACTGCACGTAGCCGTAATAATCCGCCGCTTCTGATATTAATCCTCTCGGACCTATTGTGCATGTTCTCCACGAGAAGTTCTGCTCAAATGCCCGCTGGGATTTGGGAGTGTACGTGCCGCATCGCAGACTGCTCCTCGAAAGAACGGAAACCAAATGCGGAGATAGCGCATTTTGATCTTGATACCGTGGTATCAGCAGAGCTGAACATTTTCCAAGCGCTCTGGCTGGATTCCGGATTGAAAAAGTTACAACTCACAAGTAGTGCCGGCAGTATCGCGGCGGCAAGGACGAACGGAATCGGGCTTGACGTAACGAGACCTATCGATATCACGCAATGGCGATATAACCGAAGGAAATTGTCACCGCGATCGTTACGTGCGAGAAGGCAAAGAGACGTCTGTCCGTTGTTCGTTTTTGCAGTTTTAGAGACCGTAATGCCAGTCGTATAGCACGCGCGGTGTCATGACGCTCCATCGCGCGTTGCTGCTCCGGCTGATCAAAATCTCAAACGGCTTCGCGTGATCGGAAGAACAATATAATCGCAGAGCCCGGGATGCAAATGGCAGCTAACGGCAATTATCCCCGGGAAGGCGGAGATCTCGCGCTTAAACGCGATCGCGCAGCGAGCGGATCGTTTAACCGGAAGTACGCTCGATTGCGCACGGGATGAACCTAGTATCCGTCTCGTCCAGAGACGACGGCCATCAGCGATGACGATAACAACGACGACGACGAGGACGAGGCAGTTACAGCGGCAGTTACCCTCCTTCCTTTAGAGGTGCACAAGGAACAACCATGAAGAGCAAGAAGCGCAATTCAACGAGGAATCGTTTTTCCTATCACCTTTGCTCCTTCCAGCGCGCGCGATAATCCAGAAACGTTGAAACGCGCTGACTTGGCTCGCGCCGGAGCGCGACATTACGTCATGCATCATCATCCAATAATATTAATAAAAGTCCATGGAGATACTACGCGAGGGATCCGGTATATCTCCGTTCTCCTCTCGCATCCGCAAAACGCTTCTAGCTCGCTTACAATGATGACGCGTCCGCGAGCGCAGCAAGACCGAGGCGGAGGCGCGCGCGCGCGCGAAGGTAAAAAGAGTACAGAGCGGCCCTCCTCCTCTCCCTCCCTCCCTCCCGCCCTCTTGCCGGTGTGTCGTAAAGTTAAATTAAAAATTTCCATGCGACGGCTTAGCAAAAAGTCAGATACGACGGCGGAGGGCCGATAAAGAAAACGCCACGCCAGAAATTCTCTCGCGTCCCCTCTATTGTCCTCCCCCGCCCGCCCGCCCTCCCCGCCCCGTGGGGTTTTATTTTCCTGGAGGAAACGGGTCAGTTTGCCGGCGTTCGTTTGCCTTGGCCTCCTTAATATCCGACTACTGTACAGCTGCACGTCCCGACATATTCGTGGAGATCATCGATGGAGATCCAACTAGAGAAATCAATGCGAGATAGACTCTCCCGGCGACCGGAAGTCGCGTTTTAAGCGATCTATACTCCAGCGAGGAGATCGCTGAAGATTCATAGCGTGTCCCGTTGACGCCTTACTGCCCCGCGTTGCACTCGGTGTCATTTTAATTGCCGTCCCCATTCTTTCTCGATCTTTGCGCGGAAGGAGTCAGCTTTCGCCCGCTTCAACATCGGATCTGTCGACACGAAAACGACGACGAGCTGACGAGCTCTCCGGTACGCGCGCTTCGGAAGATCGGTACGCGATTGGAAGTAAATTTTTAACGGGACACCGGTGCTACAACGTGCGCTGCTACAGCCGCGTATAATAAAAGCACTCGACAGGCGACGGAGGGGGGGGGGGGCGCGCGCGCGCGGAGAGTACGTGAAAGTTTCATAACCGGTGTGTCGTGACTATTTTCGGCGGGGGCATATTTCGGAACGGAACGGAACGGTGCGGCGCGACGCGGTAGGCGGAGGGAAGAGAAAACGACGCCGGAGAATACCCAGGAGTTTATGTCTACCTTTACGATCCAATTTTGCAGCGGGCGGATGTCCCTTCTCGACTTCGCGATTCGCCGTATGCAAACTCGGAACCCCGGCGTCGGCGTCGGCAGGGTAGCAACGAAACGCCGGGGCGGCGAAGGTAAAGAGGGGAGGAGGGGCGGGCAAGAGGCGGAATCTAGCCGCGCTGGGCGCTAGGCCGGGAAACGTTCTTGAAATAAAGAACAACGAGAGAGAGAGAGAGAGAGAGAGAGCGCAGGAATAAAAGCGTGAAATAAAGCGCGATCGCGGGCGAGGCGATACCGGCGGCGAGAAAAAAATATGGCAACAGGGATAAGGGAGAAATGGGGGAGGGGGGGGGAGACCTCGATGGGGAGAGAGGAAACGCGCGCGCGCGCAGGAAAGACGCAGCGTCTCGTAGCGTGAAACCGCGTCGAGCCTCGTCAAGTCTCGCGCGCATTTGGCTTGATACGCCTTTTTTTTCCCCTCTTTCTCCATTCCTCCCTTCGTCCCGGATTCCTCTCTCGTTTCCTCTTCGGCACGCATACATCGCCATTCTCCGGGCTCTCCCGGTGCACAGGGGAGCTCTCTCTGTGTGTGTGTGTGTGTGTGTGTGCGCGCGCGTCCTCCCGCACTCGCTCGTGTGCCATCTATAGCTCTTCCCTCCATACCCCCAAGAGGACTCTCTCTCTCGCGCGGATATATAGGTAGAAGCCGGGTTGGTCGATAGTTCGCGCGTAGCAACAGCCGGCCGGGGCTTTTTGCCCGACTTTTAAACCCCCGACTGTAACCGAGGCACTACACTCTCCCCCGGCTTTCCCACCCCCGAGCGAGCTTCGTCGACTCGGAATAGTCCTCCCTATTCAAGCCTGATACCCGACCTGGGAGTGGATGAAAATGATGGCGGTGAAAAAGGGGGAAAAAGGGATACGACCCACATGACCGATGATCGGGGAAAGACGAGCGCGAGTTCGCCGGAGATGTCGATTGAAAATATTTACGGCCGGCTCTGGGATTAATTGCGACGTTTGTCGACGTTGTCCGCGCCATCGTGACCACGTTTTGAAGGCTTTCTTGTGCGTACGTATCATCACGTAGCCTCGATTAATAATGATTAGCCGGGATTCACGGGGATTCCCCTCTACCTCCCCCCCCCCCCTCTCTCTCTTCGCAATGACCTGCCAGACGGCTGCAACGATCGACGATAACTCGGGGGGCCATTATATGTTGCAACTATCGGATTCCGGCATTAAACAGCTTGGTAATTAAGGCTCGCATTGAAACTGCGACTAAAGCCCACTTGAATTTAAATGAACGGGAGGATCGACGGCGAGTCCTCGGTCGGATAACAATACGAGTCCTCCCGCGACAGAAAAACGTAAAGAACGTCGTCGGGAGCTAGCTGCTCCCGACATTTCCGGTTTCCAAGTTACCCGTCTCACGGGTACTACGGGGAATATATGCTGTCCGGCTGAAAGCAGAAGGGCTACGCTTTCACGTGCTTCCACGAGTCGCCCGTTCCGAAAGCAGTCGTTGTCCCGGTGAATAATCGTTAGATACTCGATCGTACGAAAAATTACAACAATGGCGACTAAGACGTCGGACGACGAGTCCGAGCAAGTGCGGGAAGAACTTTACGAGCTAGATATAAAGCGATTACTTCAACAACGCACATCGATATTGTTGTCGAAAAATTCCGACTGAATTGAACGCGATTGATTGATTTCGTTCCCCGATTGAATTTTCAGGATACAAATCTAAAAGGGCGATAATAATGCAACAACAATAGCACAAATTTCAATCTAAAACTCTACACGCTATACCCGCTATTCGCACGTATTCGCATGATTCGCTGGAATCGTTTTTGTAAATTACATCCCCTTTAAAATGGAAATTTAACCGCTTTATCTCTCACAGGGTGGCACAGATCTCTCTCTAAATTCAGGAGATTAAATTCGCCTAAGTTGGCGCGAAACTTTGCTTCCGAGCTTTAATCCATCCATCTAAACGTGCCATTTCGTCCACCGTGCAACGTGGAAAGGACGAAGAGAGCACGGAGGGGGGAGGGGGAGGAGGAAGTTCATCCTGTTCGCTTATCGACAAGACGCGAGGCGCACACTTTTGTTTCCCCTCGAATAAAGATAAAAGCGCGACGCGAACGAACGATATCCTTGATCGAAGCTTTCAACCGAAACGAAACGCAAGACACGTTCGTGCTTCCTTCCCTCGTCCCTACCTACCCCGCCGCGGGGATGCACAATGCACGAGACTTTGGGCGAAAATCGTTCAAGTTCCATCTCGCTCCATACACACACACACACATACGCCTCGTCAACCGTTCTCTTCGTTTCTGGCTATTTTTAGCGCTCTCTTTCTCTCTCTCTCTCTCTCTCTCTCTCTCTCTCTCTCTCTCTCTCTCTCTCTCTCTCATTCGTTCGCTCGCCGTTCTCCTTTTCTCCTTATTTTCAATATATCCACGAATATATCAGAGCTGGATAATTATAAAAGAAGAAGTAAGCCTGTTTGAACAAATTCGAAACGTTTCTAGCCAAGAGAAATTGCTCCTAAGCGATGATTCGCGTAATTTAAAGCCTAGTAATCTAGCAGAGTAGTAGTTATCTAGAATCTATGCATGTTTAAGCAACATAATCTCCCGTCATTACTCAAGATCAGCCACAGATCACGTCTCTCTCTTTCTCTCTCTCTCTCTCTCTCTCTCTCTCTCTCTCTCTCTCTCTCTCTCTCTCTCTCTCTCTCTCTCTCTTTGTACTGATCACTCTGTATTTTATAAAACGTCATTTAATTCTCATCATCTCTCTTCCGCTTTTACGCATTGTATAATACCGGTTATTTTCCACACTGAGCTTTAATTGTCATCCATGGTGCTCAGGTGAATAATTCATAACCGACACGAACATTTAATTTATTACCGGAAGCTTTCTCCCTCCCTCTTTCTCTCTCTCTCTCTCTCTCTCTCTCTCTCTCTCTCTCTCTCTCTCTCTCTCTCTCTCTCTCACTTTTTCTCTTTTCCTCGTTAAGATCGCTAAAACCAGTTTCTCAAGGCGATGGTACGCCAGCTGGGCCTTAATCGATATCGCCTTTCTATCGCGGATACTTAATTGTCCGAACTATTGCGCGATCCGCGATCGATCGGAGAATCGCGGGGAATGATGCTCCGCGATATTGTTACGAGATTAAAACTTCTTCAATAAATCGTTATTGAATATCGACACAAAAGAAAAGGCCATCGCATTTGCGCAAATCGCAAAAGATTTTCCGCGTAAAATAACAGCGCGACCATAAAGAACGCGCGCGGCACATTTATTTATTCACGGGGCAAAATGATTCACGAGAGAAAATGTCAACCTTCGGCCAAACGAGGTATCCCGAGAGTCCATTCAAACTGAAACGTAAGAAAAAAAAAGAAAAAAAAAAGAAAAAGAAAAGGAAAAGAGAAAAGAAGAGAAAAGGAAAAAAAAGTAACCGTTCTAACTTTTTGCGCCTGACACCGGCAACAGTCGTTTATATTGAAGCAATAAACCAGGCGCGACCGTGTCTCGGAAAAATTATAGTAGCGTTTAAAAATCGATCCTTTCTTGTATCATTTCGTACATCTTTGATTTTATTACTCGATGACGCAGAGATAAAAGAAATAGTTATTCCGGAGCGAGAGGAACTTGATTCATTTAAAACAAACGGATGCGAGCGATTACGTGATAAGCTGTTAAAAGCTAAAATTTAAAGGTGTCAATAAAGCGTCAATAAAACGTCGATATCGCTCTGTTACCCGCGCGAATTATTACCAATCGAATCACACAGCTGACGAATGTAACCCTGATTTTCTTCCTTTAAGTAACAAGAGCACGATTTTACAAAACTTCCCTCGTTCTACAAACAGCAGGACGCGCTGCTGTCTCACGAGAGAAAGAGGGAAGGAAAGAAATAAATCGAGACAGGGAAGGAGGAGCAGTGGGGAGTCGGTACGTGTCTAGCTTTGAGAGCACACTGCGACGACGACGAGGGGTTTGTCTTGGCTGACACGGAAACGACCTTGAAATCAGCTGTGCGATACGAGGATGAAATTTCCTACCGAGCGAGACGCGTCGACGTCTTAGCACGTAGGAAAACGCAAAGAATAACGCGGAGAGAGAGAGAGAGAGAGAGAGAAAGAACCCTGTATCCCTCCGTTGTGGACGAGGTCGGGGATGGCACGGCAATGAGGTCAGTGAGATCCAATAGGGACGGATCCTCCTCGGGATTCCCTGCTAGATAAGTTAACGCGGCACTTTTTCCGGGAGAATTTGCTTTCCGAATCGCGTCTCATAAAAAGAACATGTCATTGTTCCCGACATCCCTCACCCCCTTAATTTCGCTGGAGTTGAACGTGCCGGGGGAGCCAATTCCCGTCGCAATTTCGTCGCAACAAATGTTCTATCTATCATGCTTCGTTCATTCTTATCTGTTGTTTTGCTAGTAAAAAAGTACAATGTAATCGCGATAAACGCGACAGCGCGACGTTTGGCAATTAACGATTTACGTTTTTTGATAGCTTCTGCCGTTGTGCTATTAATTTTCCGCCAATCGGGGGCCACGAAAATTATTCATAAATAAAATCCGATTAATCATGAAAAGGAACTGATAAAATCTCCCTCGCTCTCTCTCTCTCTCTCTCTCTCTCTCTCTCTCTCTCTCTCTCTCTCTCTCTTTCTTCTTTTCTGCATTTTGTTATAACCGATTTTCACGTATTTATTTTACCATTACCGCTATGTATTTTGCCATTGCGCGCCGTTGTTGGTATACTACCGCGCGTGATATTTTCCACGTACGCGTAAAACGCGGTCAACATACCATTTATTTGCTTAAATTCAGTGAAGTGTTCGCGCGCGAAAAGCTTATGTAATGATGATAATAACAACAACAGCAGCAGCAGCAGCAGCAGCAGCAGCAGCAGCAATAATAACGATGTATCTTGAAATCTTTTATCGAAATCGCTCCCTTCTGGGAACGTAAATATGCATTTATCAATTCCCATTATGTCGCTCCGTTGATTAACGTTGTCTGAACAAACGCTACACTATTATTTTACGCGATAGAGGCCTGCAAAAGTGCCAGCCGGAATTATCACATGTAGCCAACTAGCAAACGGAAACAAACGACACGACTTATCGACCGGTCGAAAATGTCTCTTAAAGCTACGTAAAATTAACTCACGGCATTTGCTTTAATTGAAAACCATCAGCGAGATGCAATTGCAGGTGCAGATCGCGTCCGAAAGACGAACCACCGTCGACTGCCGATCGACGAATTTATCATTACGGTCGCGATAAAAGCAACGATATACGATAGCTGTTAGTCGCAGCGAGATAATTCGTTACCGCGTAGCTTAACCATTGTACCAACAGAATGTATTGCATGCGCCGAGAGAGGGTGGGGGAAAGAAATAAATAGAGAGAGAGAAAGAGAGAGGGAGAGAGAATGAAGAGAAAGAAGCATTCGAGGGTGACCGTTCAATGTATGCGCAAACGCGCAAATGAATCCCACGAGCCGGGGAAAGGGCTGAGCAATTTCCGCGCGGATTTCACATATCGCTTCAGCAGTTAATGAGTTATTTGCTATAATTATTCAGGCTCGCGAGCGAAGGGAGACGAGAAGAGAGAGAGAGAGAGAGAGAGAGAGAGAGAGAGAGAGGGACATCGTTATGCGCGTTCTCGTATTTTCCGTTCGTTCGTTCAATGAATTTCCTTATATTTCAAACGGAGAAGCGATAAACACGCGCGATAAACTACGAGCGAGATTATCGCATCGCGGATGTTCAATCATGATCGGAGTATCAGTTAATGAATACACGCGTGCCTCGAGCCTCGCTGCAAGAAAAGACGTTTTAATCGGGAATAGATCATCTCGATGACGACCGGCGCGATTGGATTTAAACGGATAAACCGGCAGGTCGGTTACGCGAATCGTGAAAGAAATCACTAATTGTCCCGCAGCGTATGATAATTTTATCAGCAACGAGGAGAGCCGGGACAAGAAGGGACGGGGAAGAGCAACGAGCTGAAAATCGGCCGGATCGCGTGCGTCGATCATTCGATTCCGCGGATGTTACGAAAGTTCGACGAGAGGCGAGAGGCTCGCGCGGGCACGGGATGACTGAAGGCAATGATCGAACGTGGCGTGACCCGGCAAATTACTGTCACTCGAGGTAATTTCAGCGTAATCGCCTCTTCCATTCCATTTACCGCGTCTAAAGCGAAATTTACCTTTCGAGCGTAGCCGAGGCGAGAGAACGGCCGTCGAAAATATAGCGCGCGCGCACGAACGATGGCGAAATCATTCGCCAGGAGACATTGTACCTGCGATCCTACCCTGTGTAGTGTCGTAACGACCTGCAATTTTTCAATGCGCTCGCTCTTTCCGCTCGGAGATTTCGCTCCGTTGTTACCAACGTGCTAGCCTTCGCGGACGCTTCGTCTCGCGAGAAGCCGCTAATTTCGGCAACTTTGTGGAATTTATTTCGATCTGCGGCTGCGAGTCGCACACCTCGAGCGAGATCCGAGCTCGTAGACTCGTTATTACATCCCGATTACCAGCGAGATAAGATTTATCCCGGATACGATCAGAATCATACGATTAAGTGCAACGTCTATAGATAATAATAATAGTGATACCTCACAGGATCATGTGATTAAGTGGAACGTATGCAAATGATAATAATGATACGATAATGATCCTGCAGAGAATCGCTGCATTAACCATGACCGGTGATTAAGGCGAGAATTATAACAAGCAAGGCAGGAAGCGAGTTCGTCGATCAACTCGCCGATCGATAGAAGGGACCCTCGACAAAAACGAGGCAAGTTTGCTCGCGAATTATGTCGCGAATTTCCCGGAGACCCAAGCGCCGTCCTATTCAAAACAAAATCAAGTTAATCAATCACGCTGCTATTATGCAAATTGAACCTGGTATTTGCACTCGGCGATCCTCTCGGCTTTCTACTCGATCTTCCCTCAAGTGCACTTGTTGCCGCTCGGCTCTACACATTCGTCAACATCCGGAATCATACATATAACACTTACGTTAGACACATTGTAGCTGCTGTATTGTTCTTTGCCAGGGCTGCCGCTGCTGTTCTGCTCGCACTGCTTGTTCTTGAAGGCTCGGTAATTCTCTCGGAGCTGTTTGCCGTACTGGAACACAAAGCGAAACGGACACCGTTAACTCGCGCGCGCGCGCGCGCGCGTCTAACCGATTTCACGCTTTGGGCGCGCATCGCGCGCAACATCCGAGGCCGATTAAGCCGACAGCTAAAACTGCACCCGCGATTTGCATAATTTTACACGCGTTACTTTATCGCTCAACACCGGCCGGGGCGCGCGAGCGCGAACGCTCACGCTCGCGCTCGCGCGCGCATTGTCCAGTCGACCACCGATCGATACCTCTACCGGCTATCGCGATATCGCGGCAGCCTAGATAAATTCAACGCTGCTACGCGAACAGAATTCGAAATTACCTCGCGGACCTGCCCGCTTTTCCCGGCAATTAAACTCCTTCCCCACCCCCTCCCCCGGCTTTTCCTTTCGTACGCGTTGAAAAAGAAAAAAGGAAAAAAGAGGAAGAGAAAAGGGAGCAGGCTCCGGGTCGCAATTAACGCATTTCCGGAGGAACGAAGCGAGCGGATAAAGAGAGCGCGCAAATGGGCGATGATTACCTCCTATGAGAAACGTAAAATTAACGCGCAATTAACATTGTCGCGAGCAATACTTGCTCGCCTCTCTCCAAGCTTTGCCTCAAATGTATGGACGTCCCCTGTCGTATGTATCATACGCTTCTTGTGAAACTGGATGCTCAATATTGATTAGTGATATCGAAGCACACTCGTGGCAATGCGACATGCAAGTTTGTGATCACTTTCCGAGCGATAAGATCAACGATATTCAATCCTACGAATGATCCGAAACTCTGGAGCGGCAGGCTCCGCGTAATCAACGTAAGAATGATGGCATCTTTTTAGCCGGAAGTATCCTACGCGGTAATAAAATTTCGTCAAAGTTGCGCGTCGCGCGTTATCATTCGAAGCGAAGCTAAATCGCTCTCGTTTCTCTGTCGGGCACGAGACTCCTCGACGATCGGCCGTTGAAAAAAGCGAAACCTACGACCGGCGATAAATTCCAAGCAACGAGCAACTCTCGACTTTTATATCTCGATATGAGACGCGAGGAGATAATAGAGCAGTTCTCAGATCGATTTCAGCGTCAAACAGTGAAGAAAGTTGATACAGAAAATGGCGAGCGACCAAATCTCATACTCTTTTAAATGGGAAACCCGGTCACAGGAAAAAGAGAGAGAGAGAGAGCTTTATCAAGGAAGAAGAGAAAATTTTCGCACGAGGAAAATCGTCGCGAGAAAAATCAAGAGGAATTGAGAGCTGGCGCGTCTGGTTCGACGGGGCTATTCGCGAGATGATGCGACACGAATGAGACGCGACAAAATAAGAGAGAGACGAGACGAGTGGAGCAGACGATGTCGCGCGCATAACCGTGCAGGATGCAGTAGCGGTTCATGCCTGCTTCATAACACTTCGTACTGACCCAGAAGACACACATGGACGCGTCCATGCTCGACCGATTGCACGACGTCCACACACGCACGCATGCATCGATGCGCGATTGCAGTTTGCATCGCGGTGCGAGAATTATCTCGGCAAACTTTGCGGAGGCTCGCGAGCGACTGACGAAGAGTGAAGACGATTCGGAATCGCCGATTCCTGGATTCCACAGAGCCCATTTTCCGGACACTCGCGATGACTGTGCAGAAAAAAATCTCGAGATCATTCCGCGCAGATAGTCTCATCTGCGCGGAAAGGAATGTCGCAAAACGAAGCAAGACACACGATCGCGGAAGAGAAATCCGACGGCATCAGGTGCGGAGACATTCGGGTAATTAAGAATGCGTCCGAGGATCAATATTTGTACTCATTGTCGGCTGTCACGGCGCCGACGTTTCTCTCGCCCGAGCCGGCATCGCGAGGAGGCAGAGGCGGGAAATTAAGCGGGCGCTTCCCGGATTCGTCGTTCTTGCATTTTCGGGTGAGGAGCGTGATCGAGGAGCGGATGCGAAGATGAAGGGCGACGGCGACTAATTGAAAGCGACCCTGGAGTATTGGCGGCGCTTGGAGAGATAATTACGTAATTTAATTACTCGCAAACGCAGACGAGGGAAACGCGCCAACGAGGAAAGCGGCAAGGCACGAATGTATGCTAACATTAATCAGCGACGAGCAACGGAGAGCGATAACGAGGGACACGCGAACTCTTCGGGTAAACGAAGGATAATGCCGCATTGAATCCTTCTGCATCGCGCGAAATTGCCTCCATCGATGCGTAAGTCAGTTGATTGTCGCTAAAAAGTTGCCTCGCGAGAGCTCCCGCAACGCGACTTGCCTTTTTAATTGAGCCGCGGAGTTAAGTAACGCGACTTATTCTTACGATCTTTCTTGCCGCGGATAATTATGACTCTCTCGGATCTCGCTGATTCTTTTTCCACAGCATTGGGAAAGGCTCCATTAGAGCTAATCTCTAAATATAAATGCTTAATCTGCGAAAGCTAAGAAAGCTAAGATTCGATATTTGCGGCCGTTATCGCTTTACGATCTATTCATTTTCTTATTAGTTGTTGTTTTACGAGCTAGGTAAAGCGGAATTAACGTCAAACGATAATATTCTATTAACTCCCGGCAACGAACGGCACATAATTGTCGCGGGAAACCTAAAATTTATGAAGTGATCTGATTAGCTGCGCAAGAAAAATGTGCCCACTGCTTTTATGAATCACCGATACCATTCGACGTTATTCCGATAGTCGATTAATTTGCGATTAATTTAAAGCGGACGACGAATTCTGCGGATGACCTTCCAGATACGAGCAACAAGCCGGTGGAGAAGCATCGTGTCAACTTTTTATCCGGCATTCTGCAATCCTCGTGAATCAGCGCGGGATGACTTTGCTGATCCTCCGAGACTTTGGAGGTGAATCAAAGTTCGCCAAGATTGAGACATCACCGGAAGAATAGACGCAGAAAGAGAGAGAGAGAGAGAGAGAGAGAGAGAGAGAGACAGAGAGAGAGAGAAAAGAGGAGAAGGGAAAGCGTGGAGAAACAAAGAAGGGGCGCAAAGGCAAGAGAAGTGTCAATCTCTCCTCGATCAAAGCGGATTCTCCCTCCGCAGGCTTCTCTTCAGGAGAAGCCCATCCATTCTCATCTGCTTCCTCTCTCTCTCTCTCTCTCTCTCTCTCTCTCTCTCTCTCTCTCTCTCTCTCTCTTCTCCTTCACCGCCACCTTTCCAACCCTTCGCCGCATCTCATCAGGCTCGTAGCTCTCTCCCTCCCGGAGAGGGAGGTACAAAGACCTTGCTGAGACACACGATAAGTACTACCTAGCGCCGTTACCGACCAAGAAGACGCCGCCGTCCCGTATTCCCCCTCGAATAAGAGGCGCGGGGTCGAGAACAACGCGATGGACGACGGATGAAAGAGGCGAGGGGGACACCGAGAGACCGTGAGAGGAGAACGCGCAGTGTGGATTCAGAGCGGTGAGATAGACGGAACTGACAAGAGACGCAGACAGGCATGGACGGCCAACGGGGCCGATAAACACTAGGCAAGAGAACTCGCCCACCGCCATGGCCATGGCAGTACAGACATGTGGCCCGAGGGACCCCCACCCCTATCCCCGAGGGGGATGCACCGAGGGGGAGGCTGCGGATTACGATTCGTTGGCGCGAGAGATCCCAAATTACGTTCCGCGGCGCAGCCTGCCTCTTACTCGCAATCGAGGCATCGCGAGACGATAATGTAGAGAATCCGAGAAGCGATGATTGAATCGATTAAACTAACGGGAGTTGATCACACTTTGAGATTGGACTCGCCAAGCTGCGAGATTCAGCCGTTAACCGTTACGACATTTAATCGTTTTACGGGCAAAGATAAAACGCCAACTCGAGAGGGACGCAGCGATCGGAGGACACATGTCGCTACTGTGCATTAATAAACGCCACTTTTCTGATTCCTCGTTTGCTCTGTCCGTGAGGATGACCGCTGGGAGGATGAGTCTGGGAGCGATAATGGACCCGCAGTGGGCTTTTCTGCTTCTGAGCAGCCACTTCAGCTTGAGGAAGAATACATCTTTGAAGAGCGACGTAACAGAGAGTAGGCGGCTATAAGAATCTTTCTTTCTCCTGCTGCCGACGGTGCGTTGTTAACGAAAACCGTTAGCAATCATGAGGTACTCTCCTCTATCAGCAAATACTTGGCTCTAAGAAAAGGAAGAGACAGAGAGAGAGAGAGGGGGGGGGGGAGAGAGAGAGAGAAAGGAGGACAACAAAAGCTGCCTGCGCTCGAGAACGAACCGATATTATCGACGACGAGGGGAACGAAAGAGCAGCCTTGATGCCTCGCGAGCCTCGGAAACGGGAAAGGGAAACAAAGAAAGATGGGCGCACGTTGTCAGTGGGATGACTTTGTTTTAAGAGAGAAAACGAAGAAATTTCGACACGCGAGAACATGCGCGCGGTACTCAATGTACGCGGATCGCCGTAGCGGAGCGTTCTTCTCTTCTCGGCCCGCTAAACACAAATCGCGCACTCGAGTCACGCAATCTGCCCGAGCTTCATGGAAGGATAAGGGGGAGAAAGGGGAGGAAGTGAGAAAGAAAATAAGGCTCATTATAGCCGATTACATCGCGCGGCTAATGATACCCACCGTCCGGTCCGCGGAGGGATGATCACGTCGTGAAGGAGGATTGAAGCCGAATAAAGAAGACCTTGCGCGGAATCTGCCGGGAAATGAACATCGCGACGATGTTTCACAGGCATTGTTATCTCCTCGCCATGGATTCCAGGCGCTCGTTTCTCCGATACCAATCGGTTTCCGTTTACAAAAGATTTAGATTTCCCCGGCGGAACGGATACTCGATCGCCGACCGTTCCCCGACTTGACAGATCAGATTTTGCTAGCGCGACACAGAAGCTAGCTCCACGCGAATTCGCAAACGTCGTCCAAGTCCGATCGATGCCGGGGAGAGGTATACAGGTGTTACGAAAACGATAGCTTAAGCGAATGATAGAAGACAGATATCGGTTGAACCCGTTATCCATCCACTCTCGCGACGCACTCCAAGGACACTCCTCGGACGGAGAAGAGGAATCGCGTCGCTTACCTTAGCGAGTCTCATGGCTGTGAGCCAGCAGGCGCGTGATTTTTCGCTGTCGAAAGCAATGACCTTGATCCCAGGCACCCCAGCCTCCGTGCTACCGGCTTTGACGCTGCTGTACGGTCTCAAACAGGTGCCCCACTCGTAAGGTGCGCCAAAACACCGTTTGGCGTTCGGAATCCTGTACACGTTGTAATCCCTCAGCTGTGCGAAGGTGATCAATTCGCCGTCCTGCAACAAAAACGCACCCCCACGTGAGAAATTCAAGTGCGAGCAGACGTGTTCGGGAGTTGCCGAACCGCTGATGCTAAAGTCTAGCGGAGCGCGAGGCGCTCCGAAAGTACAAAAGAGTACGCTGTCTCTATCGTTACTATCTCCTCCTTGCTCGCGTTACGACATTCTCGCGCTGAAGCGTGGATACACTTGCGTAAGTATCCTTTCCAGAGAGCGTCGATTTAATCTCCCCCCGCGAAAATACGTTTGGACTCCCCCTCGGATCTCCCCCCGAAGGGAGGACGTAATGACGTAAGCATCACTTGACGCGAGCGGGCGGTGGAAGGGCGACTTTACGACAATTGCCGATCACGCTCTCGGCGATCGTAATCCAGATGTGATGGTCGCGGCGCGTTTATCGTGCGATAATTGCTCCCGTACGGCCGATGAGTACGTGCCCGCGATTGCCGATGAGCCCATGATGGAAAGATCGCGGGCGAAAGTAGTACGAAGCGAGCCGTGCCCGCGGGCGAACGTCGAGATATCCTTCTTTCCTAGCGGACTCCTCCTCTCTTCCTGCCGGCTCCTTCCTCCTCGGGGAGGAGGGGGAGGAGCGGGCGTCGGATTCAGCAGGAAACTTTCTTTCGCGACGTCGCCGGATATCGCGAAGGCAATTTATTTGTACGCCCGCAGGATTTTTACGGCGTGGCGCACCGCGTCGCAGGAAGAAGCACCGGCGACGACAGCTCTTATCGCGGACTCGCCATTATTTGCCTGCGGGAAGAGAGAGAGAGAGAGAGAGAGAGAGAGAGAGAGAGAGACCGGGAAAGTCGCGTTTGTCGAGTGATTTCCGGCAGTAAATATTCATAGACGTCGGCCTGCTCGGTTTGGTCTTTTCAAACTGACTAAAACCGCGAAGGAAAGAGAGACGGACGAGGTCGCGCGTCCGGTCGCTCCTCCGGAATGCGCGCCTTTCGACCGCGAGAGCCTCCGCGAGTCCCTGAGATGGCTGATCCTGAGGGAGTTTCTGAATTTCCGGGATACGATACGAGGCAAGAGGCAAGACGAGAAACGTGGACAGGAAGAGAGAGAGAGAGAGAGAGAGAGAGAGAGAGAGAGAGAGAGAGAGAGAGAGAGAGAGAGAGAGAGAGAGAGAGAGAGAGAGAGAG